>MU551630.1:2660652-2716184 GCA_024362625.1 Silurus asotus
ATAATAATAATAATAATAATAATAATAATAATAAACCTTTGTTTTCATTATCATTATTATTATCATTTGTGAACATTAACAGTTTACATATGTAAAAAAAAAATCTACATAAATTGCCTGCTTGGTTTAATAATATATACAGTTATATAAAAAAATAATTTCTATAGTATTTAACCAAGAAGGCAATTTATTTACGTGTGTTTAGGGCATTAAAGCATTAATGCACTATTTTAATCATACCATTTTTATTACAAATATAGATAAATAAACATTAAATTGCCTGCTTGGTTTAATAATATATACAGTTATATAAAAAATTATTTTATATATTTTTTAACCAAGAAGGCAATTTATTTACGTGTGTTTGGGGCATTAAAGCATATCAATTTTAATGCCACTCTTTTTTTTATTTTACGCAAGATTAATGCACCATTTAAATCATACCATTTTTATTACAAATATAGATAAATAAACATAAAAGTGCCATGTGTCTAACATCCAGCAGCTCTGTGATATCATTATTAAGGAATTGAAGAGAATTCCAGCAACAACCTGTGCAGCTCTGGTGAATTCCATACCCAGGAGGATTGAGGCAGTGCTACATAATAATGGTGCTCACACAAAATATTAGGACACAGGTTTGACATGTTCACTCAGCATGCACTCATTTTTGTTGACAGCTATTTAGACATTAATGGCTGAATGTTGAGTTCTTTCAGAAGACAGTAAATCTGTACTGCTGTACAAGTTGCACATTGATACTCTTATATATATTTAAGTTTCATTTCTATAGTATTGTCCCTATAATGTTTGCTAATATATAAGTAATGTTATATGTCCAGTACTTTATAATACACCATGTAACCTTCTGAGCACGATGTTCTGCCAGAGGACATTGCGGTGAAACACAGAAAACTGCAGGATTGTATCTAATGCCTACGCGTCTCTCTGCACCTCGCTTCACCAGTGTCTCTGCAGTCTGAGTAAGACATCATCCAGGCATCTCTTTAGACAGGAAATTGGATCATGTGTTCAGGCACAGATGTTCTCTGCTCCTTTGTACTGTGACGTCTGTTCAGTAATATGACAATTCTTTTACAAGAACAACAAAGCAACAAAAAATCAGTATACTTAATTGTCAAAATATGTTGACATTTTTGTTTATCAAAGAAATATTGCAAAACACTCGATCCTTTGTTGTCCTTCACTGTGAATGAAAACCTGATTAATGCTATTGTTTTCTCCCACAGGATTACTGTAAGGCTTTCACTTTCTATGTTTCCTATTTCTTTTTATAAGATTTGATCGGACTATTAGATTAGATTTAACTTCAATGTCATTGTGCAGAGTATGAGTACATGGCCAATGAAATGCATTCAGCACCTCACCAGAAGTGTAAATGGCAATATGAATAAATAAATAAATCTAATTTAAATATATAAATACACATGGCAATACAATAAATGTATTATGGAAGTGCAAAGGTGCAATATACATTGCAAATAATACTGTAGATAAATATGAAGGTAATCACAGACTACTTATGGCTTATATTGATGCAAAACTTGATTGAGAAATTCAAATCTATTTTATTGTTTAAAGCACTTTTATCAATGGATTTTACCGCAAAGCAACTTTACAGAGATAAGTAGGTTATAAAATATATGTAAATTTCCTTTAGTTCCCATAAGTTTTTCCCTAATGAGCAAGCGGCAAAAGTGGCAATGAAAAAGCTTCTTTAGATGGCATTAGGAAAAAAAAAATAGAAATAAATCAGACTTAAAAAGACCTGTCCTCAATTGAGTGGCACCGAATGTCCATTTATTACAGTTTTATCATTGTTGAGGTGTGCTGTTCAGCGAACTCTACACTGATGGGCACTTAAATGCAGAACCGTTCACGTCAATTCTAAGCCATTAAAGCAGACCGGATTAATTACACTCCAAATCCATCCTCATAGTTCTTGAGTTGCTCTAATATGGACCTTTAGGCTTTTTCATTATTACTATTATTATACAAAAAACTGATTTTTATTCCACAATTCTGTTTCTCTAATATAACCTGAGCAGGAATGTTCTGGCTTGACCTTATTCTGTGCTGAACAAGTGCAAATGCTGAAGAAAATAGCGATAACAGCTAAAAAAAAACACTCTAAAGATCCAAAAGTGTGCTGTAATACTGTAGGTAATTGCTTCACACCTGGAAGGAATCTGTATTGACATAAGGATAACTAAGGGAGGCTTTTTCAATAAAAAAAAAGTGTAGCATGTGTACATTGGCTTCAATCTCAATTAAATACTTTTGCTCATACTAACAAGATATTTGTTTCTCAATAATGAGATGCTGACTGGATATTTTTTGTGCATGGCTTGCTTTTGTGATTCTGTGATATTGCCCTGCTTGTAGTATTTCCAAATTGTTTAACTGAAAGACAAACACCAACAACAACAACATTTAATTTTACACAACAAACACCAGTTGCACCAATCCAGTGTGTAATAGCGGTTTGCCACAGTTAAGTGTGACTTCCTGTTTCCATTAAACTAACCACAGTGGATCGTTAAGGCTGATCTGGAGTGTGTGATGTCAGGATTAATCTGGCTCATCCCTGCACCCTGCCAGGATCAGACACTCTGCTTGTAGCCCACATTCACACAGGTATGGTGTGTGTGGAGGTGACAGCTTTGTAAACCGTTCTCACATGCGTTTATTAAAAACCTAGCATACTAGCTTGCAAGTACTGACACAAGCATCTAATATACATTTATGCAACATGATTTAATTTATGCACATGCATAATTCATGATGTAGTGATCAAGTAGATCGCTTTTATATCAAGTGTTTCCCAGAGCCTCTTTTCTAACAGTGAATTACAGGGTTTGTTAGGGATAAGAGGAATGTAATAAAAGATATGGACACAAAACACAGCCACACTCCGCCCATTTCCTCCTTCAATCATTCACTCACACACTCAGTCACTCGTTTGCTCCCTTCATCACTTGCTCAATCACTCATTCATTCACTCTTTAAATCCATCACTCCCTCAGTTATTCCCTTTCTTCCTAACAAACGTCCTTCAATCCCTCACTCCCGCAATCACTTACCTCCATCCTCTCTTTCCCACCTTCACTTCCTCATTCACTCATTCCCTCCATCCATCCCTCTTGCAATATTTCACTCATTCACACACTCATTCAAACACCCCTTTACCCCATTTTAAACACTCATTCACACACTCCTTTACCCCATTTTAAACACTCATTCACACACTCCTTTTACACCTTTCTTCACGCCCTTTAATAGCAAAAAAAATCTATGAAACTGGAAAGAAAAGACCGTTAGTGAAAAATGTGTAAATGCTGTGTGTGTGATAGGAACATGACCAGGAAAGTCATTTAGAAAAAAAAAACACAAACAAAACCAGATATGCAACATAATTATTTGTAGCAGGTTCGGATGTTTACTCGATCATAACATTAGGCTACACATCCGTACCAGACTCAGTGGAATTCTAATGACTTCCTCGAAGCAGTGAATAAACAGAAATTCTGCCACATGGCAAAGTTTAATATGCTCACTGTCAGAAATACATTCATATTTATTTACTTGGCAGGACATTTTTATTTACAGTCATCTACAAGTGAGAGAGAAGATGATCCAACACTGAGCACCAGAGGCAAACATATTCTCTTTGCCTACAGCTATCAGCTTTCAGCTTTCTGAATATTTTCCATACATTATTTGTTATTTGAGCAACCAGGAAACGGAGACATGTGCAGAGATATACTTTGCTTTATTATTTAAGATTTAGGATTTATTATTTATAAAATGTATATGAACTGAAATCTATTTTTACCATTTCTTTCTTTTAGCATTTACACCATTTCTTTTTATATTATTTACAATTTATTTATGATAAAATATTTTTTATGTTTTTTAGGATTTAATTATTTTATCATTTACACAGTTTCTGAATTCATAATTTATTTAGTATTAATTACAATCATATTTATAGTATACTGTATATATACATTATACTATATTACAATATAGTTTATATTATACATTTTATTTTTTTTTATTTATTTATTATTGTTTATTATTTGATCACTTAAATCGATTTCTAATTCATTTTAATATTTCTCATTTCTCATTAACAATGATATATATTTATACTTAAATTATATATATAATTTATTTAATTTATCACTTAATTGTACACCTATAATAATTTTTTTTATTATTTATAATAATTTAGAATTTTTTTTTAGAATTTAATTATTTACTTATTTATTCATAGTAAAATCTATTTAGAATCAATATTTATTTTTTTTACATGTATTTATTTGATCTATTATTTATAATTTCAAATGCACAATTACTCGTTTGAAATTACTCGTTCACTGATCCCTATATGTGCATAGCAGTTAAGTTCACTATTTTTTAATACTGCATTTAAGAGGGAAGGCTGTCAGAACAATTTCATCATAAATGTTACACCTGTATTAACATCTGTGGTGTTTTGTTTATTATTAAAAAAACTAAAAAAAAAGTATATGAACATGCATTATGTACAAAACATTTACACAAGGTTTCCTGTCAGTGTCATGCTAATTTGCTCTTTTTTGGTTTTGGAGAAACTTCTTTTTTTCGGTGTAAGATTTCTTTAGTGCCATGTCATGTTGCAGTTTTGAAATTACTCTGTTAGTGAGTGTACATCAAATGTACACTTAGAATCAGAGTTCATTGTGGGTAAATAAAATTTGAGTGCATTGTGGGTACTTGAAATCAGAGTTCATTGTGGGTAAATGAAATCAGAGTGCACTGTGGGTACTTGCAATCAGTGTGTATTGTGGGTACTTGAATTTGGAGTGTATTGTGGGTACAAACGAGTGAACAACTGTAGAGAAGTTTTTCCCTCAGAATTCAGACACCACTACAAAATGGCCGACACCAGTATAGTGTAGTATATTGGAGATAGGGAGTGGATTCAGACCCAATAACCATCTAAAACATTTTGTATTGGTGTTAATAGAAAATGCAATGTTCTTAGACAAGCTAACTAACAAATTGCTTGTATGTATGATGTTCTTCCAGTGTTGTGCTGTTTGTGAGCTCATATACTTGTTCAAGTAAAAAAAACACTTGATGATTTCTGAAGTAAAAGCCGGTGAGGATCAGTTAAAAGACTAAAGAGAGACGAGTGATGATCACAGTAGGAATCCTGTGCAGAAAGCAGGGCATGGTGACAGGAAATAAGAAAAAGCAGGCTGTCAGTATAGAGCGTACCCTGCAACGTCTCTGCTAACAAGCTCTGTCACATCAAACACACACACTTCTGCTCTGGAGAGAGATCCATGCTGTAACATACTGTAACACACACACACACACACACACACACACACACACACACACACACACACACACACACACACACACACACCATAAAAACAAAATATTCTTGTAAATGTTTTAAAGTAATATTGGTGTTTTAAATTATGTAAATCATCAGGACACCAAATGAAACTTTTACTATGTTTCCACACGGACGGTTTTAATTGCCGGATGTGTGCATCATGGCGTTTTTTTTTGGTCTCGGGAATAGGGGTTTTGGTGCTTGATTTCAGACTTCAGTAAAACAAATGATTAGTGATTAACTTTTTTTTTCGCTGGAGTTTTTAATTATTTATTATATCTAAGTAAAGAAAGGACGTCGTGAATAAATGTTTGTTGCGTTGAAGGTTTTAATTCCGCCTCTTTTATAAAGATTTTTTCCACTTGCGAACGGTTTGTTTCTTCGAATATTAGCTTGAAATTCTTTGCCATGCCTCTTGTAAAACTTGCCACGGTGTTCCTCACTAGTTTTCTAGATTTCTTTCTGAGCTGTGATCTTGTTCATCCTAGAGCAGTTAAATGGGATTTAGGTGCAGTGACTAAGCAGGACATTCCATGATGGATAACGCTCCAGACGACTGTTTGCTTTCTAAATAATGCCTACAGAGCTTCAGCCTGAGCTTCAGATCATTGTCCTATTGTATGGTAAAGTCGGTATTGAATAGCTGTAGTCCAGATGGAATTGAATGGTGTTGAACTATGGAATGGAGGTCATTTTGGTTCAGTATTTCACCTGGAATATGCCTCCAACATTCCCTGATGGTGCTCCAAAACAACCCCAAACCATTAAGCTTCCAACTCTATGTTTATTGTGGGTGTGAGACAGTCTGCTAACATCTTCTCCCCTGTTCTCTATCTTCTCTATCCTTTCTTTTAACTAACATGCCCACAAAAAAGACATGAAAGTACACAACTGTAAGTGTTATAATAAATAATGTACAACAGTACAAAAAAACCCCAGTAGACTAAATTAGACATATTTAAATACATTTCTTAGTGCTCTCTCTCTCTCTCTCTCTCTCTCTCTCTCTCTCTCTCTCTCTCACACTCTCTCTCTCTAAAACAGGGCCATGAGCTGTTTTTTAAAGGAGCCTTTTGTAATTCAGAGCCCTCTACTGTCTGTAATGTGAAGTGCATTTGCTCTTAAAACCTCCCTCGATTTCTACATAATGTCAATATTGTAACGAATTATTTTGCAATACACTACACCAGGTTTTGTGTGTGAAGAAAAAAATCTTTTGAAACTGAAACCTTTTTCAGTGACAAATAATTGACTTTCATATTAATTAACTCATGAGTCAATCACAACACAGCATTCCTATAACAACAACAACCACATTTCCTTCTCTGAAATTGATTATTATCCAATCACGGCACATCCCGTACTGTTTGATCACAGCAACTGACATTTTATATGATTATACAGTATGTAGTTGCATTCCATGTTTTGGAACGTCCATGTAATAAGTGCCGTCCTTTATAGCAGCTATAAACAGTCACTCCTTCACCAAGCTCTCGCTCCTCTCTCTCTCTCTCTGAAAAGTAATAAAACAAAAACATTTAATGGCACAAACTCCCAAAAAATATACACACCATCTTCTGTTACAAAGCACTGACCCTGGAGACTCCTTCCATAAATGGTAAATAAACATCTCCTTCACCATTTACACAATTATATATTTTTCGTAGTCTGTAAATTATTAGCCGCAGAGTATGTGTGATGTCAAAATACAAGGTCCTGTTGCACAGTGATAGATAAAGTTCTTGTACGTGAGTAAAATGTTTGAGTAATTATGACATAAGTAACAGTAAAAACTCCCCCTTTTTCTTTTTACTTAAGCATAATAAATTCAAAGGTCTACATTTTAACAGCGAAAAGCCTGAAACAGTGACGCCAGAACTACAGAAACCATCAATATTACAGAGAAAGGCAGTATAACAGAGCGCTGCAGCACAGACAGGAATCTCATACAGTGAGAATGAATTCCATTATTGAAGTGAGAAACCCAATGAACACAATTCAACAAGTCTCCTTTCACTGTAACCTCAGCTGCATCGTCTGCACACATCATCTCCAGCAGGAGCATCAATATTAAACTCAAAATGACTTTCCACACATTTTTGGTGCACTTTTTTTAATGCATTTTCCTGGGGATTTAAAATGAAGGCAAATTGTGTATTTTTGTGTACATTTTACAGGAAAGTAAACAAAAAGGTTAAAAACTGTTTTGCCTGAACTTAACTCATAATGTCTCGCTTTTCTTGTAAATGTCCTTGAAAGTATATCTGCAACCAATTTCTTATCCTCTGTCAGCCATTATGAAATAAAAAAACAGCTATTAAATGTAAATGAACATATTTGAGCTTTGCTACTGATTTACTAGCTCTGACAGTTTGCTAACTCTGACTAGTGCGTTGAAGGTCTTGCTGGCCCTGATGGCCCGCTACTGCTTTTGAACATACCTATATACACTGATCAGGCATAACATTATGACATTAAAACATTATGACTGGTGAAGTGAAAAACACTGATGATCTCTTCATCATGGCACCTGTTAGTGGGTGGGATTTATTAGGCAATTAAAGTTGTTGTGTTAAAAGCAGGAAAAATGGGCAAGGTTTTGAGCGAGTTTGACAAATTGTGATGTCTAGACGACTGGGTCAGAGCATCTCCAAAACTGCAGCTCTTGTGGGATGTTCATGGTCTGCAAGGATCAGTGGTGAACCAAAGACAGGGTCGTGTTTTATGGTGCAATAAGTTGAAGTATTTTGACAAACGATATGTAATGATTTTGCTTTGTTTTTGCATCGTAACTACTGTGTGTTACAAGTCTTTATTTGAATAAATAATTGTTGACGATATGCATTTACGCGTGATCTGTATTTCTTGTTAGGCCGACACCAGATTCTTGTTGTTAATTTTTAACGCTTTATATCATTTTAAGACCAAATATATAATGATAAAATCATGCTTTTATTTCTTAAATTTAGACGTTTCTTTTTTGCAGTGTCTCCAGATAAAAATATTCTGATGCAGTACAGATGCATGAAACATGTACTTAAGCATCACTGCTGTAAATACAGAAACAGTAAGGTATCTAAAGTACATCAAACTATTGCTTGATTTAGAGATCCCTTGGCTATATAAAAAAAACCTGCCTTCCAACCAATCAGATTCAAGAATTCACCAGCACTCACGCATAAAGAGAAGTAGCAATAAACTCACTTTCACGTGGCAAAGTTTAAACCTTTAAGTGTACCATGCTCTCATAAAGATGACGAGAAACACTTGGCCTAGACTTATACACTAAACATATATCATGTTGCTCTAGGTATCTGAAATGCTTACACGTTACTACGCTCTATACGAATGTGCATCCAAAAGGATTTTTATGTTTTAAATGCAGACAGGTTTTACAAGGGTAATAGAAATAGCATGCAGGCGCACTGTCCTGAAGTTACCTCTTCCTCATTATCTTGATGATCTATATCTGCCTTGTCCTGTTCTTAATTCAGCCGTGCACTCATAACTAAGTAGGGCAGTCTGCTTCATCTTATCACTGCTGTCTCATGAATGTCCCCTCTCTGGCCTACAGTACTGCCCCAGATAACAGCCTGCTATTAAAAACAATTACCAGGCCATAAAGGCTCCACATGAACTGTATCTACTGCTACCATGCAATCAGACCTGCCATGGGTATATTTTATGGCACGGCAGAGTCGAGTTCATTTGTCACATCTTATCACGTTTTTTCCTCCATGCTCATGTAGCAGATATGAGATGTAAGTCTTTCTTACCGTTCCTAATCTTTTTTCCTATACTCCCCCTCAAGTACGCAGAGGTAATGGACTGGAAATATTAAAGACCAGATTTCTCGAAACACCTATTAATAAATCATCCTTCTTCATTTAGAAAAAAGTCTTGAATGATTCACACAGGGACTGAAGACACACACACCGTCCTGATAAGCAAATCTTACATCATAGCCTTGCTAAAATCCTTGATTCTGATTGGTCTAAAAGAGGCTGTGAATCAGCTAAGAGCAAATCATATTTACCCTTTTTTCTAACATTTTATTTGTTTACGTTTACACACAAAATTGAATGAGGTAAACATGGTAAATATGATGAAATCTTCTACAAGGTGCTGTTTATTAAACGCTTATGGAAGGAACCTCCTGTGTCAGCGCTTCGCAACAATATGTTATCCTCCATAGGACTATCCCCAGGACCACGAGCATAACTTTTATAACAGGACCTAACTTAGCAAGAACCTGCTCTAACTTGTCTCACAGATGTTACACAATTTTACATGTGACTTTAAATGGATAAAAATATAATATATTAGGTGGTTTTAAAAGATTTCGCCAACAGATGCCAGCACTAGGCTGCACGCACAGTCACAGGGAGCACCGACCTTCATAAGTCAGTGCACCAAAAGATAACCTCTTATGTACTGTGCAACTGGTGCTATTCTGACAATGTGCATTACCACAAAAGAGATTGGATCTGTGGCGAACTAAACACTGGATGCTCCACGACAACCGTTGTTTTTCTTGCCGGAGATAGCATCATCTCCCTTCCGCACCCACCACACTCACCAGATTTGGCTGCTGCGGAGATGAAGATTCAGCTTAAATGTCTCTATTTTGACCCCATTGCAGCGATCCAGCGCGAATCACAGAAGGTGAGAAAAGAAGACTTCCAGCACACATTCCAGAGCGATGTATTTTGTGATAGCGTATAAACGTAGATAAAAGTACTTTGTTGTACACTGAGTTAGTCACTTTTTTTATTATTTTAAGAATAATAAAAAGTATTATCGTTGATTATATCCTGTATGAAATGAGAAAGAAAACAATTAGTGATGTGTAATTGTTATTTGATGAGCCGATGGCATGATGTGTTCTGATGCAAAACAGGAAGTTGAGAACTTTGCATGAAGCAAAGCAGGCTATTACTTAATAGTGAACTAAACAAGATTTGAAAAAACCTACTTGTGCACATATCGCAAGATATGAAATAAATACACATTCTCGATACGACGCAGGCCCTGAAATAACAAGGTACCACCCTCTTTTTCTTTTTTTAAAGTACTGTATATTTAGCATGGAGAGTTGCTCAAGGAGTAGGGTATCCATGGCATTTCCTGTGTGCTTGAGTGCTAAACTGGCACGCTGGGAACTCGGCACAGTCGAGAGCTGTCATTAATCCTCAACTGAGAACTCAGTGACAGTTTATTTCCCCTTCCAAGTCCATTCTGAGACTGGAACAAACTCTCCGAGGACAGCTTCCAGCTTCCTGTTTCAGATCTAAACAAGCCATGCTAAAGAATACACACACACACACACACACACACACACACACACACACACAGAAAAGTTACTGAATCTGTATCTTTCATTACCACAGCATGACCTCCTAATCACAGGGTTTCACTTTCTTTCAAAAAAGACTCAGGACAGAAGATAATGCTGGAAATCTTTGCAGTCGATTCCCACAGGTGAAGAAACCATAGGAAGGCTTCATAATTAGCTCTCTAATTAGCGTTTTTCTTCAGGAGGCTAAATGACAGCTGCTCAGATATTCTGCTTCAACAGGAAGAATCAGCAGAAAGACAGGAACACGTCGTGTTTGAATTCTGACAGCTAGTTCTGAGCCCTCCAATAGTTTGTATCATTGTCATGCTGGCTAACCTTTAATAGATTAGCAATAAAGACTCAGGATTCATTTAGAATTAGCATTTTAGCCCATTATTCTGCTGAGAAAATGCAATACAATAGAACCCACAGAGAATTATAATGGTTTGAAAGGTTCTATTGGAAATTGTATTGGTTTGGGTGGGAACTTTGTGAATAGTGTAACCCTGTACTTGTAATTTTTGTCTTCAATTAGTGGCCTGATACCATTAAGGACCACCAAGGTAGCATAACATAATGGATTTAATGTTTACCAGCTGATAGGTAGTAGTAGTTTTTGTAGTGGATTTGTGTACATTTGTGTGTGCGTGTGTGTGTGTGTGTGTGTGTGTGTGTGTGTGTGTGTGTGTGTGTGGGTGTGTGAGTTCCTTTTTTGCAACAGGGTGGTGCTTGCGAATAGGGAATAGCCAGTCTCTGGGTTAAAACCGGTACAGAATTTCTACACAATCACATATTTTTAAACACGGTTCACAGGCACATAATGACGGTTAAAAGAAACAAATGTACAGTTGCCCAGCTTAGTGTACTCAGATGTTAATCACTGCTGATAACACTCTCAGAAGAAGCAGGAGACATGCTTACTCAACAGCTTAGCATACTAAGCTTGGTTGATTTTTTGCTCTCTATGTGCATTTCAGTCTATAAATCTAATCACATTGAATCTGAATTGTGGATAATTGGGTTTAACTGGGAAACGATCCAATATTTGCTTTATAATCATTCATTTATGATTTACATATTAGACTTATTTAGTATTATTGATATATTTTAATTATGATCTATTTGGCAAATATTTTCAGGGTAGCTTACAAGCATGGAAAAATTCCAACTGTGCAAAGTACAGTTGTTGGTCCTGAGAATTTGGTCACGAAAAACTTTTAATTATCTGGTTTTGAATAATATTTGTGTGTGTGTGTGTGTGTGTGTGTGTGTGTGTGTGTGTGTGTGATTTCTATATAAACTAAATAATATACTAAGTTTTGGCACAAAGTTGGCTTAATAATGCAATACTACAAAACCTTTTAAAAGTACTGAATGCAGTAAATGCTAAATGGTGATTAGCTTCCAAACAAAGCAAGTTCTGAAGACTTTTATAGCACTTATACCACAACTATTAAGTTGAATCCCTTTTTTTTTTTTTATCTGTGTTTTTGGTCACATTGTAGGGTACATACAGTAGGTAGTTCCTGTAATGAATTAGGTTAGAAAAGCTACCATTTTATGACTTTCTAAAACATTTTGTGCTGGTATTACTACAAATTTTAATACCTATGTAATTGAAGAATTTCAGCATGGTGGACTGTTACATTGTGTTGACACTGCAGACTCCTTCCCTAAATGTTAAATGCCATCATTTCCTTTTTATTTAATTTCCTTACAGAACATTTTGCCCGAACGATGAAGCATTTCCAGGTCACAGCCGAACTCCATCTCTCAGCAACCACCATGACTCCCAAACATGGCCACTATGAACTCCAGTTCTAACAGCCTACTGCACTCATCACCAACCTACAAACTGAGCGCAGGTGTTACTGATCACACATAAATAAACTCTGGCTTCATTAGAACACTGCTGAGTTCTGTTCAGTTTTATCGACTCTACCGCAACTTTTTTCTAGTTGACCCTGTTGTCAAAGCTGCTTTTATTGAAAATACACAAAATTTCTGACCAATCAGAATCAACAGCGCTGTAGTACAATGCATAAAAGTAAAGTAGGCATGCTTTCTAATAACCGTCTAAAAACAAATAGCACAAAATGTTCTATTTGTGGCAAACGTTTTCTGGTTCAACCCGGTCCTCGGGGTTTGTAATAAAACAAAAACGACTTCCGAGTCAAACTTTTCCTTTCATTCTACATCCGATGAACGCTGCCCCCAATTCTGAACCTGGCTCAAGCTGATTTAAAAATGAATTTGCTGGATGTAGGATGTGTTCCAGCATGATGTTGGAACGCAGCCTGCGCTTTTATTTCGCTGAGATGTGTGACATTCCTTTGTCCTTGGATCTTGGGAAATTAGAGATCTAGCCAGAGCAAGAAACTTGCAGTGAAATATTACCCAGAATTATTGGCACCAAGTCCCTTCCTGTAATGTTAAACAGGGACAACGATATTTATAATCTTAAACTTAAGGGTGTATATAATTTTAATCACTGTTCAGTTGGCTCATTTATCAATCTGAAAAAATGTATTCATTAATACATGATGTGACAGGGAGGCTTTTATGTGTGAAGAGATTTAAACGTATGACTGTGACTGCAACGGCTGCAATAGCTGAGCTGCATTACTAGAAAAAAAAAACTATACGCATTCTTCAATTTGGAGAATGTTTACATGCCTCTTTCATGAATATATTTTATTAATCAGTGTTTTGAAAAGTTTTTTATATCTGAAATAACTATTAATAATAAAATGAGGTCCATTATCGATTTTTTCACATTATCCTGAAGGCTGCTAATCACTCTGGCGTTGTCTTTGTAACATTTCCAGTGTCCAAACCTTCTCTAGATGGACTGTTTTTCCCCCAAACAATTACAAATAATAAATTCAAATAAATCCAAATGAGTTATACAGCAATTACTATTTAAATACATTTAATTATTGACTCAAAGGGTGCATTCTGACTGTGAAGGATACTTTGTCAAGACATTGTCTAAATATAGCAACACTAGTGTCCATGGAAAAAAATCCCTAGGAATTCAAAGAGCTTGTTTAATAGCCCTTGATTTTTCCAAATGTCTGACGTTTCACAGCACAAACAAAGCATTCCTGTCTAAAACCTTCCCTCACTCTTGAACAAACTGTATGAGACACATGGCAGTATTAGCACACATCCATTTTGTGCTTGTGTAAACGCGGTGGTCTAACATCCTTAACCTTTGCTGCTGAGTGTCAGTGCTAACATTCTTGACTAACAGAGAAATAGAAACTCGATGAGACCGAGAATAACTTTCCCTCACCTAGAAACCACAAACACTCAGCTGGATGACTCCGATGTGTCCGTGTCGGGAAGAGACTGTTCTTTACAATACAAATAGATGTAATACACAGAACATTCCCTATTTATTCCAGCACCAAACATTTGTAATTCTTCTAGATTCCCAGTGTACTCTGTAGCTTCATTCATGACCTCATAGACTTTATGATGCAGGAGTATTGCATTTAATGGCCAACACACTATTATTATATTAAATATAATTGGTTATTAGCCCATAATTGCATGATATGTGCCATTTATATGGACTGCAATCTTGAAGTCAAGTTGTTTTGTTGTTATTATTTTGTTCTCAAGGTCATGTACTTCAAAAAAAGTTTGAAATTATCATTTTCTGAGTTGTTATTTACGTGTTAGCTTTTATGCTGTAATGGGAAAAAAGAGTGTAGGAGGCAAAGTCTCAGTGAGGAAGAATTACAAGAAAAAAACACATGAACCCAAATAGAAATACAACAGCACCATGCTAACATGCCTTTATAGCACATTCACAGAGTAACAAGAAGCTAGGCATGATGTATTGACATCTTAGGAGAAAATATGTGCTGGTGATTCTGACTCAAAGAAAACAAGAAACTTATGACAAACAGTTCCCATAATGCACTGCAGTGCTCTAAACTAGCTGGGTATGGAAAAGGAACTTTTTTCTCGATGTCAGTGACAGCTAGTCAGAAATGATAGTTGATTTCTAAGACTTTTGGCGCTCTTTTGTGTTTTGCTCAGTAAATGGCTCCACTGAGTGATATAATGATGATTATAATGAACAGCAGGAGCTCCAAGTACAAAAACACTAGGTCTTCATCATGATCATGTGCTTCTGAGAAGAGAACGGAGTCTGGGATTATTTTTGGCTGTCAAATGATGCTATAAGTTGTGAACAAAGTTTTAACATTTACCCTACTGTTTGCTGCTTTTGGTTTCTGAGGAAAACTAATGGAACATTTAATTCTAAAGATGTTGAAAATTGCTATTTAAACTTTGGTGACCTTTTTTTTTCTTTGTTGTTGTTTTTTTTTTTTTCAATTTTACTTAGATGATTATTTAAGATGTATTAATTGTATCCATTTTATAAATGCTCATATTTAGCTATAAAGCATATATAACAAATTAGAATAGCTAATGTATATGTATAAATGTTGTATATTAAATTTTTTATAAATAATTCCTATAATAATAAATGTAAAATGTCTAGTATAAGTTACTAATACCTTATAATGGTCAGTGTAGTGTGTTTAAAGGATGATCAATAGTTATATAACATACAGTTATACAGTGCTTGTTAGGAAAAGTTTGAAACACCTAGTCTTTTATGGTTTTTGAGATACACATGCATGTTCCTTTTGTTTATTTGCAACAAAATATGTAATTTAAAGGTAATTAAGATCGCCGAAGATCCAACAAACAACTATATAAATGTATAGATGTTACACTAGATTTATTTTTTTGTTGGAAAAATTCTCCCATGAATAACAGCTTTGTACACTTTTGGCATTCAGACAGTTTATTTCGCGAAACATTCAGCTGAAATACTATTAAAACCTCACAAAGTTGTTCTTCACTAGTTGGAAATTACTTTCCCACGATCCAGTTCATCCCAGAGCAGGTAAATAGGATTTAGGTGTGGTGACTGGGCGGGCTCATTCCATGATAGATATCACTCCAACTGACTGTTTGTTCTCTAAATAACATAGAGTTTGGACATACACTTCTGCTCATTGTCTTGTTGTATGATAAAGTAAGTTCCAATGAGCTGCAATCTAGACCGAATTTCATGGTGTTGAATGGAATGGTGGCCAAATTAGTTCAGTATTCTTTTCACCTGCAAGTCTCAAACCTTCCCTGATTCAAAACAACCCAAAACCATTAAGCTTTCGCCTCCGTGTTTGACTGGCTGTGGGGGTGAGGCAGTCTGATAACATCTTCTCTCCTCGTCTTAGTCTTAAAGAAGTTCTTCAGTTAGAGAGACAAATGTCAAATTTCGACTCATCTATCCACAGAATTTTCTTCCAGTCATTCACTGTAAAATTCTTGTATCTTTTTTAACATTTTACATATGCTCATCCAAATATTATCATTTTCTTTATTTTGTTATTAAAGCTTATAACAGATTCTGTGGTTAATTATGGCAGATTTTATAGTCTGTGCTACAATCTATGATATTCTAATGAACAAATATTGTACAATGTCATGTATGCTGACATTATAACTCCATTCAAAATGGAAATTTTATTAGTAAGAAATTTACACAGGCTGCAGTGTTTAGCATTATAAGGTATTATAGATGCTATATTACATGCCATAATTGCAACAATATGAATACAGGATTTGTAGGAAGTGTTACTAAGGTTACTAGGAACCTTAAGAGGCTGACTCTACCTGTGTGTGTGTGTGTGTGTGTGTGTGTGTGTGTGTGTGTGTGTGTGTGTGTGTGTGTGTGTAAGAGGACAAGGGCATGTCTGGAGATGTTGTGACCTGCTAGTCAGTGATTCACTACTTGCCCTCAGGTCCTCAAAGCAGGTCTACTCATGTCTGATCACTGAATGAATCTGTTCCTACCTGCCTACGTTTGCTCACACTTGCCTTCACACTCCTTACACCTGTTCTCTGCACACACACACACACACACACACACACACACACACACACACACACACACACACACACACACATCATTCGCTTACACTCTTCCCACATTCAGTCATGTCAGCACATGTTCAGCATACTCAGCTAAACTTGGATGTATCCGCCAGGGAGAACGAGTTACAGCACTCTGGGATCTTCTACCTGCAGGAACAGACAAGGAAAAAAAAACACCAGAGTAACAGGAAGTGGATGAAGAGCAGGTGAACTTTTTTATTTTGGTACGATTGACTTTCATGGTGAGGACAAAGATTTCTGAACATTATGGTGCTGAATTCAAACACTAACATTATCACTAACCAATCAGAAGTGAAATCAAGAGCTTCAGTTTCTTTCAGTTATTTCAGTTCTTCTGTAAATAAGACAAAAACAAACCTGTGATTATTTTTCTAAATTAATTCATGTAAATATGCAGCTGTACATTACATTTTGTTCAGTCAGATGCTAAATTTAATGCTATTTGTTTCTTCCTAATTATAATTTCACATAACTTTCCTCATCTAAATATTTTGTTTTTGGATATTGTAAGTAAAAAGCAAATACTCCTGCAGCCTGATAAAGCAGATAAAAGAATATTTACAATTTAATTTATACAAAGATTTTAATGAAAAACAAATTAAAAACTGAACTGGTTATAACCATCTTCGAATGTGAAATAAAAATCATTTTGAATCTCTAAAAAACAAAGAGCAGCTGATAACACTAACAGTCTCCTGCTTCCGTTCTCCAGCTCCGTCCATCCATAACATCCTGGAGTTCGTTTCCAAAGCAGAATTTTTTGATGATGATGAAAAATCTATGCTCAAGACAAAAACATCTGCTCTCTGCCGATTATGTAAGAGCGAAAGCATGCGATTAGTCTTTCAGCTGAGCGTGAGCAGCATTTTTAGGCCTGTTATATAATTCTTTGTCATAAGAACTAAACCTTGGATTTTCAGATACACAGGCTGCACTGCTGAGGCAACATTCTGTGTGTTTTTAGTGTTCATCTTGTATTTCATATGTCTATAGAGTTTCATATTTATCTACAGGTAATGACAGAGATTTGTTGCATCTAAATTTACATTTACTATACAGTTCCTGTCAAACGTTTGAAAGCACCTAATTTTTTATGGTTTTTGAGACACATTCATGCTCCATTTGTCGAATGAATGGAAGAAAATTCTGTGGACAGATTTTGACCACATTTTTAATGTCTAATTGAAGAACATACAGTATGTAAGATGGAGAAGAGGAGAGAAGATGTTATCAGACTGCCTCACCTTCACAGTCAAACATTGAGGTGAAAGCTTAATGGTTTGGGGTTGTTTTGAATCAGGGAAGGTTTAAGACTTCCAGGTGAAAGGAATACTGAACTAACATGGCCACCATTCCATTAAACACCACGAAATTCGGTCTGGACTGTGGCTGATTGGACCCAAATTCTCCATACACGAGGACAATGACCTGAAGCACATGTCCAAACTCTGTACAAGTTAGTTAGACATTTAGCTGGATTGTTATTTATCATGGAATGACCGCACCTAAATCCTATTGAACTGCTCTGGGGTGAACTGGATTGCAGGAAAGAAATCTCCAACTAGTTAAGACCAGCTTTCGGTAATGAAACGTATTCACGTTAAGTTATTTCCAATAAAAATATTGTAAAATCTGTACTTTTATAAATTTGTTTGGTCAAAGTCAATCTTCTTACCTGTAAATGATCAGGTTTGTTGTATATAAACAAAAGAAACATGCATGTGTCTCTCAAAAACCATGAATAAAATAGTCTGTTCCTTTTGACCTAGTTTTGTGTTTACAACTAAACAAATCATCACTGTGTATTTATATACATCATAACCATGTTATTAATATCAGCATAGTTGTTGCAGACAGTCTGTTGTCTGTAGATGTTCTTTTCCACCATGTCAGGTTGAAGGTAAAGGAGTATGAGTGATGGTAATAAATTGGTGAAGCTTGAGCAGGTCTGCATTGGTTAAGTGCCCTCACTGGGAGTTAGCGGCACTCAGGATCGACAAAGAGTAAACATCAGGGGCATACCAGCATAGTCAGCGATTTTGTTGTTCTTCGTGTGGTTGGCATTAGTTATGTGCCGATAACAAGCTCGACAACATGCCATGGATTTCAAAACCACATTCTTCTCATTGACGCTCCAATTATAACATATTTGCTCTGGGATTTGAATGTTTATTGCATCTACTCAGCTTAATGAAGATGAATTATGACTGTGGGTCATCTGTGGTTGAACCGTTGCCGTTTTTGATTGAACACAACATCATGATAACATTGTAAACCCCGATCAAAGATCAAGACCTTATTATGGTATATAAACATGATATCAAAACACCATATCCTTTATCTATTCTTCTTCAGGAGATGAGACACAGTGCGGCTGATTATATTTCTTGTTGTTTTATGTACGTGTGTGTGTTCAGCACAAAACTTTCCCTCACAGGCAGGAAACTAAGGCCTGCGCAGGTGCGTGTTGGGTTTTAACGTAGCACTGCAAACGCTGATATGATGTGCTCAGCAAATTTAGACACGCTCCAGGAAGAGTGGTGCAGTGCCAGGGTTACATTTCCGTCGCTAGAAAAAAAAATCTTACCACAGAAATCTTTGAAATATCAAATGGAACCCTTGAGATTAGGATTCTGATTAGTCCAAAGGTATTGATGAAGTTTTAATTCACAGGATTCATTGTTGAACCAGTTACATGGTTCTCCTCCATGTTTACACACTCCCAGGACATTTCTACTTGGCTTTTCCTCTAAACACCTCGAACACATAACTGGCTGAGCCGAGACAGAGTTCAGGGAAAAGTCAGGATGAGTATGCCATCTCGGTGTCTGTGTCTTCTTCCCCTGATATGGGATACTGACCAGGAGAAAAAAAGTGCATTTCAAGCATTTTTTTAATTTACACATTGTCCCAAAGCAGCTGTATAGAAATAAATAGATCACAAATATTCATTTTACATTTATAAATCAGTCTTTATAAGTTTAGCCGTTCTAAGTTTATACCCAATGACTGAGCCAATGGAGGCAGTGGCAAAGAAAAACTCTGGTATGAGGAAGAAACGTTTAGAGGAACCATCCTTAGCTGAGTGATACTTTCCTTCATTCCTTTCTTTCTTTTCATTTCTAACTTGGTTTTGGCTCAAATTCTTTCCTTTTTATATTACATGTTTATTTCAATATACAGTACAGACCAAAAGTTTGGACACACCTTCTCATTTAAAGAGTTTTCTTTATTTTCATGACTTGTAGATTCACACTGAAGGCATCAAGGGCTATTCGACCAAGAAGGAGAGTGATGGGGTGCTGCGCCAGATGACCTGGCCTCCACAGTCACCGGACCTGAACCCAATCGAGATGGTGTAGGGGTGAGCTGGACCGCAGAGTGAAGGCAAAAGGGCCAACAAGGGCCAAGCATCTCTCGGGGAACTCCTTCAAGACTGTTGGAAGACCATTTCAGGTGACTACCACTTGAAGCTCATCAAGAGAATGCCAAGAGTGTGCAAAGCAGTAATCAAAGCAAAAGGTGGCGACTTTGAAGAACCTAGAATACGACATTTTTCAGTTGTTTTACACTTTTTTGTTATGTATATAATTCCATATATAATTGCACAGGTGTTCATTCATAGTTTTAATGTCTTCAGCGTGAATCTACAATTTTCATAGTCATGAAAATAAAGAAAACTCTTTGAATGAGAAGGTGTGTCCAAACTTTTGCTCTGTACTGTAGTTTCAATGATTCTTGTTCTGTGCATTTCTTCAACCTGTTTCCTTTTTTTTTCTTTCCTATACATTTTTATATGTTTTTAAAACTTTCCTTCCTGCCTTTTCTTTTGCTTTATCTCCCACATATTACCCTTTTTTTTAATGTCACAGATTTAAATAGACGTTCATTGAAGAATTTGATCCTTTTCTATTTTTTATTGTGGTTTGTTTTTGCTTATTTGTATTATTTGTATCTTGGCACTACACGAGTGCTCGTCATCCATGTGTTTTCAACAAAAGGAACCGAATAAATAAAGGGAAAGTGGTAGTGCAGTGGTTAAGATGCGATTTCTTATTGGGAGTTCATCGAAGCAGACACCGATGATGGTAATTGGTGATAGAGAGGTGTCTGGGTTTGATCTGTTTGTAGGAAAAGCTCAGTTTTATGATATATAACTCCCTCATCAGGCAGATCATCATTACTACACTTGCACATGAAGAGATACATTAGGAAAATACCTACAAATGCAGTCTAAACATAGTATATACAATCTGCACAAAGCACCAATAATTATGTCTCATAAAAAATATTAAATTTATTTGAAAATTAGATGGCTTGGGGACAAGCCATCGTTTTTTTTAATATAAAGTAAAGTGATTATTGATTTGAGGTCTGGATTTACTATGATTAATGCAGCTAGTAGCAAGAGTCACACAACAGCAACAAACAAGCCAGAAACTCTGCCAAAAGGGGAACTTAAATACTCACAAGGCTAACAGGACTCAGGTGGAAACAATAGGAGTTAATTAGTGACTCGGGAGCACAATGGCAATGTTGCAATGGAAAGAACCTGAATTACACCAGGAAAGAATGAAAACAAAGCCAGAAACCTGACAAGAAACCATCAGATGAAAGGTACTACACAACATGGAGATGCTCTTATCCAATTGTCTGGCCATCATTTTTTTTATGGAAGTCACTCATTTTCTTACACTTGGCCATGAGTCCTGCTTTCCAACACATTCTAATAACTTTGTGAAATTGTCTGTTTACTTGTCTAATATATTGACATTGCTTTTCAGGTGCCATTGCACTGGTATATTTGATTTAAAATCTTCATAGTATCTAAATGATCTAAAATATATAATACATTTGGACTGTAAATTGAAGTTAAATACTGTACTTGATAATAGTCATGTTATCATAATATTATAAACACTGTATGCCAGGAGCTTGTGGACACCTGACCATATTATTTGTATGTGCATTTTGAACATCCCAATACACATTAAATCCACTTTTATAGTAACTTCCACTCCTATAGGAAGATTTTTATTTAGGTTTAGATTTAAGAGGGTGCTTGTGGAGATTTGTGCTCATTCACAAACAAGGGCATTAGTAAATTCAGGTGTCCTAATATTTTTGTACTTATTATATATGATATTTAATTGTAATTCTCTGTCTGTCACTTCACGGCTTAAAGTCAGAGCACAGCCGGACTAGCAAAAAAGGAAGACCTTACTTAGTGAGTGCCACACGCATATCTCAAAATGTATACTATTCTGGACATTTGTATATAAGAATAATAATCTGACTTGACTTTTAAGGTCTTCTGTAAAAAATAGACTTTATGTCATTGATCCTTTATATAATCTAATCAGATTCTAGTTTTATGTTTACTTTGTTTACTGCAAGAGCAAAGACTTAAAGTGTAAGAGAGCCACCTGAGGAAGTGAATGATGTATCTCTAAGGTTTTTGCTGTTTTATCTAGGATTAATGTGTTCCTAAATCAGTGAACTCATCAACTTTGCTCCATAAGCTCCAGCAAAAAAAAAAAAAGAGAGAAAGTGCGCCCCCTTCTGGACATTGCCGTGCTTTTATCTCTGAAGAGCACTTAATTTTCATAATTTTCAAAACAAATATTTAATTATACTAAAATGCACAGGCAGTAGTTCCTGCTGTAGTCTAAATTGATGTAAGATGAATAAAAGTTGTATAAAAGATGTAAGAAGAATAAAAGTGTTTTTTTACTTGTATATATATATATATATATATATATATATATATAGTGCTTGAGTTTCTCTGTCTATTTTTTCCTCTAGCTATCTAGCTATATATCTATAAGGCGCGTAGAAGAAAATCGATTTTCATTTAGGTTTTGAAAGCCGAGATGAATCAGCAATGACTTTTACAGAGTGTTCCTGACTTCCTGAGAAATGATGCTGACTGAACTCCTTCAGAGAAACAAGTTTAATGTGCTGAGAGAAGATCAGGACGGTCAGACATTTACAGAAAATTGAGAGTATTGAGTATTGTTGATAAACTGGTTAATAATGTAGGTTTTAGAGAGATGATAATGCAATGGGAACATTCAGACGTCTACTTGTCTGTCTGTCTGTCTTGTCTGTCTGTCTGTCTGTCTGTCTGTCTGTCTGTCTGTCTGTCTGTCTGTCTGTCTGTCTGTCTGTCTGTCTGTAGGTCTGTAGAGACATGTTGAAGAGAATGCACAGTATAAAGACTATCCATAGAATGAGTTTTTGGGTGAGTTGTTCTGCTTGGGGTTGTTTTTGCTGAATACAGTTTTCTTTAATCTTAGCTCAATCTTTAATGTTTTTTAACCTCTTCAATTTTGTTGGTGATTTTAGTTGTTTTTGTTAGAGATAACATTCCTACCTTATATGAACTAGAAAGTTTCATGAGAACCTTTGGAGATCCTCACTGTTTTACAATTAATGCAGAAGATGGTGGTTAGATTCTGGTTTCTCTCTCGCTGAGAGTGACAGAAAACCCCAGCGCACATGAAGCGGCTTGAAATGGAGTTGTTTTGCACAGCTTTCTCAACCACCTCATTTCAAATTGAAATTTTGAGCCACGGAGGCGAACGCGGGCACCATATTGCCGTCTTAATGACACGATGTCTGCGCGTCTTTGAGAGGTTTGGGGAAAGAACAGATGGCCTGCATGAGAGATGTGGCAACAAACAGCAAGTGAAAATGTATGTATGTGTGTGTGTGTGTGTGTGTGTGTGTGTGTGTGTGTGTGTGTGTTTGCCTCCTTCTCAAGTACTTTGTGAGGAAGTGTGACCACCTGCTGCTGAGTGTTTGACATCAGGCTAACCTGACTCTTCCACCAGCTGCCTCCCTCTGTGCCTGTTTTCCTTACACGCTTTTTTTATATTTACCCCTCAGATCGACATTTTATTTGACGGACATCACCCCTCCCATACCCCCTCCTAAAAAAATAAATCTTGAGAAGATGAGACACCTGGTGAGAAGACACAACATCTGCTGCGTGTCCAAAATCAAATCCAGTTTTTCATTCCCTGTACAGTAAATACACAGTGCTTACACAATTCGAACTGTAGATGGTGTTCAAGCACATTCCATCTGAACCAAACCAGTCACCTGAAATGCCCTTTGAAACTCCCACAATACCAGAACTAATCCTCAAGCGATCCTAATTTTTAAACAGGTTTGCTAATCGCATTATGGGTGCCATCTTTATCCCTTCATGTCTTGTCTCTAATCTAAAATATTCTATTGTTTATACTGTAATTGGCTTATTCATAACTGTCTGAAGAAATAAATTCAATAGTTTGCAAGCAAGCAAGCAATACCTAGGACCATGCTTTTAAAGGAAAATAATAGATAGATGGCTTTATTCATCCCAGCTGGAAATCCATGACACTTTTTAGTGTGATTCAGGTTTACTGGTTTACAGCAACATGCCAAAGGTCAAGTCAAGTCAAGTCAAGTCAAGTCAAGTCAAGTCAAGTCAAGTCAAGTGGCATTTATGGCATTTTAAACAGTAAATCAAAAAGGCATTCCTCCAGGACCGAGACTTTACATAAAACTAAAGTATAAATGAACCCCAGATAACACAAAATTCTCAACAAACAAACAGAGCTATACACAAGACATTATAATAAGTGCACACATTTGTAAACAACACAACAAATGTACATTTATGGCCCTTATCTTGAGTTACTTACAATTGTCTCATTTCATACAACTAAGCAGTTGAGAGTTAAAGAACCAGCAGTGAAGTGGTGTGAAGTATTTGAGTAGATGCACTTTGTTCCTGTACTTAAGTCATTTTTTGGCTACTTTCAATGTTTACTGAATATCAAAGTTATAAGCAACTTTTTTTTTCTACTTAACTACATTTAGGATGCAATAAATATAATTCTTACTTCCCTTACCTTAAACCTTAACCACTGAGCTACCACTTCCCACTACCCTCTCCTTTAGCCTAAGATCCTGCTTGAAGAATTGGGTAAAAGAAATGTTATGATTGCGTTTTTACCGTGATTAAGCAAAAAATTAGATGGTTTACTTAGTAGTTTGTAGTTGTGTCAACGGAAATTCAGCCATTAATGTCCCAGTAGTGGTTAGGATGCGGCGCTCTCTGAAATTATTAATTATTAAGTAAAATTAATCTGAGGGACTAAAAAGTACCTGCAGAATGTTAATTTCCGAATGATATATATATATATGGAAAACACGGCATCGTCCTCCCTCCAGTATAATTCAATGTCGCTTTGGTTCTGCTCATGGATCCATAATTTGTTATAACTGCTTTCTGTATATACTCTGTGATGTGTTGTTGTTTTTTGTTTTTTTCTACCTCAGCAGTGTTAAAGGGCCAAAGCAGCTTTCGAACCACTACGAAATCTGAATACAGCCTGGAGCTGGGCATCACCTAGCAACAGCCTCCTACCTCAAGTAGAATACAAACCCTTGTGCTAGCTTAACTGAAAGTTGTGGACACCAGGGGGACGGCTGTCTGCTGCTTCTGTTGTCTTTTCTATTTATTTTTATTCTCTCATCTTTTTTTAAATCTAAGCCTTAAGTCTCAAGGCTTCCAAAATGGATTCCAGGATAAGGTGTGATAAATGTAATACGTGCTATGGATTGAACCATTGGCTACACACATGCATTTAACATGTGTGTTCTTTTAAATTATTGAGGGAAACAATAAAGAGAGATCAGGTAGATGTGGATATTGCTATTGGAATCCTGTGGGAGCCAATAAAAAAAAGTGTTCCTTATATATACATATATTATTACCTACTGCACCTTCTGTACATTCTGTCCCTGTATGGACCTCATACCTATTTATCAATCTAATCTAATAATGATCAATAGAACGAACTGAAATATATAACTGAAAAAAAATGCAGGATTATGTGGAATTGGTCAGATTTCATTTGGAGTATGAGGAAGTCATTATCATGTTCATGGAACCAGTTTGAGACTACATGAGGAGAAAGTTGGTATTTAAATATTAGCGGTGACAGACGGAGCCAGACGCAAACTAGTGCGGCGTGGGACAAGATTTACTTGGTGAATGCGGTTGGGGCGGTAAAATACTTGAGTGTATTAGAGCGCAAGACAAAGGTCACTTTGAGTGCTACAGTTATCATTGCAATATTCAAGAAAGAAAGAAACAAACACACCCTTGGCAAAAAAAAGATATTGTCTCAGTTGATGTTCCATGTTCTGAAAAGGTCATTGTTTATGTCCATATTGATCATTTAGACAAAACTGTAAACTCAAATAAAGCAAAACACATTTGTTTATTTTCTGTTTCTTTTCATTTATATTCAAAAGGGAATTAAGTGTGGAAAAAAAGCAGATTAGCAGAAGGAAACGGTCAGTGCATTGAAAATAAAACTAGTTATACATATTAACTGCGGGTTTTATTCGGGCGGGAACAGGACAATTTTCTTTGGGAGAAAATAACATGCAGGATTAGGCGCTAGCGGGACTGCAAAATCCGTCCCGCACAGGTCTCTACCTCAAGGTTTCGCATATTGAAAATTCTGAGATGCTTTTCTGGTCACCATGGTTGTAAGGAGTGGTTATTTTTGAGTGCATTTCCTGTCAGTGTTAAACCAGCCCTCCTTTTACCTTTCTACACAACAAAGTGTTTGCACATTCTCTTCTGCTGCTCACTGAATGTTTTCTGTTGTCTGCACCACCCTGTATAAACCCTATCATGTATCAGTTACTAAAAATTCTTAGACAGTTCAGTAAAAATCACAAAAAATTAATTCTTCTTGCTCAAATATTATCTGAAGTTCATCATTTGTATCTTAATAATCTTTTGCTGCTGAATGGATACTTGAATGAATGTACAGTGGTCTAGGTTTTGGTTTGTAAACGATAATTTTTGTATATGTTTTATAGATAAAAAAAAATGAAAATGTGTCACCTGTCATCTAAAATGTGTCACCTGTTGTGAGGTGAGTTATTGGGAACAAAGCTGATCAGTATAGTGCAGTACAGAAACAAGTTTCCTCACCTGTTCATGATACAACCTTTATCTTTACCCTGAGTATAAAATAAAATGAAATAATTTTAATGTGAATCATGTAAATGATTACGAACATGATAGCTGTTCACAGAAGTGTTCTCTGGCTGTACTACATAAGTTGTTATATGTGTAGACCAAACCGTACTGCATCAAATCTCTCTGGTTTTGAATTTGGTCCATGAATGTCTGGTCCACACTGGTGTTCAGCTGGTCAAAAGCACACCTCAACAAATAACACCTTGATTAGTTTGTTCTTTCAATCAGAGCCAACAGTCCTAACCTTTTAAAAATTTGACGGGGCTTCCGAGAGGTTTTTGGCAGGGTTTCCGAGAGGCCGCATTGTTCTCGGATCAATCAAACATCAAAGAAGCTTTCCCTTAACTGATTTTAGAGCAATGAGCTATTTCTGGGAATTTTGTTAGATTTGAGCTCAAGTCAAAAAAACAACGTTTCGATCAGTCCCAAAACTGGCTGCATGTTTGCTGCATTGCAATGGATACTACACCCTGTATGTGTATGTATGTGTGTATGTGTGTGTGTGTGTGTGTGTGTGTGTGTGTGTGTGTGTGTGTGTGTATGTGTGCACTTGTTTCTGCTTATTAGCACCATTGTTAATGCACAAATTAGCTGCACTCGTGTTTCATCACAGATATCCTTCACTCCTCGTGTGCACTTACTTCAGAAACTACACTGAGGAAAAAATAATTTTATTATTAAGAGAGAGAAAGAGAGGGAGAGAGCGAGAGAGAAAAAAGAGAGATAGAGTGAGAGAGAGAGAGAGAGCCTAGACCTCTAGCTATTATGAGCTTCTAGCCTGTAGTATTGTTTAAATACAGTGCAATTTGCCAGAGACAGTTCTTGCTGACTCGCTCTGTATAAGTGATTTGACATAAAATACAGACTATGAGGTAAAATGTCAAGATATTTTCAGATTATCTTAATTTACATTCAAATCTTTAAGGGATTGCAATAGAAGGATACGCCTCCCAACGATAAAGTGAAACAATGAAGGTCCAGCGACTACACATGACCGAAATAGAAGTAATTATTTGCGATTTGTTATGAAGAAATGATTGGTTTAGAATAGGTCGGCTTCTCCTTTGGGATTAATCGGGATTCAAAAACGTATTATACATTTTCAGGTGTGTGTTATAGTCATTCCGCAATTTTAATACAAGTTTTACCAGAACAACAAAAAGAAAATGAGAGAATTAATTCTGACTTCTATTCTGTGGTCAATGTGTGCCGGGTGTTTGGCTGATTTCTTCAAGCTCTAGGATGGTGTGATTATCCGAATCTAAATGAGAGTTCTGGATTCCAGACACACTGGAGCTCTCCCTTAAGACACTCTGTGGTTGATTATTAACTTCCACGACTCCATATCATATACACAACTCGATTATCCTGGTGAGAGATGGATGGCCTTAAGATATTACTGAAAATCAGGTAAAAGATACGGGTTATAAATAAATCGATGGCTTTTCAAATCCACTACAAAACAAGCGGTAAACACATTTCCATTCAGATGAACCTTGTCGAAGGTTACAATGAATTAATTAACACAACATACAGTATTGGTTTGAATAATGTGTTTGAATACTAATACTAAGATAATAATACAAGTATTAATGTCTTTAAATACTCAGGCTTGGTTTAAAAAAAAAAGAGCCCGTTGTTCATAGCACCCTCACTGCAAAAAAAAGGGCTGAATGAGTTCACTTGGAAACTCACCAAGGCCAGTATTGACTTGATAATCGATTCACAGTGAATTTTTACTTTTAGACAAGATTAATCTGGGGAAAATATCCTGGATGGCAAGCTGATAATGCTAGCCTCAGTGTAATACCACAGTAATTAAGGTATATAAGAACCACACAAACGTGCTAGTGTGCAAATCACTGTTGTGTAAGCAGAATATTGGATGAGAATTTATGCATTTCGAGAAGGTAGGGGCGTTCCTTGGACTCATCTGGTCACATCACATTATAAGGAATAAAGGCGTATTGCTGCAGAACATACAGTACAAAGCAGCACTGTGTCAAATTAACAAAGACAAGACAGTTTTCTTTGCCTGAGTGTAAGATGTCCTTAAAAGTCCTTTATGAAAACTTTTACATGCTCCTCCAACCAATTCTGAAGGACACCATACAGTATGCTACACTGTGCATCACTGACAAAGCATTCAGGTCCTCGGTGCACCTTTAAGCCCCATGACTAAACATCACACCTGAATAACGTGATATACCCCATGTTATGTATTTCCAAAAACAGATTTTGGCAAAATATAACCCGAGGGTGTGCAAAGCACAGCAACACCCACACCCACACCCACACACAGTGTGTTTCTGAGTTACTGTTTTTCAGTGTTGCATTGTGACGATCTGGACTGGAGAATTTGCTGTGTTTAGAGTTTTACACAAAGTTGCACACGGGCAGCACTAAGCGCTTGTAATCTAGTTTGAATCCAACCACCTCCACATTCTATATAATTTTCAATTAACTCCACAGAGCACCAGCTTGCATCATCCTCTTTGGATTAACAATTAGGTGATTATTTGCCACAGTGGTTATTAAACAGGAAAAAAGTTTTATGAAAATGAGAATTCAGATTTCTGACTAAATCCAGTAATCTATTTTTGTGTGTCAGGTCACGTCCTGTAGTTGTTATAACATAATGATTTGCTAGGTGTCCAAAATGTAGGGTTACAAGCCTCTAGTCACTGGTGCAGGACATTACCTGATATATGACCTTATTAGGTTCATATGTTTCTAATGTTCTGTCTAGTGATGAAGAAGAAAAAGATAATGATCATGAGTGTGCTTCCATTAGAAAAGTCTTACCAGATCTTGAGGACCAATCAAGAGAGTCTCATTTGGCGTTTCTACCAAACAGGCAATTCGGCTACAGAACAAGGACACTTGAGATAACCTACATATTCCTACCTCAGTTAAGTAAAATCACTACATCTGGTGTATAATATATATTTGCAAATAAACATTAAAACTTAAATGATGATGATGTCCGCATATTGTGATATGGAGCTTAATGTTGTCCTTATTATTCACCTTCATTAGCCAGTGAGTGCAATTACAGAGCGCATTGCCGAACCTCATCACATTATCTTCTTACTGTAATCCCTGTAATTCTGTGTATTGTTGTTCGAGCAACCGTCTGCATCTTGCTGATAATGACATTTTTATTTCATCTTTCACACAAAAAGTTAAAACACAAAAAGGAATATAGACTAGAAATATCATCGCTTTAATAGTAATAATAATACGAATACATTTGATTTAAAGGCATTTTCAAAACGCTCAAGGATACTACAATTGAGTGATAATGGAAAAAAAAATAATCAAGAAAACAATACAACAAACAACAGCATTTTACCTGTTAAAATTGCTGAGAAAAACCTAATCTAAGCAAATGAGTTTCAAGACATGATTTAAAAGTGGTAAAAACAGTCACTCATATAGATTGCGGAAGAAAATGTCTAAATGAGGAGCAACTCAGCTAAATGTCCTCAACCCCATAGTGACTAATAGAACAGAAGGTACAACAAGGAAAACAGATGAAGAAGATCTGAAAGTAAGCTTCAGGATGCAAGTCAGAGACATATGAGGGTGCAAGATCATGCAGAGCTTTAAATGTAAAAAGCAGAATCTTGTATTCTACTCGATATTTCACAAGCAGTCAGTGAAGTGTGGTTGGGGGTTCGAGCCGCAGTATAACAGAGCTGCTCTTGGGGTTCTTGAGCAAGGGCCTTAACCCCCTGTGTTTCAGGAGTGCTGTATCATGGCTGACCCCAGCTGCCAAACATCAGTTGGATATGTGAGGAAAATTTTACTTTGTTGTAATGTAGATGTAACAGGTAATAAAAGCACCAGTCTTCTGTTCTTCCTTGGACTCTCTGGCTGGATGTTTTTAGTTTTCTGCACCATTCTGTGTAAACTTTTGAGGCCAGTAGATTGGTAGTTTGTAAAAGGCGTAAATCAGCTTGTCTGGTAATGTTAATGACACTACCAAACGAGGAGGCATGAACAGTTATGACTGCCTATGACATTTGCTGTGACAAATGAAGAAATGGTTAGCTACAGTCACTCTCTCTCTCTCTCTCTCTCTCTCTCTCTCTCTCCCTCTCTCTCTCTCTCTCATTCTCTTTGTCATTCTTCTTTTCACATTCCCCCCTGGAAATTTCTTTTCTGAGATATCTCATCCATACTGTTCCCCCTTTTCTATTTTCTCTCTCTGCTCTGTAACTCTGTTTTCTTGTTTCTCGCTTCACGCCTCCCATTTCTCATCATCCCTCCTGCTCCCCTTCAACATGATCCTGAGTGGTATGTTCCCAGCTACTACACACTCTTAGGTTTGCATCCCAGTCAATCAGACAGCCTGAGCAGTTCACACACACACACAGGCACACACAGTGAGACACGCCGTCTCTGACAGCACCTCACGCTGCAGCATTGCTTCCTGACGGAAGGCGTGTGTGTGGCGGTCAGCGGGTGTGTGTGTCAGGATGAGCGGCAGCAGAGTCGTGCTGTGAGTGGAATCCCTCCCTGTACATCACATCACTGCGAGCTCAGCGCGATTCATCTTTCAGCCACATGTCTTCTCCACGATCCAGCAGCAGCAAGAGGAATTCCTGTAAGTGTCTCCAATATATGACTTCTCTCTCAGTTCAACTCAGCTGTATGTGTGTGTGTGTGTGTGTGTGTGTGTGTGTGTGTGGGTGTGGGTGTGGGAGTGAACGTGGGCTTGCGTGTTGTCTGAACGCAGTAAAATGCTCTATGGGTGTGATGGATTTGTGTGTGTGTGTGTGTGTGTGTGTGTGTGTGGATGGGTGTGTGTGTGAGCCACTTGTGATCAGAATGTCAGACTGTGATTTAAAAGCTACTTGTGATGCTTCGAACGTTCTGATCTCAGCAACATCACCACACACTCTGAGAAGTTTCATGTGTGTGCACCAGCAGGTTTATGAAAAATAGAAGAACACAAGTAAACAGGTCTGATTGCCAGATAGTTGCTGTCTCATGATGGAGGTTTCAGTTGTGGAGTGAGCTTTCATGGAACCAGAACACCTTAGTTATTAACGTATACATAGTACAACTGTCATGACAACTAATGACAGGGTCTGAACTGATCCTCTTATGTGACTGGATAGAAGTTGTCATGACACTCCATGACAGGATGTTCACCACATGAAATACATCATGACAGGGTATAACATTCCAGTATACCTAGGAGTGATGTGAACAGTCATGACATCTTCATGACGACACGGCATGAGCCTGTGTAAACTGTCATGACAGGTTGTTACAGGATGTGACCCGACACTGATTTTATTGGATGTAAAAAGAAAGCTATTTAGAATGTTAGTGGTTTGAGCCTTAGTATCATCAAGCTGCCACATTTGGGCCCTTGAGTGAGGCCCTTAACCCTCTTCTATAGGTGCTGTGTTATGGCTGACACTACACTCTGATCCCAGCTCCCTAACATCACTGGGACATGTGAAGAAATAATTTCACTGTTACCTTGTTCATTGTTCACCTCAACCTGCCATGACAACTTGTGGCATACATTGACTGGATATAAAATATCCTGACAACTATAAGATGACATGGCATGATACTCCTATATAGCAGAGCACAGGGTCATCCATGATACAGAGCCCCAGGAGCACAGTGTGCTAAGGGCCTTGCTCAAGGGCCCAAGAGTGGCAGCTTGGTGGTACTGGGACAGTACTGAGAACCTCTGACCTTCTGATTAGTAACCCAGAGCTTTAACCATAACTCATGTCCCTGCAAGTGAACTGTAGCAAAGTTTACCTAAAGGTCATGACAATTTGTTACAGCGTGTAACTTGACAATCATGCAATTGTATGTAAATGGTCATGACATATAACATGAAACATTGGACATGAACTGTAATGACTACTCATTATTAGGGTGTACTATGACACTTGTTGATAAACTGTCATGGCAACTCATAGCAGGTTATGAATTGAGATTACTAACTGACTGGATGCAAACTGACAACTCATAAAAAGTGATGAAATGACACTGGGTATGACATGACACTCAAGAAAACTGTCATGATTAATTGTAAGGGGGCGTGACATATAACTCAATGAGACCGTCGTGACCACTTGTAATGGGGCGTAAAATGACTCAAGAAAACGTCATGAACATTTGTAACTTGATATTAGACTCAATAAAATGGTCATAACCACTTATAAAGGGGTGTGGCATGACTGACAATAAAACCATCAATACCACTTGTAATGGGGCGTGACCTGACACTCAAGAAAACAGTAATGACCACTTGTAATATGCCGTGATATTATACTCAAGAAAACCGTCACTTGTAATAGGGTATGGTATTACACTCAAGGAAACCGCCATAACTACTTGTAAAGGGGTGTGATATGAGACTCAGGAAGACCCTCATGACCACTTGTATAGGGGTGTGACATTATACTCAGGAAAACAGTCATGACTCTTGTAACATGGAAAGACCTATAACTGGAAGTGAATTGTAATGACAACAAGGTACACCATGACACTTTTTGGCATAAACTGTCATGACACATCAAAGACTATGACATGACATTAAAATAAAATATGTAAATGAAACAGCTTATGTTAACTCATGACAGAGTATAACAATCTGGCCAAATTAGTGCTATGAAACAGGGGTCCAGGAAACACCTCATACATTCTCATCTTGAGCAGTGTATAGATAAAGACTGGATTCTGAGTCATCTGTTTATGTTCTTTCTCCATGTCTTTGTCTCTCTTTGTTGCTCTCCTGCCATCTTGGTCTCCTACATTACACTGTGTTCTTCACACCGTAATTATTTCACAGTACTGACAGCGGGGGGGCATGAAATTCGCTCAGAGGCTGGTAATTTGTTCATGCACGCCAACAAAAAAAAAATGGTGTGGAGAAATGAGAGGAAGCGATGTTTATTAACAAGTTAAAGGATTTCTTTTAAAGGACAATCGCCCTTTAAAAAAACGAGACATTATTTTGAACACAGAATTTTTCTTTTATGTGCAATCGTTTATTTAGAACTGCCTTAGGCAGAAGATACGGAATGAATTTTTCATCTGCCGGTTCTGATCAAATCAGAACCGAGAATTAAGTGAGTCTCATTATACATGATTGTTGCTTTATATTATAAGCGTTATGCCCTGCCATGCATACGAACAGCGACGTGTTGTGCAGAATGAAACCATTACTAAATAAAAAAAACAATAAACACAATTCAACAAGTCTCCTTTTACTGAAGCCCCGGCATACATCATCTCTAGCAGAAGCATCGATATTAACCTCATAAAATGACTCTGGGTTTTTTTGTGTAATGTTGTGCATTTTTCTGTACATAATGATTTTCCTGGGGATTGGAAATTAAGGCAAATTGTGTGTTTTTGTGCAAATTCTACAGGAAAGAAAACACAAATGGGTCATGAAAACCTTAACAACTGTTTTAAAGGCTGACTTTTTCTCATGATGTCCAGCTGTGCTTCAAAAGTCTATTTTGTCCTTTTAAGTGTATCAGCAAACAAATCAAATTTTTCTCTACTGTCAATCATTGTGGAATGAAAGAACAGCTATTAAAACATATATTTGAGCTTGTGCAGTTCGCTTCAGATGTGGTATAAGAGGCTGAATAGTGCAATTTCAAACCGTCCAGTCAAAAGACGTGAAAATGCCAAAGTGACTGGACACCAGCTGGGGGCCTTGGAGTGACAATCTGATTGGTTGAAGCAACAGCAACGTGGATTTGAAGCTACAAAAAGCCTGTGTTGTTCATTTCTGCAATTTACAAGTTTAAAAAAAAACAAGCTAGTTTGAAATGCTAGCTAATTATGAGCACAGCCGACAATTTCCTAAAAAAATATTTTTTTTACATGATTTTTAAAAATTTGACATAGAAGAGTAATTCCAATTTTTTTGGTTGCAAAAGGTTTGCTAGAAAATGCTATAATATCATTTTGATTAAAGTTCATAAAGAATTTTCATGGCCGATTTTTGATTCCTTCTACTACAAGGACCTGAATGTTTGACCCTGTTGTAGTTGATGTTGGATTTAAAATATTTTTGACTTTGTAAAATCTGATGGAGTTCATCATCAAGCTTTTATCTCTTCATCAAAAATTGTATTGCAGTTGAGCGTTTTTTAAAGAGCTTTGCATTATATAAAATGTGTAATATACACTTTACACTTGAGTTAACTGCAGGCTATCATAGCGATTAGTGTGTCTGATCAGTATGAGTTTTGGCTGGTGTGTCTTTGTGTTGCCATAGAAACAACTAATTTCAGTGTCCGAACTGATAAACAGTATTGAATCTCGGAGGTGCCGTCTGGTAATTACAGTAATTCAGACATGATATTAAACATAGAAATGTTTGAATGTGGATGTGAACATTATGTACACATGGTTCTGCACAGATGGTGCGTCTGCTGTGGTTTTTCGGCAAATAGCAGCAGTGTGGTCTAGAGTTCTGAGATGATTCGAAGCTCACAGAAATATCTGTACTGACAAAGAACATGGAGTTAGAGTGACCCGGAATGATCCGGAATTGTACTCGGGCACTCTCAGTAGGCTAGGAGAGGGTACAAGTTAGAGTTTTTGTTTTGTGCATGTGGCATGATGGACAGTATGGACCAAACTCACAGTCACCCTGTCACAGAAACAACACGGTCTAAAAATGTTTTCACAGAAATAAAAACCACAAGCCGAGTAATACAGTACTTCATCCTCCAAACACTTTGTCAATTTTTTAGACTGTTTGCAGGTGTAGCATTCGCTAGGTTAGCTAGCTAGTCCATAGTATCCATTTTACAAACACAGATTTAATGATAGACAATAAAATCAAAAAGACAGCTAATTGAATTAAGTGCATACGGGAACTCTGTTAAATTGTCAACACTTCCCAGCAACCACCAACACAGTCTACACACTCGTTTATTGGTTTTCTCAGTGACTTGTTCTTATACTTGATCAAACCATTTGTACCTTGCATATCATGTTGTGTTAGTTTGACTTTTATATTCTGGTTTTGCCCTTCTGGACAAGAAGCATCTGGCAAATTACGATTTAAAATCGTCTGCACTTGCATCCACGTGGCATTAATAAACGTTGATAGCCCAAACAGCCCATAAATATGAGGGTTATTTCTGAGCAGCGTGCTTATTGCTAACAGGTGGTTGTGATTAAAAATCTGGGCAAGTTGAACTGAATGATGGATCATGTGACAGTCATGTGACCATTGGTCATAGTTAGTTGTTTGGCTGAAGATTCTTTGGAAATGGAGTACAAACAAAAATAAAACAAAAATAGTGGGGGTTCATAGATATTTAAAAGCCAACAAGGCACAAAAAAATAAGAAAACATTAGAATTAGCTTAAAATAAAAAAAGCAGGGCCTTTTTTAAAAATTCACATGCATGTTGAAAGATTTTAAGCTTTTTTTTAAATAGACTCTAACCATTCTGGTTTCATCTGGTTCTAGATCCTTTCATCACTTTGATATAAAAATAAATAAAATATTATAACTAACCTAAATGCTGTAAAAGAAACACTTTGGGTACTAACCACACAAGAAAAACTGCAAGCAATAACTCACTTGTTTACATGGGAACCCATCTGTGGTTGTCTGTGTCTTGCTTACTTACTGGGATTGTCTTAATTAACTGGCAAATTGCACTTTCTTCTCTTTATCACAAGAATGCATTTGGTAGCAGTGAGAAATGAGAGACAGTGAATGCTTAAATGGATGATGCTTGGATGATGGATAGATGGATAAACAGAGGGGTGAATGTAGAGATGGATTGTTGAATGGATCAATCATTGAAGGAAATATGCTTGATGAATGGATGGATGGATGGAGGTAAGGAAGGAAGAATAAATGGAAGTTTGGATGGATTGATAGTTGGATGAATGGTGAATAAATCTTTTCAAGGAAAGAATTTTTTTTCAGGCTTTTGTAAAAATACATTTAAATTAAACCATCTTCTTAGTTCATCATCATTATTTTGGTTTAAAGAATTTGCACCACCAGCAAATACAGACAGATACTGTGGTAATGCAGGTCTTTTAGAGGCTTGGCCAATGTTATACCATATATAAAATCTCTGTGAGGGTTTTTGTTTTACTGACTGGTTAAAATAATAATAAAATATAACATGTAGTGCTTAAAGCTGAGATTCTTCAGATCTGCATATCTGACACACTAGTGGTCTGGTTTCATTTTTTCTGTTTTAACAATTGCCATGGCATGGCATGTTTGAGTAATTTCACATAAGAAGCCGTGAGTGATTTTGCATGTACTTGAAATAAAATCACAAGTGAATACTTTTTTCTTTATCCAGTGTACAATCCACAAACCGTGGAGCCCCAAATGTACCCAATGACCTGACCTTAACGCATGAGATAGCACTGAATACCTCATACCTGTTTCAAAAATTATAGCACTCTTCCCCCCGTTATTAACCTTCTGCTTGAAAGCAGCAAGCTTGGGGAAGTAAACATAGAGCTGTAATGTTGATAATGAGTCATAAGAATGTGTAAAGACATGGATATGAGCACCTGGGACTCGCCCACTCACTGACCATGGGGCGATGTGATGAGCCAGAGCTATCAGTACAGAGAAATCCAGACGAATTCATGCACAGTGCATGAAAGACTGTCGCACACAATGGCACGCTTCTCTGTTTAGAGAATGGAAGACCTTGAGGATAACTGTGTTTTTATATAACTGAGCTCGGGCTGAAACACACAGCCCTTACCGATGTATTTCCCTTTTTTTTTTATTTTTTTTATTCGAAGCCTGTTCGCAAATCGGATTTCATCAGATACGTGTGCATAGGAAGTGTTGAAGGCGTATATATATATGGCATACAAGTGCGACCAAATAAACAAACAAACAAACAAACCAACAAATAAATTAATAAATAAAACAAATTCAAAGATTCTGATCAATAAAATGGAGCAGTAATTAGGATGTGGTTAATAAATTTATAACAAAGGCATATTGCAGATTAGCTGTACTTCCGAGAAACAGATTTTAGCTAGCAGATTTGTGGAAATACATGCCGTTTTATCCGTGACTAAAGGAACACAGTCTAGATTTTAATGTTGGAAAGCCAGCAATTGCACAACATTCAGAAAACCCAAAACTGATCGCACTGATTTACGCCTGAACGTAAATTCTACAGGTTCTACAGGCGCTGTCATTAAAGCCCAAAGAGCAACATCTGTCTTGAACATACACCCCTTTCTTGACAAGCAGCATGTGCAAACCCATGCACATACACACTTGCGGATCAAACTCTACACATGCCTGTCTAACTCTCAGACATGCAACACAATGCAATGTGTCCTGCAATCTCAGCACATGAAAATTCACACACACACACATACACACACACACACACTAAGGATCTTGAAGCATAGCCAACGATACGATACATTAAAGATACATATAAAGCAGCTACCGATGCGATACGATATGATTCACACCTATTACGATGCATTGCGATCCGATTTCAATTCGATTCAACACCATGCGATTAAATACAATACGATGCAATAGGAAACATATGCTATGCAATTCAGTATGGTGCAGATAGTTTACTGTTTTTATTTCTTTTTGTTCAGACAAACAGCAAATCTCCAGGAAGATGCAGCTCTACCTCTGCCATGTTAATCTATATTTTATGAGACTCTCAGGACACGCCTCGGTCTCTGTAGTGTTGTGACACGTCATATTCACGTAGCAGCGGCGGTGCTGAGAGAACACGCTCGAGAACATGTTTAGTGAGGAGAAATCGATCTACATATCAAATTTTTCACAGTTGCAAATATGTTAAAAAAGATGCATGCCAACTTGTAACCGATGCACTTTTTTTTTATCAAAGCATCACATGCCAACTTTCATCCCGATGCTCCGATGCGAATTCTGAATCTTACTGTCCCTAATACACACACATACACACACACACTGCTTAATATGGACAGACTAAAGCTCATTTGCAGATGCAGATGCACAGGAAGCAGTCATTACTCTGTGAACTCGAATTAATGCTCATCAGCTGCGAGCATTGATTCCGTATCGTATTAAATCCTTTATTTCGTATGTATTCCATGCGAATTCCATCACGGGTTTAAAACCCTTATATTTATAAGTGCTAAAGAGACTAAGAAATTGTTGTGTTGTAACACAAATTCAACATTATTAAGATGATCAAAGGGAACTGGGATTTCACAGTTTTGCCGCTGTGTATTTTAATTTACTTTTTCAAATCAAAACCTGGTGTAGTAGGTGTCTTCTTATTATTTACACTTTGACTAAAGTATTCGGACACCTGACTTTTCCAGTCATGTATAATTCCTCTCTGAACTGTTACCACAAAATTGGAGGCATACAAAATGAATGCAGGAGCATTAAATTCTTCCTTCAGACCCGAGATCTGCTATAAAGCTCTGGCCCTCAACCCTATTGAACACCTTCTTGAAGGCCTCCTCACCTCACCTACATCAGTACCTGACTTTACTAACACTCTTGTAACTGAATGATCAAATATCACCACAAGCATCACTGGAGTTGTTTGTAGGTAGTGATAATGGTGGTGTTGCTGGAGTTGTTGGAAGTCATGGTGATGGTGGTGGTGTTATTGTTGGTGGTGATTGATGTGCTGGAGCTGTTGGTGATGGTGATAATGGTGGTGTTGCTGGAGTTGATGTTAGTGTTTGTGGTGCTGGAGTTGTTGGAAGTCATGGTGATGGTGTTATTGTTGGTGGTGATTGCTGTGCTGGAGCTGTTGGTGATGGTGATAATGGTGGTTTTGCTGGAGTTGATGTTAGTGTTTGTGGAGCTGGAGTTGTTGGAAGTCATGGTGATGGTGGTGGTGTTATTGTTGGTGGTGATTGCTGTGCTGGAGCTGTTGGTGATGGTGATAATGGTGGTGTTGCTGGAGTTGTAGCTGGTGTGAGCGCGGTTGGTGGTGATGATAGTGTTTTAACGTTGTTGTTATTGTTACTTGAGCCAAACTATATTTATTCCCAGACTTTCTTGTGTGTTTTGTTCCTTTGTTGTATTGTCATTGTTTTTGGTATATACACAATGTAAATTAAAGTACCTGCACACGCGTCCGCCTTCTGATATGATGTTCTCTGTCTGTGTCGTATTCCAGAGAACCTGCAAATCCCTCTGTCCTAAAGGCCATTCCTTCCATAAAAAGAATCCACACCTTTTGAGCTAATCCAATGATTTGTCTTAAAGCGTATTATTATTTAACTACAGCTACAAATGATCTTTGTGGTTGCAGTATAACTAAAGGAAAGGTGTTTAGTTAAAAAACAGACAGCAATACAATGCTGACCTTTGAAAAGACTTTGTTGATGTACACTAGAGGAATGTAAAGTTATTTTGTTCTCTTTTCATCCCCCCGCTACATGCCTTTACCTTCTACACAGTCCTTGCACCAGGTTGCATCATTTCTTTGACTTTAAGTGATGCTCAAGTCTTCCTTTTATACATTCTGTCTTACATTCTATGTCCTCCAATGTCACTCCAATGGCTTTTACTTTTAAATGGCTGCTACTAGGACTGCAATTAATTAACGTGTATACAGACATAAAACACAAGCTTTTTGTGTAAGGAACATTGCGACATATACAAAACTCTTTCAGTTATGCTCAGTTTCCTACTTGAACATATTGATTTTGTGTGATGCCAGCTTCAACAAAGATTAGTTTTATACCGAAGGCCTAATGCCTGTGAGTTTAAAAGAACCAAAACTCTTTCAGGAGTCCATGATGTTCTCTGCACTGAAGATAGTTTAATGTCATTTGCTTTATGTTTGGGGTTGTTGTCCTGCTGCAGAAAAAATCTGGGACCAATCAGACGCCTCACTGTTGGTATTGCATTATGGATAAGTATTTGCCTGTATTTCTCAGCATTGAGGAATCCTGACCAAATCACCTATTCTATTTGCAGAGATGCAGCCAAACTCGCAAGAAACCACCACCATGCTTCACTGTTGTCTGTAGACACTCATTATTGTATCAATCTCCAGCTCTTTAGCAAACAACTTGTCTCCTGATACAGCCAGATACTGTATTTCAGATTTTGACTCCTCACTCTAGAGCACCTGCTGCCATTTTTCTACCCCCAGTTCCTATATTTTTTGTGCATGAGTCGTTTAGTTTCGTTTCCATGTCGAAGGTATTGCTTATTGGATGCAAATCTTCAATTCTTGTCCTCTCCTTTTCTGACAGTACCTGGGTCCTATTGGTTTCTGCCAGTACACTGCTGGACATCTTCCAATGTTAAAGGGAAGTTAGCATTATATGTCTTTCATCTGCTGCATTAGGTTTACTTAAACATCTTGAAACCTCAATCTGGTCTGAAATATGTGCCTGGCAGAGATCTTGCTGATGCAGTAGAACTAACTTTTGTCTTGTCATGGTGTATGACCTGTGACATAAAACTTGACCTTAGTAGCAGAGTTTGTCTGTTCCTCACTCCTCCCTGAAGCCTCCTACACAGCTGTTTCTGTTTCACTTAATGACCAGGTTTTAACCTACATATGAAATTATGGATTATCAGCACCTACTTGGTTTTATTGGTTAATCATTTAAATCCCTGTGTACAAATTCTGCAAATGTCAGAGTTGAGGGTGGTCACACCAAATATTGATTTGATTTGGATTTGTAAATTGCTGAAAATAAATGATCACTTTTATTTTTAAAAGCAATCTTAGGGTTTTTTTTATTTGCACTTTTTTTACCCAAATGCTAAAAACATTTGTGCTCTGTGTGTGTGTGTGTGTGTGTGTGTGTGTGTGTGTGTGTGTGTGTGTGTGTGTGTGTGTTTTCACACAGGAGTTTGTGTAAATTTACGGATTAAAGTCAATCTGGTTCCCTTATTGCTGTCAGCTCTATTGATAAACCTATAAAAAAAAAAAAATTAAAATAAAAAAAAATATTTCTTATCACAGGAAATATGATATGAAGACAATTCCAGCATTCTGGTCATGCCTTGATGGCCTGTCTGAGAGAAAGAAAGCGGTGATTAGATAACCGCGTGCTAAATACAGAGCTTTAACTTCGTGCGATCAAATTCCTCCATCTCCGTGTTTCCAGTATCTGCTTCATGGAAAGTATCTGCTTCATGGAAACACTGAATTTGAGCTGCCAAAGATTGAACCGCTGATTCATTATTTGCAAACAGTTCCACCAGTATTTAAAAGGCTTGCATGTTGTGTGTGTGTGTGTGTGTGAGAGAGAGAGCAGTTTTCTGTCAGAAATGATCAAATCCGTCAGAAATGATACTCTTATAACCAACATTGTTGAATTTCCATATGAACAGACCTGTAAAAGCGTGGGTTATAGCTGACCTCCCACAGGCAACCGCCTCCTGCTGTCCTGAGCACAAAAACATTTCCGAATGATGACACACGCAAATGTGACTGCTGCCCTAAAGCCAGCACATGTTCACCGGACTTATATTTTACCTTAACACAAAAGCCAGCTCAGCTCCTGTCACGTCTGCTCTAATCACAACTGAAAAATGCAGGAAGGAAAAAACACACACTCTTGGAAGAACCCTGTAGCAATGTCTTTTTTTAGTTCTATTCTTCAGCACCTCATTGTTTTTCTACTTAATGCCTACAACCAGCTGCTATTTATTTTACAATGACAGTAACTTGTATGCTTTACACCAGAGGATTTCCCTGTGGCAATTTTTCCCTGTTTGCTTAAATCCACACATAGTAGTGTCCTAAATTACACAAAAGTGAAGGGAAGATCCCGTGTTTGCTATAATAATAATAATAATAATAATAATGCACTGTTTGGCAGATGCCCTTATCCAGAGCGACTAACATTTATCTCATTAATTTTTCCCTATTTGCTTAAATCCACACATAGTAGTGTCCTAAATTACACAAAAGTGAAGGGAAGATCCCGTGTTTGCTATAATAATAATAATAATAATAATAATGCACTGTTTGGCAGATGCCCTTATCCAGAGCGACTAACATTTATCTCATTCATACAACTAAGCAGCTATGAGGTCAAGGGCCTTGCTCAAGGGCCCTGAAACGGTGACCTTTGGATCCAATGCCTTAACCCCTAAACTACCACCTCCACAAGGGAAATGTGATCGTGAACAGAAAGACTTACTGGACCCAAAGATTGAGGTTTTGGGCTGTTTATACAAGAAGCTAGGCAAACTAGTATTTAAGGGGGTTGCATGTCAAGTGTGTGTGTGTGTGTGTGTGTGTGTGTGTGTGTGTGTGTGTGTGTGTGTGTGTGTAAGAGCAGTTTTCTGTCAGAAATGATCAAATCCGATTTTGATCATTGGGTTTCATTGGGGGATCACTAGATTTTGATTAAGGTGCTTAAACAAACATGTAGCATGAAGTGGCTGATGGGAAATGTAGTTTGAAACGCTTTTTTCTGACACTGTAGTCTGATATCTAAGCATGCCACATATTAAGTTGTATGCATTGGAGTTATTCTGATTTTATAATCCAAAATGATGAATCCTTTATATAATGTAAGTTTAGTGTGTAATGTTGATGTCATGACAGGGTTTTGGTGAAGTTTCTTCAGAAGTTTTTATGAACTTCTGCTCTTTCATTGTTGGAAAATAGAAATGAATCAATTATCTGTAGCAGTCGATGCAGCTTATTGAAATGTGTGCTGTCTGAGAGCCTTAGTGAGAGAGCTGGAGGATGAGATGAAGTGTGTGGTGGAGAAGGTTATAGAACACACACACACACACACACACACACACACACACACACACACACACACACACACACAAACACACACACTCCCCTATTCACACCACACACACACACACACACACACACACACACACACACACACACACACACACACACACACTCTCCTCTTCACGCACTGTTCTTTGCTTGGTCGGCTTGGCGAATATGCATCTTCACCCTACGCGTTCGTTTACCACCCGAACCTTCGAATCGCCATCCAACAGCGGTAAGAGGCGGAAACCATGGCAACCACGTCGGTGTGGAGATTCTTCATCTTCTTTTAATTCGAACTCAAATGAACCTTCTGTATTCACTGGTGTCAGGAGCGAACATGGATTTAAACAAAACTTAAAGCTCTTTTCTGATCGTTTTATTTAATATCAGGGTGCTTCGTAATTATTGGCACCCTTCTTAAAAAAAGTCTGTGAGATGAAAATGAATATTGTGTAACATTTTTATGGGTCTTTTCTTTCATTTAGAATTTGAATTTTGAAGTGTGCATGGGGAGATTTGTGCTCGTTCAGCCACAAGGGTGTTAGTAAAGTCTGGTACTGATGTAGATGAGATGAATCTGGTACTGATGTAGATGAGGTGACCTGAGGTGCAGTCGGCGTTCACATTCATCTCAAAGGTGTTCAATAGGCTTAACTTCAGAGCTCCATAGCAGACCAATCAAGATCTCAAGAATTTCCATTCCATTACATGTAAAGCAGATCTTCATGGAGCAACATTGATATGCTGGAACAGGTTTGGGTCTCCTAGTTCAAGTGAAAGGAAAATTAATGCTACTGGATCCAAATTGTACAATTGTGTGTCTCCTACTTTGTGGTTACAGTTTAGAGAAGAACCACATAAAGCTATAAATGCCAGGTGTCCCAATATCTTTGTCCATTTAATATAGCTGGCATTAAACAATAAAAACAAAAACTGACCTGGATAGTACATTTCTATTACAAAATAATATAAAGAGTTAAAATATGTGTCCCATGTTCTTGTCCAGTAATGAAGACATTTGCTGATTAGGTGCTAATGTTAAAAGCTGTAGCTGTTTTCTTCTAAATCAGTCTGTGTGTTTGTGTGTTTGTGTGTGTGTTTGTGTTTTGAGGTCAAATGCTGTGTGGTGTGTAAATATGACCCATTTCGCGAGTGCAGGATGCTGAGTGGCAGTGACAGGGGTGGCATGACTCAGTCCACCCACAGATACATGCACTCCTACGTTGCTTATTAGAGTGTGTAACGCATGACAACACACACTCATCACATTAAGCAAGGTGCACGAGGAGGCGTCGGGGTACGTGCTCGTGTGGGTGTGTATCTGTTTGTGAGCAAGCGATTATTCAGTTTAGATCAGATGATGATTATTGGCATTATTGTTTTTCCACCACATTGTCTTGTAATAATGTTCATTACATGTAAAGGGTAATAAAATGTGGCCTCGTATCTGGTGGAATAACGATGAAGTAGAACATGTCGAATCAGTATGAAGAAAGGCGAAAGCTTGGAAGAATATTCAGTTTTTGAATCTCAGTTCGCCTCACACACAAGCAGCAGAGGGCGCTATGAATTTCGAGGAGCTAAAAGAGTTTGTGTCCAAGCCGCAAAGGGTCAGTAGTGATTTTTCCTGCCCAAGATTTCCATGGTACAAGTCCTGGAGAGTCGGCAAGGGAGCACCAATGATTTTTTCTGCTGTTTTAACTGTTTGCTGCAGTCTGTTCCTGTCCTGTTTTGTTGCTGCTCCAAACCAGATGGTGATTGATGAGCACAGGACAGATTCAACGACTGCAGTGTAGAACTGCATCAACAGCTCCTGTGGCAGACCACACTTCCTTAATTTGAGAATGGAGTTTATATTGGACTCCTATTTCAAGTCTTGGTGAATGGTAGTGCTCAGAAACTTGAAGGTCTCCACGGAGGACACAGAGCTGTCGGATATAGTGAGGGGTAGTAGTGTTGAGGCCAAACAATCTCCAAACTAGGAGAATTGTTTCCGCAAACTTTTTTCAGACAGCTCCATTAAGATATGCTTTACATGTGATAAAGTGGAAGATTTCCTGCTATAGAGCTTCGACCTCAACCCTAGTGAACCTGTCAAAAAGTGAGCAAAAAAAAAAGACCCATTTTTAAAAAGAAATTCTAATTTTAATATCCAGCTTGGACAAACAAATGTACATTTAATATTTATGAAAAAAAGCTACTATTTACCTTAACAGTAAATGGGAACTAAATGTGGAATAGGATGTTCCAATAAATACGTTATATATTGCACATATAAATAATAAACAAATTATATATAATATATATTATATTATATTTCTGTATATATATATATATATATAATATACAGAAAATTGTGATTTAATTATTTCATTAAAAGTAACTGTAAATGTATTAGAATTATTAATATTTAATAAAATAAATCATTTATAAATAAAAAATAATTATTATAAGATAATAAAGGATCCTTATTTTTATTATTATGATATTAATTATAATATTTATTACTGTTATTAGTAATTTGATTACCTTTAATATCATTAAGTTAACAAAATAAAAAAAATTATAACTGGATATCATTTTAATTTCTCCAAATGTCTGCTTTATGGAATTTCGATTTGAATTAGAAAATCTGCTTTTACACTTTTTCATTATATTCGGAAAAGTGTAAAAGCAGATTTTCTAGATTAGAGTTATGACTGAGAGATTCTTTGATTAAAGAAATAACGCATTTCTTTTTATTTGATGATACAGTAAGTACACGCTACACTTGGATAGGAAGCTTTATCCATTATTTCATTATATGAGACATACGAGATGAGAGAAAGAGAGAGATTCAGTCATCGCTGCTATCATCCCTCAGCATTAGGTGAGAGACAACGTGTTGGATTTTGTCAGTCTGTCCTCACAAAAGAGTTTCATTTCGGGATGACAAAATGAACTGATGGTGGCGTCTTTCTCTCTCTCTCTCTCTCTTTCTTTCTCTCTCTCTTTCTCTTCATCACTCTGTTTCTCTTTCACACACTTTCCAGATCCATCAGCAGATGCGAGGTTTAAAATAAAAAGGCTTTGCTGAGCTGTGGAGGAAGACAGTCACGATTACTGAAGTAGGAACAGCAAGGCGCTAAAAGAGCTCAACTGTTCCCACAAGAAATGTTCTCTCAGTCACACACATTTCCACACACTACACACACAGTACATGCCTCTGCTAATCGAACATCTGTTTTTGTTCATTAGCATTGCACACAGGTGTGTTGCCAGATGTCTTGTACTAGATAAGAGTGAATAGTGTTTTTATATTTTTTTTTATTTTTTTTTGTTCAAATGTCTAAATAAATGTCAATTAAGTTTAGTGACAGCTTTTTAAATATGAAACAAACACCAATTATACCATCATACAAATAGATATTAGTGTTATCTATTATTTGGATGCAGGCTGTAACTTTGGTATATAACTTTGTTTTAATCAAAATAGAATTTACAATGGAATCAAAGATATACACAAATGCTAGTCAATGTAACCAGTAACAGGTGTGAGTGATCAGTGACATGTGACATACAAGGAACTGCAGAGGTCAAGTCAAGTCAGTCAAGTTAATTTCTATAGTGCTTTTTACAACAGACATTGTCTCAAAGCAACTTTACAGAAATCAACAGTGAAGGTGAATGGTGTGTGTTTATCTCTAAAGAGCAGCCATGGCGACTGTGGCGAAGAAAAACTCCCTTAGATGTTATGAGGAAGAAACCTTGAGAGGAACCAGACTCAACAGGGAAACCCATTCTCATTTGGGTGACATCAAGAGTGTGATTATAGTCTTTAAACAATACAGAACACTGGAGAGTGAGAACTAACATGAGTGTAAGATTATAAGTGATGTTTTTTCTACAGTCTTTTACAGTCATTTGTGGTTATAAAACTAGGAGCTACTGAGCAACTCATCAAATAGCTCAACGTTTGAGATCATCACAGATCCAACACCAGCTTCTCGATGCCAGAGCCTTTAAACACTCAAGGAGGTCCAATGTCAAAACTCCACATGAAGTGGGGGTCCATTTGGCACTGGTATGTCTCTAGATGGTTCAGGATGTTTGGAGGCATCTACTTCTTTAAAGGTCCACAAACCAGACGATGTTGGGTAATGTAGTTCAGACATAAAGCAGCGTTCCTATACACCAGAAGGCAGTACGAGTTATTCTGAATATTCTTAATAAAGTGCAAATGTGTGCAAGATTGTGTAACTGGTTGTGCAATATATACATGCAAAAGCAGACTGAGCTAATAACAGTCCCATATGGCCTGAGTGTGCACATGATTTGTTAAAAAAAAACAACACTGCTTCATTTAGAAATTCATGCCAATGTTTAAACAAATATATACTGTTTATCAGAAAATTATCTGTGATAAATAATAATTTTTTCCAAACCAACTTCATCTAATAAATGGTACATTTGAGATGTTACACTGTACAGTTTCAACAAGTGCATTCTTGGAGAATCTGGATTCTAAAACAGAAAGAAAGGAAAAAAAATCCGCAGGCGTGGGTAAGGGAGGAAACTCTGACACTGATAACACGCTAGCTTCCCCATAGATTATTCGCAGCCTGGCTGAAGAGCTAAATATATTTTTTCTTCAACACATGAGCAGGCAGCGTCCTCCCCACTCGCTTACTAATAAGCGTTTACTTCCTGCTGTCTGAAGCCTGAAAGCGTTTCCTCACACTGCGGCTCTAGGAAAGAAAAAACAACAACAACCAAAAACACCCAAAGCTGAGTTAAAGTAACTGTCGGATGCTAACGACATTTGGATTGGCAAGAGATTGCGGGTGGACATCATCGTGCCAAGCTAATGTGCTAGTTAATGTGGCGAGAGGCGATGAATAGTGAGAAAGTGAGAGAGAGAAAGAGATGCTAATCTTATTTTATTAACTAGAAATTTGGTTTAATCAGCACACACACATGTAGCATCTACATATCTAGTGGACATGCTAGTTTTAGGCACAGCATTAGCTTAATTCTCTTCAAAACACAAGAAATACAGGAGTGACACATACACACACACACACACACACACACACACACACACACACACACACCATCCCAAGGATGACAAAATTCATAGATAGGGATGACAAAATTCAGAGCACTGTGCTGCTGCATTCAGTCTTTTAATAAGTGATCTCTGATTATTCAATATAGTAGGCAGTATTTTTGGAAGGAGTCTCCAGTGTCAGTCAGATATTCAGTTTTATATCTTTAAGGAAGTCTTTAGGACATCGGAAACGACAAGAGAAGACCACCATGACAACGCAACTGTGCACCACCCCAACTCCACGAAGATATTCTTGACATGGGATGAAGGTTTATCTCGAGTGGCCTGCTATAGAACTCTGACCTCAACCCTACTGAACACCTCAGTACCTGACTTTATTAAAACCCTCTACCAAAAAATCCAAAAATCTCCACAAGTACATTCGGAAATTTTGGCCCCAGAAGAGCTTGTTATAAGAGCGAATGGGAACTCAACATGGAATGCACATAGCAATCTTATGGTCAGGTGCCCACAAACGTTTGTCTTTATAGCATATGTGTAGATTGTAATCTAAAATAATCCTGAGAGGATTTAATTAGGGAGTGGATCCCGATGTGGTTTTTCACCACTGTTGCCTTTTCCACCTTGTGATTTGTGCATTCTGAGGTGATTTTTTTTTTCTCACACAAAATAATCTTTCAGTTTGGCATTCCCTGAAGTCTTTGTGTTTTTGCACCATTCTGTATAAACTCTAAAGACTCCTGTAAATTAAAATCCCAGATCATCACTACCAACATCCCTGCCACTGCAGATCATTGTCCTGGACCAGTATCTGCATGATTGTATGCATTGTATTGCTGTCACTTGACTGGCTGATTGGATAAGCGATTCTTAGAAAGTGACAAATCATTGTAAAGTGACAAATATTTCATTCTACACTGAATACAACGTATAGAGATTATAAATTCATGTTGCCAGACAGACTATAACAGTGTACTCAGTGACTCATTGTTAATAATAATAGTCTTTTATGCATAATCAATAGTTCTCTCATATAACTCCATGCCTGTAGTGTTAAGATAACACTTCTTGGTGTCAAAGTCACTGATGTACTAGTGTTTTTCATTTAGACAGAAAACTTACTGACCTGAATTGAGCTTTGTGCAGAGCTGAAAGCTTTTCTAACATATTTTTTTTAAAATATTATTATTATTTGTTTGTTTATGTTGTTGTTCCAGAGCTATGAATAGTTTTTCCTGTAGGTGGTTCTTTCTGTATAAAAGTATCTTTTTTGTTCATCGGCTCAAGTATCTCACTCGTTCGACAGCACAGGAAGTGCAGATCTATAGCCCACCCTGCACACGCCCACCCACACACACACACACACACACACACACACACACACACAAAAACATGGTTTCGATGCAAACCACAACGTTCCGAAAGACAGGAGGTCTTTTACTATAGTGATACACATGACAACTTTGCAGTTGGCTGAGCTGAAGCCACACACACACACACACACACACAACACACACACACACACACACACACACACACACACAAACACACACATACACACGCATGAACACACACATGAACATACACATACAAACTGGATTTTCCGAAAAACACAATACAAGTTTGTAACGTGCTGATTCACACTGCATTACCACACAAGATGCATTTAGATACAGATTCAGGTAACACGTTTTTTTGGGCAGGGGGGATTTCGTTTTATAGTCATTTGTATCTTTCGGATCGATGAAATGAAACTAAGAACTCGTCGGTTGTACAGGAAGAGCTAGCCATAGCATCAAACCACCATCGTATTTTTTACCCATAGATTACTACCACTCATACTAATCATAATAATATAATAATAATAATAATAATAATAATAATAATACTAATAATAATAATGATAATAGGAATTATTCTAACTTTGATAAGTACATTTTGTTAAACAAAACAATCCAATAATTTCTTTCTTATAATCATTATTTATGTAAATAAATAATGATTATAAAAATAATGCTTTTTATTAAGATAAGATAAAAAGTAAAAAGTAGACAAATTGAGGTATTCTAAAAACCTTTCCCCAGGAGTGTGTGTGTGTGTGTGTGTGTGTGTGTGTGTGAGTGTGTGTTTGTGTGTGTGTGTGTGTGTATGCAGTGTAAATAAATATACACAAATTTCTACCCACACCGAATCCAGTTCAAACGTTAATGTTTATTTAAGGCACAAAACATACACACACACACACACACACACACACACACACACACACACACACACACACACACACACACACACACACACACACACACACACACACAGGCTCTCGGTGGATGCCCCCTCGGGTCTGTCATGTATTAGAGCAGTCTTAGTAGCCCACACAGATGGAGAGGAGAGAAGAGAGCAGGATGAGAGAGGAGAGTGAGATTAGAGGACAAAGGATGAGTGTGTGTGTGTGTGTGTGTGTGTGTGTGTGTGTGTGTGTGTGTGTGTGTGTGTGTGTGTGTGTGTGTGAGTGTGTGTGTGTTCGCGCTGTGAATGAGGATGCTCTCTGTTTCCTGTCTGTACTGTTATTCAGTTCCTCCTCCACAGTCCTCCAGTCCTCTCTGTTCTCTTACTGTAATGAACAACAGACTGTGCTGAGATTTGAGATTTGTGTGTGTGTGTGTGTGTGTGTGTGTGTGTGTGTGTGTGTGTGTGTGTGTGTGTGTGTGTGTATATCAGTAGGCATGCCTGCAGGCAGTAACTGCATGTCCAACCTCTTAGGCTGTCTTAGCCATCAGGAGGTTTAAAGAAACGTTGTCTATGAACCTTCTCATGGCACAGGGCGTTAATTAGAGGTAATGTGTCTCTGAGAAAATTGGAGGTGTAATGAACCATAAAGCCCTGGTATCCTGTATGGAGGCAATTACCGACATCCTTTCACACTACACCATTGTGTCCTTGGTCTCCAGCTGGTGCTGTGATTTATTCGATGGTCTCATCATTATTACATGATTGTAATAAGATTGGATTATCCTGTCATCATTTTTGCATTGCACTTACTGGCAATGAATAGATAAATGATTCATTCCAATTTACCCAGAACATTGTGTTCAGCTGTAGATGTGCTGCTCTTGCAGTCACAGTAATCATTCTTTGAAATTATGATCATTTTTTACACTGGGTTTACTCTACAAAAAGCAACTTGTGGAGACAGTCAGGTGTTGTTCTAGTCTGTAAGGAGTCATTCAAGAGTCAGTCAGGAGTTGTTCATGAGTTGGTTTTGAGTCATTTAAGAGTCAGTCAGGAATTGTTCAAAAGTGGGTTAGGAGTCATTTTGGTGTCCGTCAGGGACATTCAAGAGTCCTTTCAGAGTCAGTCTGGAGTTGTTCTAGAGTCAGTTAGGAATCATTCTGAGTCAGTTGGAAATTATTCCAGGGTTGTTTAGGGGTCATTCTGAGTTATGTAGGAGTTTTTTGCATCATCAGTTTGAGAATCATTCAAGGGATCAGTCCAGACTTGATAAGGAGTCGTTCTGAAGTGAATCATTCAGTCAGGAGTCAGTCCAGAGTTGTACAAACTAACAAAATTAACAAAATCATTTCAGAGACATGCAGCTGTTAGTCTATAGTTATTCAAGGCTGTGAAATGAATTATTAATTATGATAACACAAAATATAGAAAATATTTTCAGATCGATTTTTATACAAGTATCCTCTTTATTTTATTTTATTTATTTTTTTAAATACATTTTTGTGCTGTTATTGTTGTCTGTGTTATTTCACCTTCGTACTTCATAAAATGTTCCTCCAATCACAGCGGAGCTGGACTCAGAGCATGCCCAGAAGGTTCCAGAGGCGGACTCAGGACAGCAGCAGGTGAAGTTAAAAGAAAGGCAGAAGTTCTTCGAGGAGGCATTTCAGCAGGACATGGAGCATTACCTGTCCACCAGCTACCTGCAGATCGCCGAAAGAAGAGGTGAATGAACTTATAGAGGGAATGCAGTGAATCCACACACATAACAATTACATTATACTGTACTTGTGATGCAGAAAGTACAGACGTCAGAGTCCGTTACAACTAACTGTGTTTATTAACTACAAATAAAAAATCAAGCTCAAGCAATGACATCATTTTCAATGAAATCACTTATCCAAATTCCCTTATATACCACATTTCACTCAGTGTGTCATTCAGGTGTCAGACCAGAGTCTTTCAGGAATCAGTCAAGAGTCATTCAGGAATTAGAATAAAAATATTTAGGAGTCAGTGCAGGATCATTCAGGAGTCAGTATGGAGTCATTCATGAATCAGTGAAGGATCATTTGGGAGTCAGTATGAATACATACGTATAGGAGTCAGTGCAGGATTGTTCAGGAGTCAGTATGGAGTCATTCATGAATCAGTGCAGGATCATTTGGGAATCAGTAGGGATTCATAAAGGAGTCAGTGCAGGATTGTTCAGGGGTCATTGTGAAATCATGTAGGAATCAACCCTGAGTAATTTAGGTCTAATGTCAAGACTCTTTCAGAAATCAGCCCATATTTTGTTTAGGAATCAGAATGGAAACATTCAAGAGTCATTTAGGAGTCAGTAAAAATCTTTCAATAGTAAATCCAATGTTTTTTAAGAGTCAGTCTGAAGTCCTTCTGAAGTCAATCTATAGTCAGTCAGGAGTCAACAAGGAGTCTGACAGGAGTCGTTTATAGTCATGAGTCATTCATTGCTTCAGTTCAGCGTTCAGACAGTCAATCAGGAGTCATGAGGTGGTCAGACGTGGGTATTTGGAATTGTTTAAGAATCAATTTCGGAGTTATTCAGGAGTCTGTCAGGAGTTATTTTGAACTTGGTCAGGGGTCATACAGGGATTCAGTCCGGAGTCATCCAGGAGTTGGTCAGTAGTTATCCAGTGACCCAATATTTGATCTTTACTTATTAAAATGTTATTGTTACTAAGATTAGAGATTAGACTTTTCCCAGTATAGATCCGGAATGAACAAAAAAATTGAGAAACGCTCAAAAATTGTTCAAACAATTTAGATCGTATCTAATAAAAAAAGAGAAAAACCCCTAATTAGGTCTAATAAACACAGTAAACACGTCACATAGATATGCGTATGATCACATAGTGTCTTTGCTTTGTTTAATTGCTCATTTAGAGTCACACTGGAATTTGAGCGCAACCAGTAATTCTTTATTTCTAAATATAATGGCCACGCTGCACTCTTTTGTTGTTCTGTGGCAATACTAGTGATTAGGCTATAATAAAACTGCAGGGTGTTGACTGGCAGCGTACACAATACTGACTTCAATATGAATATATTCAACAATGACTTATTTGTTATTGCCCTCACTGCTGTTGTCATTAACTCCCATGTATCAGTAAAGAATATTAGACTCGTGTTTGCGCAATTTACAATATATTCCTGATGAAACGACTCTTCTCAGTGGTGTACCCAGGCGTTTTATATTACAATATTACAAGAAGATTGCTCTTCACAGAGTGCTTTGGAAAGCTCTTAGCTGCCATTACTGACAATGAGTTTTGCCTGGAGCTTGGCACGCAAGTCAATAAGATGCACACGTTTTTTTTTTCTAGCCCTGCCTCGAGTGTCATTTCCTTGTCCCTTGTGCACTTTCCCTCCCCTCTCCAAATGTGTGTAAGAGAGCAGCTGAACAGGTCAGTGCTGGAACACAAGGCATGGTGTACAGTGAGTCCACTAGAAACGGGATAAAAACCGTATACACAAAACTGAGTCCAAAAACTCGTTATGACCTACTAACTGATTATTACTAACAGTTTATTAAGCCAGAATACTGGCTTAATTAGTCGTTGTAAAAACTTGTTTCTCTGTCGAATGAGTTTGTGCATTACAGTAAAGAGGTAGCAAGGTAACGAGATGATATTCTAATAATGTGAGTTGCTCAGTCAAAATAATTAGACAAAATATTGAGTTACTATGTGACAATAAACAAATCAATTTGTCTTGAAGAAATGTTACTGAGACAAATTAATAAGGAAAAGAGGAAGACCAGGGAGGAGGTTCATGGATGTGGTGAAGGAAGACATGCAGGTAGTTGGGTTGAAAGAGGTAGATGTAGAGGACAGGGGGGTATGGAGACGGACGATCTGCTTTGGCGCCCCCTAATGGGAGAAGCCGAAAGAAGAAGAAGATACCATAGTCAAAAGTATAATAATAATAATAATAATAATAATAATAATAATAATAATAATAATAATAATAATAATAATAATAATAAGATACTAAACTGAATACCATGGTAACCATATAACGTAATAAACAAAGTCAAAATAATAAGATAATATCCTGTAATGATAGGATACCAACTCAAATTAAAAAGATATCTTATTATCGTAGAAATAGTGAGATACAGCTCAATCTGATGATATAATATTGTAAGATAACGAGATACTAAGTTAAATATGATACTCAAAATAATGAGATTACATCTTGAAATAATGAGATGCTAAGTTATGATACAAACTCAAAATAATAAGATGATATCTTGAAATAATGCAAAACATTAAAAACAGCCATGTTTTTATTTACATGTTTAAAAAGCTTATTTTTTAGCTATGAATCCTCACAGCTTTATTTCCCAGTCTTAAGGAAGTCGGAAGGAAATCATGTCTCAGTGCGTCTGAAGCTTCTGAAAGCCTGTAGAACGTCATGCCTTTTAGTTGAAGCACCTGCAGCTGCTCTTTAAACCGAAATACCTTGCAGTGAAGAAGACTGGCATGTGTGTAAACCGAGCTAACACGTCCCTTCTCTCTTTCTCTCCACTGTCCTTCCCTTCCTTCATCCCGCTGCCCTGATTTAACTCATCCCTGAGGTATGCAGCTCTGTGCTGTCCCTACCGCCGCCTCCGTCTCTCTCTCTGTCTCTCTGTCTCTCTCTCTCTCTCTCTCTCTCTCT
>MU551630.1:2716208-2784065 GCA_024362625.1 Silurus asotus
CTCTCTCTCTCACACACACACACACACACACACACACACACACACACACACACACACACACACACATGATGGTCATCCCTCTGCATGCATGTGATGTAACTCTACTAACAGCATGTATTCGTATTCAATGTGACAGTGTGGAAATGTTGACACACATAATGTATATCAGTGCTGTTTTTTTCAGTATTTTATACTGTATTATAACACACACACACACACACACACACACACACACACACACACACACACACACACGATGGTCATCCCTCTGCATGCATGTGATGTAACTCTACTAACAGCATGTATTCGTATTCAATGTGACAGTGTGGAAATGTTGACACACATAATGTATATCAGTGCTGTTTTTTTCTGTATTTTATACTGTATTATAACACACACACACACACACACACACACACACACACACACACACACACACACGGTAAAATCACTTTAATGCACTTTTATTTGTTTTTGGCCACGAAGCACAAAAATGAGAAAATTATTGTATAAAATTTGAGATTTTAAATTCAAAGAAAGAGAGAGAGAGAGAGAGAGAGAGAGAGAGAGAGAAAGAGAGAGAGAGAGAAGGAGAGAGAGAGAAAAAGAGAGAGAGAGAGAGAGAGAGAGAGAGAGAGAGAGAGAAAGAGAAGGAGAGAGAAGGAGAGAGATAACTTTTTGGAAAATGTCACATTAGTTTGATTAAAAAAATTCTAAATTTTAAATGATATACGCCATCTAGTGGTGAAAGATGGTGTAACAGCATGGACATCCATAATACACTATAACTATAATGACTTTATTTACTTTACATACTGTGCTGCAAAACTCAATCACTGTGATAAAAATGCAAGAGTTACTTCGCAACAAATAATTTTTGGAGAACGCTTCCGTGTATATTCCTGATGGAGTAATGAGGGAAGAAGAAGTGATATTTCCCCTTTAATGTGGTTTGCAGAGCCAATAGGAAGCATGTCTTCCATGGAGGTAAATGTGGACATGCTTGAGCAGATGGACTTGATGGACATGTCTGACCATGAAGCATTGGACGTCTTCCTCAACTCAGGTGCAGAGGACAACAGTGTGGCTTCTCCTATACTGGGTACTGGGTATACACACTTACACACCTATATGAATTTCATTTTCTTTACTTGTTTTGTGACACCTGACACTTTTTTTTCCAGGTATGTTTTATATATTATTAATATCTCTATAATTAGCTATAGAGCTCTGACCCCAAGCCCACCTTTGGGATGAATGTGAACACTGACTGCACCTCAGGGCTCCTCATATCACCTACATCACTACCTTTATGTCTGAATGAGCACAGATCTTCACAGGCACAATCCAAAATCTAGTTGAACATCTTCCCAGAGAAATAAAAGGCTGGTTTATGTAGTCAACAAGAAAAAAAGCAAGAACAAGTTTATGTTAATTATTGTAATGTGTTTCATGAACAATAGGGGGCTCTAAAAACAGCTTTTTAATTAGTCCCAATTACATTACAGGATTACCATGGAAAAAAACAAGGCCTCCAGAGAGTGACTGAGTATTTTCCTTCTAGATGTTATTTTTATCTTGTTTGGTGTGTGTGTGTGTGTGTGTGTTAGAACCCGACGTGGAGTCGTTCGGAACCGAAATCAGGCTCCAGGTCCCGACGCAGGCTGAGCTGAGGCACAAACTCGCCTCGCTTTCATCCACCTGCACCGACTCAGCCAGCCAGGACACCCAGGAAGAGGAAGGTGACGAAGAATTTGAGAGAGGTGGAGTCAGGCACGAGAGGGAGAAGATCCATGCTGATGTACAAGCAGGACAGGAGAATTCCACCAAGAACTCTGTAAATCGTGACTCTTCTACATAGAGTACAGGGTTTTTCCAAACTGTACACTCCACCCCCAGTGTGTGTATGTGTGAAAATATAAAGTGTTGTGTGTGTGTGTGTAAATGGTATTTTATGATCTCATGAGGTTTTGTATAGAAATCCCCTGGTACATACCATTTATCTGATCCTCTTATTATACCAAATCCCAGTTATACTCGGTTTATAGAAAGCTACGATCATTAGCGCTGTCGGTCTGATTTTCCTGAGTGTTCATTATTAAAAAAGGAAGAAAAACAATCTACTGGAACTGGTGTGACCATGTGTCTTGTCCATGAAGTCGCAGGAACTTGCCATAGATGCTAGAATATGCATGTAAAGCACAGAAATGCACCTTCAGTTATAGTGGTGTGAAAATCTAAACGTTTTCCCAAAAAATTTCGGTTTCAGGATTTACAGAAATAAAACTATATACGTACCTGCAACTCATATGGAAAAAAAAAGCCTTATTTGTCACAAACACCAACTAGGCACATCATGACATTATGACTGATTAAATGAATAACAACGATGTCCTCAAAGTTGACGTGTTAGAAGCAGGAAAAATGGGCGAGTGTAAGGATTTGAGCGAGTTTGACAAATTGTGACGTCTAGACGACTGGATCAGAGCATCTCCAAAACTGCAGCTCTTGTGGGATGTTCTGGTCTGCAGTGGTCAGAATCTATGAAAAGTGCTTCAAGGAAGGAACGGTGGTGAACCGGCGACAGGGTCATGCTCGTCCGAGGCTCATTAATGCACGTGGAGAGTGAAGGCTGGTCCGTGTGGTCCGATCCAACAGACGAGCTCCTGTAGCTCAAACTCCTGAAGAAGTTCATGCTGTTGCTGCTCGAGGGTTCACGAGTGTTTTAGCAGCAAAAGGGGGACCAACATTATTACCCTTAAAGGTATTTTACGTTGCAGGAAGAACCGTGCTCAAGCACCTCTATTGGTCAGTTAGGGTATTGCATCCCTAATATTCTGTTCAGTTTAAGTGATTTCCAATTGTTAAGATTTTGGACTTCTGATCAGAAGGTCATGAGTTCAAATCCCAGCAGCACCATGCTGCCACTTCTGGGTCCCTCAACTGCTCAGTTGTTTAAATAAGATACATGTAAGTCTCTGTGGATGAGGATGTCTGCCAAATACAAGGAAATTTGAATGTAAATGTAACCCAGGTGGCCATAACTGTTCCCCACCACTACCACAACACTCACCAATTCCTCTTCAAGCTTGAACAATACAAATAAATAATATCCAATGATTCAATTATTAATTAAAGAGCACAAAGTTCATTCATGGGAATTTAATGAAGCAATGATGTGTGAAGGTTGGAGTGGAGGATCTTGAATGGTTTGCACAGAACATGGACCTCCTCAACACCACCGAACGCCACTGGGAGGAACCGAAACACAGACCAAACCCCAGACTAGAGATTTCATTTAAAATGATATACAGGTTTATATAATAGCAAATGATTTATTCAAAATGACAAAGTTCATTCATGAAAACTGAGGTACAAATCGGGAAGCCCTTCAACTATGACTCTTAGTAAAGATAGTATCTAAAACATTCCACAGACAAACTGAAAAGGCTACAAATTGTCAATAAGTTTTTATTAAACCTTGAGTACAAACTTGAAAAGTAAAAAAATAAAATAAAATAGGAAAAAAAAGAGAAAAACAATAGAACAAACATGAAATCTTTCCGTGTGTGTGGAAAAGCTGAGATGCAGTGCGAATAAATTAACTTTGCCAGACGTTGAGCAAATCTTTCATAAAACCTATCAGGAAAAAAAAAAAAAAAAAAAGAACTCGAAAAAATTGCAAAAATACATAGTAAGGCCATAAAAACTTGACAACACAGTTTATAAATCCTGTTAAAAACAAAACCAAAGGAAAACCTGAATTGGTTTTTTTTATTAAATAATCCTAAAAGAGTTCAGTCTTCTGGAAAGGAGGACAACCATCAAACTAGATTATAGGGTTGTTGTTTTTTTCCTTTTTTTTTTCCTTGACAGTCACCACTGGCAAGCTCAGTGCAACATGAGTAGCTACTACATTGTTGAATTTTCAGAAATGAAAATGTAAAAACATTTTTTTTTTTAAACGATGTTTTTTTCTCCCTTTTCTTAAAAAAAGTAAAGCTTCAAAAAAAAAAAAAAAAAGAAGAGAAAAAGTAACCTGGAAACAGGTGGGAGGGGCATCGCTACTCCATATCTTATTTTTTTATCAGTGATATAAGCAGCACTTCAGATTTTCTCCACAATGCCAGAGGAACCCTGTAGGTGTCTCTCTCACGACCGACCGACGAGCGCACACGTTCTCGGGTCGAATGAAGAAACTGAAAAAAAGTAAGGCTGTTTCTTCATCATGTGTTTTTTCATCTGGTTTCCTCTTCCTGGCACCTCGTCAAAGAGGCTCAAGTATTTAAACAGACATTTACAAGATTATGTACAAAAAAACGAGTTGTCGATGGGTTTTTTTGCGAAATCGAATATTCAAAAAAATGAAGTAAGAAAGAAAAAAAAAAAAAGAGGACAAAACTATTTCACATTATACCCCCTCAGCCTAGCGGCTCTAAATTAAAATCATTCGAAATGAATTGGGGAAAACAACCAATAAAATGACTACTAAGAATAATTACAATAATAAAACAATGAATAAAATTAATGTTAACTGGTACAGATGAATTAAACAGGAAGTGTGGAATGTTAACACGATTGCACATGTCGAAGCTGAAAGCCTCCGAAAGCAGATAGCACTCGTTTTCGTTTGAACCTTTTTGTGAATTGATGCGAAAAATGAAATAATAACAATAACAATAACAATAATCAAATCGAATAAAACAGCACCAAAGAATCAGACGAAGCTCCTTTAGCTGAAGATCTGAAGATCAGGCACAGTTAAAGGGGGAGTCGCTAATGTCAGCGCAGGAGCTCGTCATGACCGTCTCGTCTCGTCTCGTCTCACCCAGTCCAGTTCAAAGCGTCCGATATTTCAAATTAAAAACAAACAAAAAAATCCCGCTTTCAAGTGTTACCTCGTCTTAGCAACTAATTCAAAGAGGTCAAATGTGTTCATTTATTCATAAAAAAAAAACCAAAAAATTGGAGCAGTCCAGGTCGGCCGAACGCCACCGTGTCTCTGGAATCGTGACACAAAGTAGACAAAAAAGAAAGAAAAACAGGAGCACCAACATGTCTCGATTCACAGTTCAGGCTGAGTGTGTGTATGCAGTCGACAGGGCAAAGGATGAGGGAGGACAAAAAAAGAAAAAAAAAAAAGGGTCCGGAAGAGAGGACGACAATTGTCTCACTATTTTAACCGGACCGGAGAGCATGCTGCTTAATGCTAACAAAAAAAAAATCCAAAAGGAACAAAAAACCTTCTTTCGCTCTAGTGCAAAAAAGGCAGCTCGCTCGCTCACATGCAGCAAGTGTCGCCGTACTGTAGGAGGCAGAAGATCCGCGATTCAGAGATCCGCATGACTGAGAGAAAGAGAGGTGTGATTGGGATAAAGCAGATCTCAAAAGTTTAGAGCAAAGTCGATCTCTTTCTTTTATGAGATGGCCATCGTGGTGTTTTTGCCCATTTGGGTGAGAGTCAGCTCTAAGGAGGCGCTCTTCCTCGGGCGACGCTTGTTCGGGGTTTTGTTCGGACTGGAGCTGTTGCAGCTTTGTGACGAGCTCTTTGTGGCTTTGCAGCACACCAGATTCACCAAACTGTTGATCTGCTCCTGCAACGGAAGAGGACAAGAAACACAGGAAGTCATCATCATATATGTATAAATAAATAAAAAAAATCAAGCAGAACATTATAGACAACCCTAATATTTGGTCAGTCCCCCTTTTCCTGCCAAAACAGTCGTGACCCCTCGAGCATTAACAGCATGAACCTCTTCAGCAGTTTGATCTAAAAGAGCTTGTCTGTTGGATCGGAGCACACGGACCAGCCTTCACTCTCCCACGTGCTTCAATGCTTGTTAACATCACCACACACACAGTAATGTACAGCAGTGAAGGCAGAAGTTAACCAAAAGTGACATAAGGGGGCCAATACTTTTTCTCCTTAGTGTGCGAGTGGGTGGAAGAGAGACACAATGCAGAGTCAGAATACGTCTGGATGATCTCAGAAGCTTTAGTGAAAAAAAAAACCCTGAGCGAGCACGAAGGGCACCACTACTGCAATTATCAGCAAACGAGTCTCAGCGCTGCCCCCTGCAGGCTCTTTTTTATTTAGGAGACTGATGAGCTTTACCTCGTCGTAGCGGTACATCATCTTCAGTCCACGGCAGGATTTGTTTCTCTCCACGTAGCGCAGCGCACACTCCAGACAGAACACCACATTCTCGTTCTCCTGCACCACCTGAAACACACACAACGTTCAGTACTCGGTTCTTTCTTTACACTGGTTTGTGGACACCTGAGCATACGTGCTTTTTAAAAAACACCCCGTTATATCCGCTTGCTGTTATAATAACCTCCGCTCTTCTGGGAAGATGTGCCACTAGATTGTGTGTGACGTCGGCCAACTGGAAACTGAGCGCAAAACGTTTCGAAACATTCATCCCGGAAAAACTATAATTACTGATACTTTCCTGTTACTGACAATGGGGCCAATATTGTTCCATACGAGGGCCCAAATGGTACATAACCTGGTTTCACCTTAACCTGAATGTGGCATTGAATTATTTACTTCAAAAGGAAAAGGCAAGATCTGAATCTGCTTTTAGAATGTGCTTTTCAAATATATCCTATATGTTATTGTAATATCCTTATATACTACGGAAAATATTGAAACTCGAATATGCGAGTTCTTCTGGGCGCTGTGCTGCAGGTGTCGGTTAGGTGGTGGTGATGATGATGATGATGATGATGATGAGAACTGTAGGCTATAGCTGCGCCGTTACTCGTTAATGGCCATTATAGAACGAACACATTTATATAAATTCTGGAATGCCCTCACAGAAGCTTCTAGAACATGACTGGACTTCCTGACCAATCAGAATTCAACAGCGATGTCGTGTATTAAGCAAATAATAATACTGAATTATCTGCCATTCAAAAAACACCATTTAGGTGCATCTCTTGATTCACCTCACCATTGTTTTTTATCATTTTATATATAAATCTAAATTTTTTTTTTTATTCCAAATGGAATAAAGGAAATGAAATTGCAGTCTTACCATAGACAGGTAACAGAGGTGTTGGCACATCTGGCAGCGTCTCTCGGACGACTCGAGAGCCGGCCATTTGCGTGCTTTCTTCCTGTTGTCTGTATGGCCATTGTCATGAGTGCCATATCGGGCAGAGGAGAGCAGACCGGCCTCGTAGAGATCCTGCCTCTGCTTCATCTCTATGTTCCTGCACACACACAACATACACACAATCCAATTATTCACAAGTATAAAACAGACAAACAGGAAGTCTATGGAAGCTTGTGGTCTCCAGATTTGCACTTTAATTTCATATTTTCAATCAAAAAACTTCTTTCCTGCTATCATCCATCTCCTTCATCATTTTTCAGTAAAACACTGAAGCGATTCCATCCACCAGTGAACCCCCTGACCAATAAGGTACTGACCTGAGATCTTTGAGAAGAGAGGAGATTGCACTTAGCAGAAGTGCATTCTCTCGTTTGGCCTCGGCCGTAGCGATCTGGTACAGCAGTTTCTCCATGGAGAAAGGCTTAGCGATGCGCCTGCATTTCAAATCCTGACCCAGGAGGACAAAAAAAAACAAAACAAAACAAGTTAAAAACAGGAGGAGGAAGTTAAAACAGTTATAACTGTTGTAACTGCATCAGTCCAGCAGGTGGCAGCAGAGGGCAGAGAGAGACGAGTCTTACCTTGGCAGCCTCGTAGCCCAGGTTCATCCACTGCGGCGTGGCGAAGTGCACCGTCTCCGACACGCTGTAGCCGCAACACACTCTGGAGACGAACGTGCCGGGAAAAACCACTACGAACTGTCCGCTCTGCTGCACCGTACGGTGCACTTTAATCCCCTCACGACTCAGAACCTCGGGAGAGATCTTACACACACATATCCAAGAATATTGATTATCAATATTGATTAATTGATCATATAAATTCCTGTATATTTATAGAATGTGTTGTCAGTTATGGGTTTGTTTGGATCATCAGCCTCCTCACTTCAACATCAGCACCTGACTTTACTACCCTCGTGGCTGAATCAGCACAAATTTCCAAAGCACGAACAAAAAGAACAAATATTGTAATTGGCTGTGGTTCATTGGTTCGTTACTGTTTGACAAAATACGAACAAATAATATTTATCTATAAATAAGTAACTATGAAAGAGCTTTATTTATTTCTACAATATAATGGGTATTATCAGTATAACGATATAAAAATGTCGGGTTATCCACACACACACACGCACACACACACACACGCACACACACACCCACACGGCACTACAATATTCTGTTGGTTCCATTTTACCTGTAATGCATTTATTTACTTTTTATTCATCATTATTCAGCGGTATTATTGTTGTATTTGGCATTATATTATTATTGATTAATGAATTAATACTGTTCATAAACACTGCACTTGGTATAATGTGGAAATTAGATCGGGTGCGTGTATTTCATGTGTTTGGCATTTGTGCGCGTGTGTAAGTGTGTGTGTGTGTGTACGATTCTCTCACCATTATGTTCTTCTCCAGCATCTCGAGTCCCGGTGTGCCGTTGGCCTGCAGCAGCGTGTGCACCACTTTATCAAGCTTAGCCTTCTCCTCAGCAGGGATCGAATACCTGCACAGCACAGCAAGAAACCCTACGTTAGCTCTGTGTGTGTGTGTGTGCGCGCAAGTGTCACTAGAGAAAAAGAGCACTCCATGCCAGCTGTGTGCTACCATAGCAACTGGCTTTTTTATTTATTTATTTTTTATTTGATGAGTCAGTTCACACGTGTGCACGTGCACAAACGCGCACAGTCTCACAGGAGCAACACTTGCTGTGATCAGTTATGCCTCGATGCTGAGTCCTGTCTCCTCTCGCCTTTCTCGGCCAGGTTCTCTCTCTCTCTCTCTCCCTCTCCCTCTCCCTCTCCCTCTCCCTCTCCCTCTCCCTCTTTCAGCTGTATTTCTAAATCCGTACACAGAATCTAGAAACCCACGTCGAATGTAACGAACGTTGTAGTTACAATTATCAGATGCATGACTAGTCTTTGACAAAGTTTCTTATGAATAACTGAATGAAAATTAGCATATAGTTTGTGTTACTAAGACATTAATATGAATAAAATTAACTATACATTTCCAAATACATTATGGATTTCTGGCACTTCTCAGCATTCACTTAGACATATTTCTAATATTTATTGTATATATACACAAACTTTATTTTATATATAAAAAACAATTCAATAATCACAGATAGCACTGGTTTTTACACACGAGACCATATGCTGCATAGAGAGCGCTATATTACATTTGCATATTTGCATATGTATGAGATATTTATTTAACTCTGCACGTTAACATGATCCAGTACTGGTTTATTTTTTTTTATAATAAAGTTCAGTACTATGTTATATGGAATGTTTGTGTCAAATCCCACTTTCTGGACTAATGATTGAAAAAACAGGAACTTGTAGATCCAAAATGAAAAGTCCTTGTTTTCTTGAATTTTTGTCTTTATTTATTTATATTTTAAATGCTCTGTTTTCTAAAATAAATAAATAAATAAACTCCCTCCCTCCCTCTAGAATCTAGAAACCCATGTCGAATGTAACGAACGTTGTAGTTACATTTATCGGATGCATGACTAGTCTTTGATGAAGTTTCTCATGAATAACTGAATGTAAAAATTAGCATATAGTTTGTGTTACCAGTTACTAAGACATTAATATGAATAAAATTAACTATACATTTCCAAATACATTATGGTCTGATTTCTGGCACTTCTCAGCACTTTGGGCAATTACTCAGAAATATTCCTAATATTTATTGTATATATAAACGTATACATTACTTTATATATATATGTATATATATAAACAAATATATAATTACTGATAGCACTGATTTTTACACACGAGACCGTAGGCTTAATGGAGAGCGCTATATTACATTTGCATATGTATAAGATATTTATTTAATTCGGCATGTTATCATGATCCAGTACTGGTTTATTTTTGGTTTAAGTTCAGTACTATGTTATATGGAATGTTTGTGTCAAATCCCACTTTCTGGACTAATGATTGAAAAAACAGGAACTTGTAGATCCAAAATGAAAAGTCCTTGTTTTCTTGAATTTTTGTCTTTATTTATTTATATTTTAAATGCTCTGTTTTCTAAAATAAATAAATAAATAAATGTATTAGGGAAAGTGAAGTGCTTTTTAAAAGCTCCTATGCTTTATATAAAAAAGTACAAACTGCCCCTTTAATTGCCCTCAGAATCACAAACCCCTCTCTGATGTGATATTAAAGTCAGGCACTTACCAAATGCAGTCAGCACCAGTGTGTAAGTAATCGATGTATGGAAGGCGGTTTTGGTCTCGTGACCAGCATGAGGTAGAAAAGACCATGCCAATGTTCAGCCAGGGAACAGTCACCCCTGAACAGAGATAGAGAAAGAGAAAGAATGAGAGAGAGAAAAAAAAGAGAGTCAAGGAATAGAAAACACACACTCGTAGTTCTGAGACTTGCAGCAGGTATATGGAGACTCACCGGGCACGGCACCGAGGTGGCGCAGGATGGAGCCGGAGTTGTGAGGGAGGACAGTGAGGTTCCATCCGTGTCTACATAAACAGAGGAAAAAAATCATAAGAGTCAGGAAACGTACTAATCCAGGACGGAGTCTCTCTGTCTCACTCTCTTTCTGTTCCTCTCCCTTTCTCTTAACATCTGTCTGTCTGTCTGTCTGTCTGTCTGTCTGTCTGTCTGTCTGTCTGTCTGTCTGTCTGTCTATGAATCTCTTTCAATTTGTCTATTTCTCTGTCTCTCTCCTTTCCTCTTTTTTTTTGTTTCTCACTCGTGTTGCCTGTTACATTGTGTCTGTCTGTGTCTCTCTCTCTCTCTCTCTCTCTCTCTCTCTCTCTCTCATTTCGCCGTTTCTGTATCTCTTTGCGTGCGTCTCTCGTGTTGCCTGTTACACTGTGGTTTTCTCGTTTTTGCTTGTCTCTCTCTTATTTTGCCCTTTTCTTTATCTCTTTCTGTCTACATCTCTCGTTTTGCCCGTTTCTCTGTCTATTTCTGTCTCTCTCAATCCATCTCTGTCTGTGTGTATCTCTCTATTTACTTCTATTTCCTCTCTCTCTCTCACACGCTTTTACTCCATGTGTCTCCTTTACTGTCTCTGACATTGTATGTGTGTGTGTATACACACACGTCTCTCACTCTTTAAAACATTATCAGGATATCAGCGAGCAGCAGAAGTGGAAAAGCTCTTACTTTGAGAAAGGCTCTGACTTGCCCACGGGAAAGCCGCTCCCGTGTGTGCTTGTGTCCACTTTCCCACAATGCACCGCTACGTGGCAGTCCCTCTGCTCCACTATTCGCCAGTATTCTTGCTACAAGAAAGGAGCAATTCGATAATTGCATGATAAGGCTTGTAGCAGTAGTAATAATTATAATAATGTATAATAATTATAAAAACATGAGAATTACAGACAATAAATCACATTAGCGGTTGAGTTTATGCAGATGTAGTGGGGAATGAATGAATAAATACAAACAAACAAATACCTCGACCTCTGATGCTCTGGGCTCCTTGTTGAAACACATTATCATCGCGTTCCTGGCTATTCTGTAGAAGGTGGTCAGCGCTACTGATCTCCCCTGGAAAGCCACACACACACACACACACATGCGCACACAAAGTCAGAAATACATCCTTACAGCACTACTTCCTCGTTTAGTCCCCGCCGCCCCAATACTGGAGCTAACAGATGACCCGTAGAGGCTTTCCCTTGCCACGGCGTGCACATGGCACCTGGGAAACTCCACACACAAAAATGCCAATCGCTAAAGTTCGGATGAGTCACAACGAACGAGCCATGTTTACGCAAAAATCTCTTTCAATTCAATGCATTTGGGAAGGACGGATCTTTTCCTGGAGCTTTAGAAAGCGTATTTAAGGCAATACAAGAGTGAAACACTTTAAAACTAAAGATTGAGGCCCTCCATTAGTGCTAATGCAGCTCAGGGTGCAGCTACAGGAAACAAATACAAATGGAAATGATTCACCTACGGTACAACTATCAAAGCCTAAACAAAATAATAATAAATAGGTCAAGGGTTTAAGTGTAAACATTTTTATTTTTTTTTTGGATAATATCTGGAACTCTAGAACAGTTAGCATCTGTCCCTTTGTAAGTGTCTACACGTGTCTTTAATATCAGCGTTTGATGATGCTGGACTGGAGAAGTGTGCCATGCAAGATGGAACAGATAGCGATGTAGGGGAACAGATGGAACCAGCATGGGCCCAAAGAACTGGAGCCACTCTCATGCACAAGTGTGAGTGTGTGTAAGAGGGAGAGAGAGAGAAGGAGGGATGTAGACAGAGAGAAAGAGAGAAAGAGAAAAATATATAAATATATATATCAATAAAGAAAGAGAGAGAGAGAGAAAGAGAGAGAGAAGGGAGTGTAGAGAGAGAGAGAGAGAGAGAGAGAGAGAGAGATCACGCTTAACACAAACCTTCCCCAAGACACACTCGGTGGGGAAAGTAGAAGGTGCTTTTGAAGCGCTCTATAAATCTGCCTGCACTTGAGCTGGAAATAAAAACCTTGTAGAACTTCTTGTGTGTGTGTGTGTGTGTGTGTGTGTGTGAGAGCGAGAGCACAGCAGGAGTACGGTTTCAATTAGAATGGAGAAAATGGAGTTAACGATGGAAGCCAGGTACAGTGTACATGAATGATACACAAACACACGCCTACATAAAAGAGTGTGTGTGTGTGTGTGTGTGTGTGTGTGTGTGTGTGAGAGCGAGAGCACAGCAGGAGTACGGTTTCAATTAGAACGGAGAAAATGGAGTTAACGATGGAAGCCAGGTACAGTGTACATGAATGATACACAAACACACGCCTACATAAAAGAGTGTGTGTGTGTGTGTGTGTGTGTGTGTGTGTGTGTGTGAGAAAGAGAATGGAAGAGAGCTCGAAGTAAATTTACTTAAATAAGAGCATTTATAGCAATTACACACACACACACACACACACACACACACACACACACTACAGCCTTTTTATGTGCTGTATAGGTGTAGGTTTGGTGTATAGTTTGTTTGGTGGCCTTGGGTGCTGCTGCAGCTGGATTTTAGCAAAGTGACAATGAAACAAAAAGAAAAACCTAAATCATTAAAATATACAAGCTTTCACATTCTATTTGTGCCAGCTTTTCCAAAAGCACTGTCTCTCACCTTATATATACACTTGTGCTGGTCGCTGAGAACCCCTTCGTTTCCTTTCTCTTCCACACATCCCTCCTTCTTCTCGTGATTGAAGAGTCGTCGACGTCCAGGGTTACGTTGCGTCTCCGCCTCCTTGCCTGGTCTGTGAAGGCCGTTTTTGGGCTCGTATCGCGGAAGCGCCAGGGCGTGGCCGTTCCCACTTTCGGAGTGGCCCTCCAGGGGCCCCCGGCGGCGCTCCAGAGTCTCCTTCTCGGCCTGGACATCGTGCTCGAGGCGACGCTGCTCGTGTGGAGACAGCTGGTCGTAGGAAAGAAGGAACTGCAGGTAGGCCTCCTGGAGTTTAGCCAGCCGTTCCTGAGCCGATCGTGGGATCCGGAGCAGGTCGGCTAAACGGCTCCACTTCTTCAGATCCATCACGCGCTGCATGCCACCCATGTCGCTGACCAGTTCGGAGAAGCGTGCCAGATCTACCTCGCAGCCTCCTGTATAGGAACAGTGGTGTGTTTTTTCCTAATTGTGCAGTATATTTTGTAGATATGTGGTTTAACCCTCGATTAAACATGATAACTCCTTTGAAAATTTCGGGGATTTTTTTTTTAATTCCAAACTTTTTCTTTTTAAATTATACAATTTTAAATTAATTCTATTAATAAATAGGATTATATATTTGGTAATGTTATAATTAACAAATAATAAATTACATTTAGTGAATATAATATAGCGCTCTCCATGCAGCGTGCAGTCTCGTGTGTAAAAACAAACAGCACGTTAAGTTAGTGATTCGCCCCCAAGAGGCCGCCTCTTGTAATGACGACCTTAAGCCAAAAATCGGTATGGATTTTAAGGACATTTCCAGCAATCAAACAATCGGTGCCAATTGATCGGAAAAAAACGATGAATCTGTCGACCTCTAAATAATATTACTAATAAGAGCCAATTATTATTGGCTCGTATTTTATTACAAATAAGCTTTTGAAAGCTGAACAAAACCTACATTACTTTATCCTTTTTAAGTAAACGTTGATGCTCTGCAAAATCAATTAAACTCCTGCCCTAAAGCATTCTTGTGATTAAAATTGGTCACCTTGACTTTCATTATGCTGGATTGTTTGCTTATTCATGAGCAACGGATATTAATCATTTAAACAAACCCGATACCAGGAAACCCCGCGAAAAACTCTTGCATGCCACGTATACAAATACTAATCTTCCCTTTTTCAAAGGAGTCTCCAGTTTAAGAGGTAAAGATAGAACTCATTTCCTATACCGCTTCATGTAAATATCAAAGAATAGCAAGTAATTGCTTGGCCTTTCTTTTTTAAACCTTGAGAAGCGATACTTAACAGAAGTCTACACCCTACAGTTTAATTTTCCACCTGGAAGACCTCCAACATTACAGCTGAATTTGTAGGGCTCCAAATCCTAACTATAATAACCAGCAAGCCCTGGAGAAAACACAGTAGTAGGTTACTGTAAGTCTCAGGGCAGCTTTCTGGAGCATATCAATGCTCAGCCATGCCGAGGGGCAAATAAAAAAGACAGGCAATTTAAGTGAGTTACTGCTTTACAACAAGAGCTGACAGCAGTCTTGTATTTAACGTGTGGTTGCTGGGGTAAAGTCGCATGATTGGCTTGTGATGTTCCTTATGTGGTGTACGACTACAAAGCAACACTATTTTAAATTAATATATTTATATATAAGTCCTGGTTCTTTCACAGCGCTTAGGTAACTTCAGAACAGGGGATACCCTTTTTAGGAAAAAAGTTGTTGTGAAAACTCACCGATGACTGGTGGTTCCTCCATGCTGATGCCCTGAGATTTGAGGTGTTTCTTGATGCAGGAAAGCTTCTGAACATTGGGGCCCCAGCGGCGGCCGAGCTTGTGCACTCGCTGCACCTGCGTGATGAAGCGCATGTCGTCGTTTAGCTTGCACTCGGGACGCCAGTCAGGAGGCGGGACAACTTGGCACAACCCGCTCACTTCCGCGCATTCTCGCACCGTGTCCAAATACACCAGAGGGTCCTGAAACTCCCGTGAGTTAGGGCGAAAAACTGGAGCCTCCGGCAGCGCTGCCAGGCCTGCCCGGCTTCTCTCACGCTCCTTCTCTCTCTCCTTTTCCCTCTCACGCTCCCGCTCCACCCGCTGAGGTGTGGTCTGAGGCTCTGACCCTCTCAAGAGTCTGCTGGTTGAGGTAGTGTTAGCATTAGAGTTAGCGTGCCAGCTTTTGACCCTCTGCTGTGCCCTGTGGATAAACATCAGCCTCCCGGCGGTGGCCCGTTTGGGCCGTTGCCTTGCCGGCTCGGGATTGGCTGGGCTCTGGTGGGCGGAGCCTGGGGCAGCTGGGGAGGCCGGAGCAGGCGTGGGGCCTGTTTTTGGTGTAGGTGAGGCAGCCGTTTCAGTGATGCTGTGCCCATTAGCAAGAGCAGTCGAAGCCTTGTCCTGGTTTAGCACCTTCTTGCTGCGTGTTTCCACTACAGGAAGTGATGCCAATTTCGGTTTTTTAGCCTCTAAGAACAAACCCTTGGACTTGGGCTCTATAACCTCCGGCCCTGAATCCATCCTGCGTTTGGAATTGCGCAGACCGTGCCGCCCTTGCCGACTGTCGTCCTCTATTTCGTCGTCTTTCAAGATATGGAGTCCGTTAATCCTCCCGTTGAAGCGAACATTGGCGCCCCCATTGGCTGTGCCATGCAGCCCATTGGTTAACAGCACCTGTTTGCGGGTTTTTGCATTGCCACTTGGGACTTTCCCTGAGTGAGGGGGCTGGGCACCAAGCCCGTTGCTGGCTGGATGCTGATTGCCGCCAGCAGCAGCAGCATGTTTGCTGTGGTTCAGTTTGGCTTTCTTTACCAGCTCTCCTTTCGCTTTGGTGTATGTGACGTGGCCTTTGGTCACGGTGGCCGTGTACTTCACAGTTCTGGAGGGTAGGCGGCAGTCTTTCGACTTTTTGGCAGCAGCCGCGTTCAACGAGAAGCCGTTCACTTTCGACACCTAAACAGAAGCAGGTTGAGAAGAAATGTCAGTCGGAACATTTGATATACAGCTTTTAGTCGCAAGCAATGGAGCGACCAATCATATGAGAAGATACGAAAAGACATTCGGAGCAAAAACAAAAAATAAATATGCTTTGAATTCATAAATCTGCACAGTAGGTAGTGTAACACAACACTACTTTAAGTATCCATTCCATTCCTCAAACACAGGTATCAACCTTCAGATATCAATCTGAAGTGTGGGCGTGGCCTAAACAGGAAACCTGACTGTTCCAAGAAACAAAAAAACCTTTTGAACATGAGACTATGCATAGCATTGCACAGGATCCCACTTCCGACTGAGACCTTTATTTCAACCACATGATCCTTCTTGACCTTAATTCTTTGACCCAAGATATTTTCTGTACAAAAATTGTATTTTATTGCTTATAAAATCATGCCGGTGTATCTGCAAAGCAACTTCTGCAACTTCTTGGGATTGGTGGCTCCATTAGCAAGCCTCACTCAGCTATCCTAATCTGTATTATGTACTCCAAAAGCCCTGGCTACAGCAGGGCATAATTAACACAGGGAAAAAAATGAGAACAGACAGAAATCACAGAGAGGAACTAATGGGGAGAAAGGTACTTGGTGCCAGCTTCTGGTGGTAAAATGACTCCGGGAATATAGTTTATAGCGAAAGCACATTATAATCAGTCTGATATGGAGTGGTCTCGTTAAGCTTGGTAATTCAGCCTAAACGCTTCAAATAAAAGTCTGGTGTTCCTCGGCGGATCTGAGAGCCCCCGCAGATTCCTGCTGCTGCGGGCGACGCTTCAGTTACACATAAACTCGTATGGGTTAAAGCGCAGTTATGGGAATATTAGGCTGCATCTTCTCTTCTCACCAGGCCTCCACTTTAATTCCGGTTTACTTCACGTCTTCTGTTACCAACACGGATACCGTTTCGCAAAAGCACTATGAAATTTCAACTATATGCAATCCTTTTTATGTGCGGAACATCCGAGTATCCTCACGAACATATTGAGTGGCGGACCGCAAATTTGTTTAACGCAGTGTCACTTTTTAAAATATTGTTCATTTTTTTCCCACCTTCAAAACGTACGCAACAATGCCAGGGGTATAGAAAAAAACTATAGTTAGCACAGTGTCACTATATATATATATATATATAGGCCTGCTCAAAGTCCCTGGGTGCAAAACCTTCAGGGCATCCTCAAGCTATATTCCCACATATGGAGATGTATGTGTGTGTGTGTGTGTGGGGGGTCCACACAGGAGGTACTATTAAGTGAAATGCGCCTGAGCCACTGCGATCCATCAGTGTGCCGAGCCGGTCGACACGGCCCGAATTGTATTCCTATCAGGCTCAGCCAAACATAAGAAGAGGCTATTAAATGATAAGGGGGACTGAAACGTGATCGCCTTCATCTGTCGCTCCGCCTTCGTAACACAAGATGAAGCTGAGGGAGGGGAGGAAAAATGGAAAGGCACGGTCGAAGGGGGGGGAGAGAGGATCCCTATAGAGAGCGTTTCTATACAAAGCGCATTGATTGCTGCTCACGGCAGGTGTGCGGAAACTTTGCTGGGACTCTCAGTCTGGATGAACCGCACCATAACTTAACGTCTCGTGCAAGAAATTACGCCACCCTCTGTTCTCGATTTGACAAAGCACTAACCTCTCTTCAGCTGATTCTCCAGCCATTAAGACAACATGCCCTGTACAACACTTTATTTAAATGTTTATTTGGAACAGCACCACCCATCATGACCACGCTCCATCATCTTTAGTCCACACACCCTCTCCTACCCTAAATAAAACCAAAACACCACCCCTAGGAATGCCATAAGACACCACCCTCTTACATTTACAGCATTTGGAATATGCCCTTATCCAGAGCGACTTACAATGATCTTATTTATACACACAAGCACCCGAGGGTTAAGGACCATGCTAACAGTGGTGGTGCTGGAATTTGAACTCGCACCCTTTTGAGAAACAACCTGCTTCCTCCTTCTAAATGTGCAACCACCCACCCACCAGCTGAAACAGATCGTCCACTGTAAAGAGCCACCTTCAGCATCCACCAACTTCTTGCTCTTATCTTCTAATAAGAGCAGCACCACCCTCTTCCACCCACTCGCCATTCCTGTTCAAAGTGCCAAGCTCCTTCAGAAACAGCACCATCCCGTCCTCCATTTAAAACGAGACTGATGGCCAGCAGGCTGTGAGAGTGCAGTGTGTGTGTGTGTGTGTGTGTGTGTGTGTGTGTGTGCGCGCGCGCACAATTGATGCCAATTCCACTTAGCGTTCATTCCCTTGTGTGCTTTGCGTATGTGTGTTCTCACATGATCCGAGATTAACTTGCATCTGTAGTGAGTGCTGTGACCACTAGAGGGCTCACAGGCTCCATTACTCAGATCTGTTGAGGCGCCACACACGTGAGAGCAAACTCGCTCTGTCTGGGATTGTTTAGTCTGCTCGAAGAGACGCCGAAGGAAGGGGGGAGTGTAGCACATGAGCAAGCGAGACTTATAAAGAGACAGAGAAGGAGAGAGGGACAGTGCAAGAGCAAAGTCACCGCAGTGGCGATGCCCGTCACCACACTGTGCCCAGTCGAGCAAAACGGCTAGCCAAAAGAGAAGACAGGAACGAGCGAGAGAGAGAGAGAGAAAGAAAGCAGAAAAATAAAGAAAGCAAAGGGGAATACAAGATTACCAAGTACCAAGATTGATCTAAGGTGTGATGATAGATTTCTAAAACAACTGAGGTGAGAAAAAAAAAAAAAAGAGAGAGAGAGAAAGAGAGAGATAGATAGAGAAAGGGATTTTGATAAGTACAGATTTTTGAAACTAAAAAACATTTATTAAACACCACAAGTGCCTCTTGTGCGCTTGTTAGCAGGTTTTGGTACCCAAATCTACAAAATGTTCTCAATTTCTCTCCAAATGTAGCATCATATTTAACCAATTAATTATATATGGAAATCTCAGGTGGTTTTTTAACGTCAATTGGCTTTCGTTTATTTTTCTGTGCCGTTGCCTCTAGTCGGACGTTATCAGCCGTTTGCCCGGTTGATTCCGCCTGTCAAAAATGGGCGGCGGAGCTCGTCGACAAGAATTGTGTCTTCTATGATCGAATGCCAAATATGGATTACTGCCACCTGCTGGTATGGCAGTACGCATACACGTATGGTTTGGTATGTCAGATGCACCTAATCTGCAGCACAATCGGACAATGATGATAACTTAGAAAATGGCAAAAAAGGGGCTGGGTTAATCAGTCGATGCTGATCAATCAGTCGACCTCTAACGTCCATTTCCTGTCAGAACTTGAATGGCCCAGGAAGTCGAATGGGGCAACCGACAAATTAAAAACCGAGCCATGTCCCGCTAAACAGCGAGACTAAAGAACAGTCAATTATATTACAGCAGTGAGAGTCAGAGGACGGAACAAAAGGATGATGAGCTGTCTTTGCAGTCTTTGCTGCTTTACTGATCAGCAAGACTTGTTCGTTTTAATGAAGCTCTTAAACAGAGCCCGAGGCCTGATGATGCTGCAGTCATGTTTCATCTCCACAAAGGAAAGCTAAAAAGAAAAAGGAGTGGAGTAAAGAAGAGAAAAGAGAAAAAGAGTAGACGAGAGGAAAGCCAAGAGCTTACCTGCTTGCGTAGTTCCTCTGGGATTCCTTTAATGTGTGTTCCGTTGAAGGTGTGAGCTCTGGTTGTGGGGGCTTGAAGGACATCACTCCACTCGTCCACCCTTTCCTTCCCCAGCATCATCTCTCTGATTTTGGTGTCCCTCAACTTCCCCAGCTTAGAGTGGCCATTAAACACTACACAAGGAAAAGAGCAAAGAAGAACATCATGCTCGGGTCCATACTTCATGTGTAACACCACCACGTGAGGTCTAAACAGGAAGTCACAATCTAAAGAGCAGGCTCGGGTCAATGGTGGGTCGTGAATAATTTAGGATTCCTGGCTGGAACTGCTGACTCAGGATTGATTTTATTTCTATAACGCCTTTCACATTGGAAATCGTTTCAAAGCAGCTTTGAGAACGATAGAAAGTTCACTTATATTTAAATGTATGTGAATTTATCCCTGATGAGCAAGCCATGGTCTACCGTGGAAAGAAAATACTTGCTTAGATGGTATGAGGAAGAACCTTGAGAGGAACCAGACCTCAAAAGATAAACCTTATCCTCATCTGGCTGACACCAAGAGTGTGATCATTAAAACGCTACAAAAATATTATACGCACCGGAGTGTGTGATTATGAGTAATGTACTTTCTACAGTCAGTTGGAGTTGTGAAACCTGGTGCTCCTAAACAACTCGTTAATCAGCCCAACATCTGAGATCATCATAGATTCAACACTCCTCCCACACCAGAGCCTTTAAATGTTCAATGATGGAGAAAACATCATATGTAGAATTTAAAACACTCCACTTAAAAACATCTAACTATGCACATGTTGGTACAGCACCACAGTTTCCTATCCACCCATCATGACCAAGCTCCAGTCCACTCTCCAGCCATTTCCAGTAACACCACCTTCTTAGTCCTCTAAAAACATCTCAGCAAGCTAACCTTTAACCATCAACTGCTCAACTTTGTGGGTATAGAGATGACTTCAATTTTGAGGTTCTGGATTCTGACATATTAATGTTCCTGAAAAGGTTCCTGTAGTTGAAACCTATATGCTGATGCAGATATCCAAGAAGAATTTTGTTATGATTGAGGTGGAAATGTGCATTGAATGTTCTTAAAAAACTAGGGTTCATTTCATGAAAGTCTCCGAGATCCTGAAACTTTTCCAATGGAAGAAATTGCATGATAATCCTGAGTTCCACAAAAATTGACCAAAGATTTCATGAAAATTCAATAGTTTGTCTAATATGGTGGAATTGTGCTTTCAGGACCTCCTAAAGACGTCTCTGTGGTGGAGACTAGAATGCGATTTAAAAAGTGCCTGTCCTGGCATTCCAGCTCAAGTTTATGAGCTCTGGAGAGAATTCCTGTGCTCAACTTGCTCAAGGCTCCTGGGTTCCTGAAAAATGATCCTGAACTGGCAAAATGCCTAAAGTTGTACACATACTGGAAAGGTTTCTGCGGGGGCACCCTAAAGACGTTTCTGGAGTTGAAATTTCAATAGCATTCCTGAAGTCCTAAAAGGAATTGGCCTGACATTTTGGGTTCCTGAAAAAAGTTCTTAATATGGAAATTGGAGATACTTAAGTACGTCAAGTTTAATCTACAGGGTAGCAGCCAAGGAGAATTGACGAGATTTAAGGTACTACAGACTTAATCGCAAGCTCTAAAGGCGAACTGGCCCAGTCTTCTCGTCATTCGGTTTTATTTTACCCCATATCACACTTCCCCCTTAATCTAACCTGACAATTAACATGCATTTGTTCTTCTTGCATAATTTACAGCAGGCGAACATTATTTTTTTACTGTGGATTTAATACTAACAGGTATTTCTAAGTTGGGAAAGTGCCAGCTGAAGCTCAGGTTGATTCCAGGAAGAGGAGTCTGGAGGAGCTACTGAGGCACTTGGATTATGCATAACATGAAAGCTAAAGCATTTGGGTCTTACACACATTGGTTCTTCTGTGTGCCATTGTAAAGTGCCTTGCTTGATACAGACCTCTAAAAAAGATGAGGCCAGAAGAGCAGAATTCAAGGATCCGATACCCACCTTGAGCAAGTGACAGAAATTAGACTGAATGTAGCAATAAATAGTGACAAAAAAGCTGTGGAAATTAAGAAGCACCAGACGCGTTACACCATAGTGAGCTCAGCCAATCAGCAGCTGCATGCCTGACCCTGGATTGGAAGTCTAGCAAAGGAACTTGAAACCTCTGACAGTTTCAGTGGGAAGCAAAGATCAGGTGACTGACTGGCCAGACGCCCGGTTTCTCCTCACGATCACGCATTCAGACATCGCAGTCGAAATTCTAACACACTAGAGGTGTGTGTCTCACCCTGGGAGATGACACGACAGCCGCCTCGATAAATGATTCACGATCCTATGACTAAAAGACACCTTGAAGTAGCCGATCGGATCGATTCCATACGAGATCAGATACGGAGCAATAATAGCGGCTGATTGCGCAACCTTTATTCCAGAGCTCTAGTTTGTTCATTTATGCGATCAGCATAAACAAGAGAAAGGGGGCCACAAGGGGGTGCTGTCCAGTCCATATTTCCTGCTTGCAATTCAAATCACAGGGTATTCTATTCTATTCTATTCTATTCTAGGACATAATTTGAAAGTCAAGAAGTGTACTTTTGGGAAGGCGTCTCTAAGTGCGTGATTTATAGCAGTCAGATATAAATCTGTATCGAAGCTGTCCAACACGGAAAAACTCTTCACGGTGGAGGACTTGTCCCCTCATGAACAAGACAACTTATTAAGACGGGAGAAGAACGAAAGCATTAGGACGCATGCCATCATGTGGCCATCGCTCTACCCTGTTCTTTTTTCTTTCTTTCTTTTAACAGCTGCACAGTACAAATCACCGTACACATCAACCAATCAGAACGCGGCATTTTACTCTACAATACAGAGCACCCCCAAAGGATCAAACTCCTGCCTACTCCAGTGACAGTAAAGCCTACTGACGTTTGTGTACGTCGTGTGTGAGAAAGTGTGTGCGAGAGGCAAACCACCTTTTCCACTAAGTGCTGTTTTTATTGCTACTAAACACACCACGCGAAAAGAGGCATCTGCTACTGATAACGCGCTGGTGCAATTAAACAGACCTGTCAGCTCGGAGCATTCATTACTACTGACATGCCGGTACCTTCTTAACATGGAGCTTCATTAACACACCCTCCTGATGCGTACGTACACACACACACACACACACACACACACACACACACACACGTCAGCATGTAGTACTGAGGGTGGGAGAGCTGAGTGAGAAACCACACAGGTGTGAGAGAGATAAATAACAGAGACTGAGACAAAGAGACAGCATGTGTAAGGTGTGTGCACGTGAGTGTGTGCGTGTGTAGGAGACGCTCAGGGGTGTGTGTCGAGCCTACAGCGCCCCTCTGCACAGCTGTCGGCTGAATACATTAACACCTTGTTACCGCTTTTCCCACTAAGTGATAATTGGAGAGGAGAGATGAAGCGTCGCGCCGCGCTCCCACGCGAGTTCCCCAGTCATCGCACGCTCTCACACACACACACACACACACACACATCTGTTAGTCTGTATTTCATCCTCAACATTCATACCGTTAAATGATTTTACTGTTTTTTTGCTATCATTAGTTCGGTGCTTTTACATTCAGAAATCGAGTAACAAAGGGTCCAGTACCAAAGTGTAGTATGAATTTGGTACCCAAAGCTAATAGCTAGAATCACTGCTCAATGATGAATGCAAGCACACACACACACACATCTGTTAGTCTGTATTTCATCCTCAACATTCATACCGTTAAATGATTTTACTGTTTTTTTGCTATCATTAGTTCGGTGCTTTTACATTCAGAAATCGAGTAACAAAGGGTCCAGTACCAAAGTGTAGTATGAATTTGGTACCCAAAGCTAATAGCTAGAATCACTGCTCAATGATGAATGCAAGATCATCTTAATGTGAAAAGCAGCACCCTGAAAAACTGCTGATCCTATGTGGTGCTTGTAAGTGGAATTGAGAAATGACTTCCATTTTGGTACTGAATTAAGCTTTAGAGCCTTTATAAACCACCACCATCATCATCATCACCACCACCACCATGGGCAAAATCTGAAATCTCTTTCTAGAATGTTTGTTGCTTAGAGAAGCCCAAAAAGTTGCATGGGAATTAACGCGAATAAACTGGGAATTCACAAAATTGCAGGTTAGCCTATAACTGGGAACTTGAATGTAGTTGGGTTTTGGTTAAAACAACCAGATTAAAAGATTTCAGTTGAACTTCTACCCTTCACATTCATCACATGCACACTTACTTAAGGGCTACTGAGGCCACGCCCCCCTACATGCACAGTGCATGAATTAAATTTTGACTAATTCCCACAAATTACTGGTAAGTTTCCGACTTTGAATATTTCCAAAAATTCCCCAGAAGACGTTCCAGTCTAAAGTTGGAATTTTACCGAACATTTTCCGGCCCTTTGCAACCCTATTTCTGACGTATCAAAGTAACACCTGTAAGCGACCCCTCCCAGAGCTCTCGTCTCACCGTGTCCGTTGAGTTTGCCGGGTGGTTTGCCTTTCCGTGGTGTGGACTGGCAGGATGTGGATGCGACGCTGGGCGGCTTCTCCACCTCGCATTCCTCGTCGTCCTCCAGCTCGTCCTCATCCTGAGAGCTGCCAAAGTAGGCCATGTTATTGGGTAAAGCCGGGGAGCCTGGAGAGAGAGAGAACGAGACGAGACGAGACGAGACATACACACAACAGACTGTTAGCTCAGAAACACTAAAGACCTGAAGCTGAGAAAATTGTCTTTAAAATGGCATCGTATCCCCAACAGACACCACACAGCAATTTGATTTTCTTATTAAAAGTGCACTTTGTTTAACCTGATCCTATCACTCTCCTTTGACAATGCTCTGTATTTCCTGTCAGTCCCAGTGGAAGTCTATCAGTCACAATATCAGTGACTGCAGAAGACTGTAGAAAGGACACAATCGCACACACGATATTTCTCACTCTCCTGTTTTGAATTGTTTATGATGATTTATAATCACACTCTTGATGTCACCCAAATGATGATGGTTCCTCTTTTGAGTCTGGTTCCTCTCAAGGTTTCTTCCTCATACCATCTAAGGGAGTTTTTTCTCACCACAGTCACACCCAGTCTTTTTATCAGGGATAAACACACATTCAGTAATATTCAAATGTTTTGTTCTTTAATTCCGGCGTTCTCCTAAGCTGCTTTGAGACAATGTCCACTATAAAAAGTGCTATAGAAATAAAGATGAATTGAGCAATAAAAAAAGAGGTCCATCACAGAAAAAAAAAGAATAATTGAGTAAAAAAGCATGACCTATGTATCAGTTACAGCAAAATAAGCCGTGGCCTCTCTCATTCACAGCAAAAAGAGGCATTGCCCTGTATCAGATTAGCATAAAGAGAGGCGTGGCCTGTGTATTAGTACTGCAAATAGAGGCAGGGCTTTTGTCTATCAGTGACAGCCAAAAAGGGGTGTGGTTTCGAAGTCAAAGCCAAAAAAATAGGTGTGGCCTCAATCAGTCACAGCAAAAAAAAAAGGTGTGGTTATAAAGTCACAGCAAAAAAAGAGGTGTAGGCTCAGAGTCAAAGCAAAAAAGGGATCTGGCCTTTAGAGTCAAAGCTAAAAAGAGGTGTGGTCTCAGAGTCAAAGCTAAACAGAGGTGTGGTCTCAGAGTCAAAGCTAAAAAGAGGTGTGCCCTCAATCAGTCACAGCCAAAAAGAGGCATGGCCTTTGTCTATCTAGTTTTATTTTATTTAACATCAAAATATTAATCCCATTCACATTACATTCCTTCAGTTGACTGACGTAAATAAACCTTGTGCACTGGATTGTTGATGAGATACAGAGTTCAGTTGGAAAGACACCAGACTCACAATAAAAGGCTTTATAAACCACAAACACACGTGGCCTCGAAAACATCCGTCTTGCATTAGATCGTGGAAGCCGATCAAGCGCCCGGGCTACGACTAATTCTTCTCGTGCGCCGCTGTGCATTTCCATAACGAACATGCAATAAAACACTAGGCAGATCTCCCGAGCCGCTTCGGATCCTCTGCAGCGTCTCAGCGCTAACCGAATTACAGCGGGAATGAGACATTTCTCCCAGCATATGGACTGGCAGGTCTGGGGTCTGCTCGGCTAATTGGAGAGCGAAAGATGAGTTAAAGAGAGACAGAACGAGGGAGAAGGAGGGGGCTGAGAGACCATATGACGCTTCAGCTTACACTCCTGATTCTGGTGGGAGAAAATATAAAGGGGTCAAAACACTAAGGCCTGCGTATGCATACTCAAATCTTATTGGCCAGAAGGTACTTTACACATCCGATCAGTAAGCACACAGTATGAGGTCTGAGAGATTCTCATAAACGATCGGGACGAACACAGAACACGCTTGTCTTTAAACACAAACATGCTAAAACTGAATAAGGTCCTCGAATGCGAATTCACGGTCCTGCACGTTCAAACACTTCAAACAGAGCAGATCAAAAAGTGCAGCCGCGGGAACGTTAGTGTGAGACTGTGCAGTGTCACGGCGTGGCCTCTAGAGGTCAGAAACCAGTCTGTGGGGATAAAGGTCACAGGTCACAGGAAACAAAGAGCTTATTGTAAAGCTCATGTTTTGGGAATAGAGACACAGCTTTAAATAAAGTGTTATTTATGTATATGTTCTTTATTTAATATATATCATATATAATAATTATATCCCTTCAGCGGATATACTTAATATATTTATAAATCCATTATATATTGATAATTTTTAATAATATATTTTACATATTGAGAAAACACATACATAGACCCACATTTATTATTATTTTTGGTAATATCAATGGCTGCAAAATAATAAGTCAGAATAACTGCTAGATTACAAAACAATAAATGTATTAAAATATCTTTTCTAATTGTTGCTGTTTTTATTTTTGTTAAGAAGAAGAAAATGCATTGCCTGTGGAAACTAAGGATTAGTTTTTAAGTAGATTTTAATGCTTTGTTTATAAGCAGCAAACTCGTTCAAATGCAAACACACACAAGATTTGGACAGTGAATGATGACAGATGAGTCCCAATTTGAAAACGGTATCTCTAACAGAAAAGCTTCTGTAGGATGGGGAAGAGGAGAGATGATGTTAGCAGACTCAAAGTCAGAAAGAACTCCAACTAGTGAAGAACATTTTTGCCATGTCTCTTGTAAAACTTGCCAAAGTATTTCAGCTGAATGTTTGGAGAAATAAAATGTCGGGATGCCCAGAGTGTGTGAAGCTGTTATTCATGCTAAAGGAGATTTTATTCAACTAAAATAAATTTGAGCATATGCACTTATTTATTTGTTGCATCAAAATCAATATTTAAACGATTCCCAGACCTGCTGCATATAAACACAAGGAAAATGTCTCTCGAATAAAATAAAAGACGGTCTTTTGATATCCACTGTATGTTCTGTACTGAGCTTACACACACACACACACACACCCACACCCACACCCACACACACACACACCACCTAAAATGTAACCAGATAAATAAAAAACAGAATAATAAAAAAATAATAAAATCACTCACAACTGAGGCCTTGAGAAGAAACATAGTGACAATGAAAGTAATAATTTAAAATAAATAAATAAAATAATAAAATAAAAAAATAAATACACATTTTCCTTTCATTCTTCAATTCCCCAAAGCCCAACATTCCAAAACTAGATTGCAGGAGTATTTTTCAAGGTGGGAGGTTTTTTTATTTCTGTTTTATTTTCTTGCTGTGACGTAACTGCAGCGTTCGTGTGCAGGAAACATAAATCAGATAAAATCTGATCTCGATCTCAGTCTCACCACAACGATCTTAACGCTGGCTTGAGAAAAAAAAAAGTTCAAAGTTACTCATATCAGGAGGACGCATCGTGTCTGAGGAGAAGTGTGGATGGGGGACAGAGGACGGGGGATGGGACACAAGGTATATCGGAAACCCTTGGAGAAGCGGTAGATCACTGTGGCTGAATAAAACACACTCTCTGACTATCTGATACTTTAAATGCCTCGTGCTCAATCGGCGGAGAAGGAAAAAAAAAGAGAAAAGAAAAGAAAGAGAGACATGCAGGTGTGGAATGTGCTTAAGGATATATGACTCCTCTATAGATTTAATAGCAGGCTTTGAGCTTCTGAGTCAATACAATACCGCGTCTCAAGGGCTCGTTCCTCCAGGCTGTGTGTGTCGGTGTGGGGGGGGGTGTAGGGGTGATCTTAACCAGGCTCAGCAGCTGAGCACATCTGTATCGGCTTTTTACCTTTAACAAACGGCGTAATTCCTCAAAGCCTACAAACAAAAACCCGCAATCTGCAGCGAATAATCGTGCTAATTGAAGAAACTGCTGCTTTCACAACAAGCTCCTTCTCCGAGCAAGGTGAGAGGTCAAAGCCTCGAAGGCCAGACGTGTAGGCAAAGGGCAATATCGTCCCGTGATCACAAGACCACCTATGGGCATATCGGGCAGATTTATAGACGTGCCTTGCTCAGGCTTTGTTCGCTTGTTCGCCAGCTCGCTCGCTCGCTCTCTCCCTGGCGCCGGCTGCGGCGCTGTCATCTCCGAGACGGAGTGGAAAATAAAAGCCAGGCCTTTCCCCGAGCTCCAATTACACACGCTTTCATATTGTCCTGGAGCTGACGCAAATCATAATTAAGGGCGAAGGCGTTCATTACGATTGTCAGTTTTAAACCGAGCGCAGACATAATTACAACCAAAAACCGTCTACTTATAGGCCTTGGGTTTTTTTTTATGGGATAAAGAACGAGGGTGCGAGGTTCATGAACGGAAGCTAAAACGCAGCACTCCGATCGGTCAGGACGGATTCTGCGTTTTTAATTAGGGCTAAGCCCAAACTGAAGAGTGCTGACGGAGATCTGCTGCTGTCCTGCGTCTGAACTCTCACATCTATACATAAACTCTTAACATATGAAACCCATTTGTGTGATTCGGGCAAAAAACTAACCACTTCAATTAAATCTGAATCCTGATCATGTGGACAATTAAGTTTTTATATAAAAAGAAATGGATATATTTTCTCTCTTGGAAGTCGATTATATAGCGCATACAAATGTTACACACAAGCGGACACACTGTACAGAGCAAAATACTGGGACACCCATCTTTTGTGCCTCCATCTTTGTGGTTCTTCCTCAAGCTTCTACCACAAAGTTAGAGACCCACAACAGGATGAACTCTGAGGTTTGACCTCAACCCTATTAAACAGCTTTAAGGTAAAAAATTGGAACACTGACTGAACCCCAGGCCACCTCACCTACATCGGAACCCGAGTTTACAAACTACAGTAGGCGAGAAGTTCAATACAAATTGGCAAATCAGAAAACAAACGATTCCGAACACAACAATTCAGACAAAACGATTGTGTTTTCGAATTTGTTCTATAAAAATTTCGCATTTGTTTTCGAGTTTCGTTCGTTCCGCACTTCGCGGCCACAGTACAAATCTCTACAAGTGCACTCCGAAATCTAGTGTGATCTTCCCAGAAGAGTGGAGGTTGTTATAAGAGCGAATGGAGACTCGGTGTGGAATGGGATGCTCATATGAGTCTTCACATCTTTTTTTCCATATTAGAGAAAACATCGCTGGGGTGGTAACACGATTAAATAAACAACAAACTTTAAGAGAAGATTTAAGTGGTAAAAGAATAGATAATGTATGTAGATTAATATATATTGCACATTTTCATGAAAACGTTTTTGACCCTTCCACAAATCCCAAAAACTACACCGTAACACGACGGAGCCATGAAACGACGACTGAGCAGGAACTCAAAAAATCGGAGATAACAGAATGCCACAGAGCCAATTACACACCCGAGAACAGCAGGTTAAAGCGATCCCCTATCAGCCAGGGGTTAAAGGGCCACGGCCGCAGATGTCGGAGAGCGAAATCTACACACGCATCCTGTCACACCGGGGGAGGGGGTTACTTTTAATACCATCATCTCTACTGCAGAGTGAGGCAGGATTACGGATTAAATCTCCTCTAATTTACATTCCTGAATGTCTGCGAATCCATTAACCCAGTTTGCCCTCAGCCTTAGGACTGGCTGGGTAAATTCAATCAGCCTACACACACACACACACACACACGGGCGCCTGAGGTATAACGGCACCTATCAACATGCCCAATTATACTGACGTCGGCCATGTTTGTTCCTCAGCTGAGCTTTGACAGCACATCATCTCTCTCGAGCATGACTCGGCAATTTGACTAGCATTATACGATATTTTCAATTTCTTAGAACAAACGCATTGCCATTAGATTTGATGCAGAATCGAGCGCTTGCTCAAATGACCTATAGCTACCACTGAGGGTTACGTAACAAATGGCCACTGTGTGTGTGTGTGTGTGTGCGCGCATGCGCGAGTGCGAGTGCAAAAGGAGCGATACAGCAGAATATACATCACTAACAAAGACCTCCTGGAAAAAGCCGTAAACTTATACACAACTCCCCCCCAACACACACACACACACACACACACACACACACAGTTTGCTAATACTTGTGAGGACCTTCCACTTGCAATCATCAGTGTAGCTAATTGATTCTGATTCGCACCCGAAATTTTACACCTAAATCGAATCCAGACTTTAATTTCAGCACCCGAAAAGAAATCTCATCTTTCCCAAAGGGACCCCCCCCCTGCGCACACACACACACACACACACACACACACACACACACAAAAACAACCGGCCAACCAAGAAACAGGTTTACTTGGAAAGACGTGCCGAACACACCTGATCTCCACCAGGATATAAAAAACAAGTGCATACACAGGGCTATAAATACCCACCTGAGCTTAAATAAAGCAGTATAAAGGGATTTTGTGTGTGTGTGTCACATTACTGTACATTGCATCATAAATTAAAGCTCTCCCCCAGGAGATTAAAACCATTTCACGTTTAAGGACTAAAATTGGAGCTTGTCGCAGCAGGAGAATAAAACTCCACCGGTGCAGAAACCCTTCGCCGCCGTTCCCTGCGCTTTCTGTGAATGATTACAGCGAGTCGTTAATCACAAACCTCAGTGCCTCGCGTTTCTGTTGCTCACACACACACACACACACACACACAAAGCAATCTGACTAAACTGGCTTTTTTAGATGAAGCTAAAGCTCGGCTTGGATGTCAGCAGTGACTGCGCTGCTGTACAAACGACCTTCTGACCTCGGCGGCCTTCACCAGGACGCCATTGATCTGTAGCACAAAAGAGGAAAATATTTACCCACCTTTCACACACTAGCTTTCTCTGAAAAATCAACAGTCGAAGAGAAAGAGATTAGAGTCAGTTCAGACACACGCACACACACACACACGCACACCTCTGCAGACTAAAACGAGAAGGATACAATACTAATTGGAGGCTTTCACACGCTGAAAATACTTTTGCCTTTAAAGCGCAACCCTGTACGTGTTACACACCCTGCCTAAAAACACACTATTCTGCTGTAATTCTACTACAAACACACACGAGCTGTACAAAAATAGCATTAGAGCTGTACGAGATGTACGACAACACACACACACACGAATATAAATAGTCAGCGACCAAGTGGGCAGCACGTACGTGTTTGTGTGCGTGTTGAGCAAAAGTACAGGCACAGGACTGTGTGAGCGAGAGACAGTGAACATGGAGACGCCTTGAGCAGACCTCACAGCGGTTTAGTCTGGACTCTACTATAACAGCTTACTCAATTATGACAAACACACACGAGAGAGACGCACACCCACACAGACGGCTAGACGGGCAAACAGAAACACACACATATATATATATAGCACCAGAGAGAGTCAGAGAAAGGCCAGACAGCAAAAAGACTTAAGGACAGTCAGAATGAGACATACAGACACAGAAAAAGACGGACACAAACAGACAGAGGTACATACACACAGACAAAAGGAAAAGCTGTATGCAGAATCAGAGACAGACAGACAGACAGACAGACAGACAGACAGACAGACAGACAGACAGACAGACAGAGTGAAATGCAGAGGCGGATATCCATCCAAACAGACGGACAGAAAGACATGAATACAGACACAGAATGAATCGGAAAGACAGACACAAAAACAAGGTTAGAGACAAAATTACCAAAAGATAGAGACAGATGTATAGATAGAGACAGACAAAGAAAAAGACAGAAACATAGACCAGGAAACAGAGAGACAGACAGGCCTAGAGAGACAGCTCAACAGATGAAGAAAAAGAGGCAGAGCGACATTTATGTACAGTTTACCTTTATGTCTCTTTCTCACACACACACACACACACACACACACACACACACACACGCTGATTAGCCAGCCTCCTGGGCCGACAGACAGATCAAATGTGTTTGTGCGTGTGCGTGTGTGTGTGTGTGTGTGTGTGTGTGTGTGTGTGTGTGTGTGTGTGTGTGTTGGCCCAGCCTCTCTCATTTAGAAGTGCATTATGAAAATGCATTTGATACAGAGAGGAGCTGCCAAACAGCCCTCGGTCACTTTTATGGTCATGTGATGAAGTGTGATGAGCATGCAAGAGTGGTCTGAGCCTCTGGAGCTCTGTGTGTATCTGGGGGAATCCGTGTCGGAATGTCTGCGCGCTCGGTGTGTGTGTTTGTCTCTCTGTATATGACTTTTTAACCAAATTGTTACCAGTCTGGGTTAACAGCCGTACCTAATATGACCATTGGACAAAAATAAAAGAGCTGGACACAATAAATCCCAAACCCTGGAATTCCATATAGGCCTTAAAACCTAGTTCTTATTATCAGATTAAATACAATATGATGTTGAAATGTTGAAGTCATACCTCGAAGGCAGAGGAACGTGAGGAAGTCCTCGGTCTTGGGCTTGCGTCTGGAGAGGTCGGTGATCTGCGTGGCTGGTGTGGGCAGGGACGGGTCGGCCATCTTCACCGGAGTGCTGCTGGGAGAGTTGGGCTGAGACTGAGCGAATTTCCTCTGAGCCTGAAGTCTGGGTCTGAGGGAGACGAAGAAACACACTTAATAAATGACAGTAATAAATGATTGCAAACACCATATGAGTACAACATTTCAATTATACACTTCCTTACATACTCATATTCTTGATATAAGTCACGCCTTCTTTATTAAAACAGATACCACACCCCTCCAATAAGTCGCATTCACTAAAGACAACACCTTCGCTGAGTGATATACACTCAAGCCACACCTCCTTTTTAGAGACTGACAGGTATAGGAACTCCTCCTCCTAATTTAAGAGCTTATCTCAGTTATAGAGCTGAGCAATTATGGATTAAGGGCCTTGTTTAAGGGCCCAGCAGTAGCAGCTTAGTGGTGCTCGGCCTTCCGATCAGAAGTCCAACATCTTAACCTCTGAGTTAGCACTTAACTTCCCTGAGCTAAGACAAGCTCAACCTCATTTACTAAAACAGACAGGGACAGTGAAGCTTCCTCCTTCATCGAGTGTCACACATCATTTTTCAAGATTGACAGGAAGAGAAGCTCCACCTCCTTTATTGAGGGACAATCCCCAGAGCCACTCCAATCTCCAGACCTTTTTTGAGCAACAGGTACCCCCAGGCAATGCCCCCTTCACCTGCACCCAGGCTTTCTTCATTGAAAATAACTGTCCCTCAGTCAAGAGTGGGCGTGGCCTGAGACTGACACAGCTCCGAAATCAGTTTGGATATAGTTTCTCGTGATGATTCTGATTCAATTAAACATTACAAATTTATAAATAAATTAAATACTAGTGTGTATGCCAGACAAAGGAATAAAAATGCCCATCTCTGTGGGTAATATTTCTGTTGATAACATCCTTGTCATTAAGCTAGCATCAACTAAATTTAATTTAACAAAACAGAGACCCAGAGAAAAACATGGACAGATAGAATGAGAGAGAAAAAAAAGAGAGACAGAGAGAGAGAGCGAGACTACATGGATTACACATACACCCAGCCTTTATGGTCAACAAATCCCCCTCTTAAGCGGCGCGTCTCGAATAACGCAACAGAGGGCTATAAAATCCTCTAGAAAAAAACTAAAGCGTGACTCTCGCTCTTACTGAGACTAATTCAGTCAATCTGGATCAGATAGGCACGGCCCGGGCCACGGCGCCGCACTGTATAATTATTATCCAAAAAGTGTCCGAGTGGAAAGAGAATGGCCGAGGGTGCTGGGTTTTTTTTTCCTCCAGAGCAGCACCTGCCAGCTGCCGTCCGGCCGTCTCGTAATTACTGAATCCCGATTCGTGTCACAGCCCTGAAATGTAATTAAGTTTCTCGGTTAAACGCCGTCGAGGCGTCTGCTGCAGCTGACTGGCGATAAGAAGTACAAAGGATGCATCAAATTGCACGCAGACTTTTAAAGCTCGGAGCTTTGATTTTCCTCAACCCTCGGCTCTTTAATCCCCCCCCCCAAATTTTTTTTATTTTAAGATTAGAAACTCGCTGGTCACGTTAGCGAATATTTGGAAAAGTTATACATGCCGTGCTTCTCGAGGACAATCTGGATTTCATGTCATGTGGAAATGCTAACAGAGTCTAGTTTAAGGCATAAACGTGGAACGCCGAGTTCACACTATACGATTTGGTCGATTTTGCTAATCCTAAAAGATCCCTGTAATCTGAGACTAAAATCTGTAGTGTTTGATCGCAGGTTTGTTCACAGACAGCCGGCGAGAAAATGTTATTTCTACGATGAAACTGCGTCAGGGTCGAAAGATTTCAGACTCTTTCCCGACTCTTTCACGACCGTCTAACCGAGAGCCAATAGGAGCGCCGATCCTGACGCTGCAAACCTACTAGGCGACAACTTCAAATCACCTCTGCGAAAAATGTGGAAACGAGTCACTACCGCAAGAGGAAATCACGCTGAGTTGTGGAGAGAAAAGGAGTGTTTGTATATTATATTAATATTATTAATGCAGGTCATGCATGCTTGTACAGTCTGACACGCAACAATTGCAAAGCAGTGGGCGGAATTAGACATACGAATGTGTAAAAAAGGGAGATCCAGAAAATCTGATCCGGAAAAATAGCTAATATTTGACTTTATATTGAGCTTTAAATATGATAATGCTCAGATGCAAGTTTTATTAAATGTGCATAATCATAACAAACGTGTTGAATAAAAGTCAAGCTTACGAAGATCCGCTACCACACAAAACAAACAAACGCTGCTGCTCAGGCAAATTCTTCACACGCCACACTATTACCACGCTATAAATAAACTGTCAACCGAGACCAAGTAAGACAGTGATGACAACCTGAAAGCATCATAGATGCAGTAACTGGTTGAAAAAGTGGGAAAAAATTTATTCAGATTAAAAAATTGAGCATTTAGATATAAAAATGCTTTACTTTACTAAGTGAGATATGGTAAAGGAACAGATACCACCCTCATAATTGATCATAATACATTTTAGCCATGTTTCCTTCTTTGAGAAACGTCTTAGACGACAACTTTTGCAGTAAATAGTACAAAATGGTATCCAATCCAACTTTCTGCATAGCTATACTAAACAAATTAATCAATTTACATTTATATTTATGGTGTTCGGGAGATGCCCTTATCCAGAGCGACTTACATGTATTGACTTACATGATTTGATTGAATCGCACAAGCAACTAGGGCTAGCAATATGGCAAAAACGTTTAAAACGTCTATTTGATCGATTCAAGGAAAAAATTTAATAAAAAAAAAAAAGACAAAATTTCATTCTGGAATTAAATTCTAAATTCTGGAATTTTCTTTGTTGATTCATTCTGGAAGATTCCTTCATATGTATTTTCTGAACAACTGAAAAAAGTCGTGTTTTTAAGTGTATCGCAGCCCGTTAACGTGTTTTATGGTGTTTTTTTAAGATAAAGGGCCTTGGTCAGTAGCTCAACAATGGCAGCTTGGTAGCGCTGGGATTTGAACTCGCAATCATTTGATCAGAAGTCCAAAATCTCAAGCGCTGAGCTAAAAATACACCACGGCATCCGATCACAGGGCGTCACATAACTGCATTATAAAAGCTAGACTAGCTAGGCTAATGTAAATTCGCTAATGATGCGATATGATTTGATTGAATCGCACAAGCAACTAGGGCTAGCAATATGGCAAAAACGTTTAAAACGTCTATTTGATCGATTCAAGGAAAAAATTTAATAAAAAAAAAAAAGACAAAATTTCATTCTGGAATTAAATTCTAAATTCTGGAATTTTCTTTGTTGATTCATTCTGGAAGATTCCTTCATATGTATTTTCTGAACAACTGAAAAAAGTCGTGTTTTTAAGTGTATCGCAGCCCGTTAACGTGTTTTATGGTGTTTTTTTAAACAAGTTTTTTTCTCCTTTTAGCAGGAAAGCGTGTGAACTTCATGACTGAAGTATCAGTCGTGTTTCGATTAGCAGTTTCCAAAACCATCTGGTTGAGCAACGTATTTGAGAAACGTAGTGGAGTTGCCACAAATAAAATGGTTGTGTGTAAATAAATGTCAAACAAATTCTCAAGTGCACGATTTTGAAAAAAAAGTGTCATGTTGCGATTACTGTGGCGAAATAAAGGGTTTCATGAGTCCACTCGATTTGGTTATTAAGGAAATTGCACACAGATTAGTGATGCTGAAATGTGTCGTTTGTAAAACTATGAAGGTCTTTGCATTAATGTAAACCATTTTTCTCCAAGGTACAGTTGAATTAAATAAAACGATACATAAAAACATAAAATCGTCACAAAAATAATATATTTGCAATAGTTTGTCCAGACAAAGGAACGTCCTGACGTTTTTCTGCTGAAGTAGCTGTCCCACCTCAGATAACTCTCTCTCTGTCGGACCACCTCATTATCATAGAAATACCAAAAGGTTTACACCTTAGCTTTGGCCTTCATTCAGATCATTGATTAAATCATGAGCAAATGGTCACCAACACGGCAGGAAACGGAGACGAGGCAATACCTTGGCCCTTTGTTTCATACAAAGGAGCATTAGAAATCATCATGTAGAACATGTATATATGCATGTACAGTTCACAATACAGAAGAATTTAATAACATTTCTACATAGACAACAATTTCTCACACACAATTTTACTTAATTTTAATCACACTTTTCCCCTCCCCCTTAACTAAATATGATGCATCATTGCTAGAACGTTCTAAAAAAAAAAAACCACACTGATATGCTCGTGCCGTGTATATTTGCGCGGACTTTTTTCTTTCAGCTCCATTTCATCATTGCGCTGTCGATAGCTGCCCTCGGCTCTTAGAGCACGTGCCAAACAAGTGCAGGGGGGGAAAGGAAAAGATCAAACATCATCTCCTGCTGTACAAATTAATCTCACATTCAATCAGACGCCTGTTAGCGCGATTTCTCAGCCGGCGCAACAGCTTTGACACGGCATAGACGCCGTCGCTAATCAATTCTGACTAGCGCCGTTCTTTTACCAGATGCATCAATTCGGGCTTTCGGGCTCTGCTCCCCTGCCGCGTCGACGGCATGAAGGGAAGGCGTTCGGATTTCATCTCACCAGAACGAATATGTGGGTAAAGAGACAAAGCGTTCCTGCAGAAAGCTGCACTCGTGGGCCGTGTCGAATCGCGTCGATTGGCGACTGATGGAAAACGTGTTACTGGAGTGTGAATCGCCGAGCGAACGTGCCGAGAGGGAGACCGTGCCTGGTTTAGGCAGAAGCCGTGTGTGCATCCTGCGTGTTAATGAACAGCCCTGGTGTTCCAACCCGGCCCTTTACACTATAAAGTGTCACATGATATGCTTGAGTGGCAGGAGTGAAATCTACACTCGCGCCGAAGGAAAGAAAATAAATCGACCTGTGAATTTTAACATCAGAGAACAGCATGAAATATTCAAAGGCCATTTCCAGCGCTGGCGGAAAATGAGAAGAATGTGCCGCTGTAAACTTGCTGCTCTCGGTGAAACATGGCTCCACTTTGATGAGCGAGCGTACGACTAAATGACAGTAAATAACAGAAAATAGAGAGAGAGGAGAAGTAAGAGCCAGAGACAGAGGGAGATAAAGAGTATCTGTGATCCCTAATGGAGAATATGATGGAAAGGGGGAGGGGAAAGAGGAACTACTGGGAATATATCAAAAGAAGTGCACATTTGGATCAATATTTGCAGCTTATTAGATATTCCATGATACAGTACATCGTCTCACAGCACACGGACATGAAATCCTTTATCAAGGTTCGTTCCAAGATGTTGATTAATTATCTATAACTGCAGCTCGGACGACACTTTTAACAGCAGCGGCTGTGTGAAGCCACTAGACACAGTTTAGATTAATATACTTTTAGGGTATAAAAGGGAATAATATACTTTTTCTAATAATCAATTGCTTCTATAGTACAGTTTATAGAATTGTTTCTACAGACTTGTGACACAGAAACTCCACAAATGCGTCTTGTATCCCAATGACTTAGTGAGGAGAAAGTAAATTTTTAAAACCAATTTTTGTTTATTTTTTTGGAAAGGAGTCTCCAGTGTGATTCGGAAAATCGCAAGTCGAACCTTTGTAGCTCTGAGACTACAGACAGACAGACAGATATTGGGATTTCATGATATTATTCGTTTATACAATAATCTTTTGTTTAATTGGACAACCGCAGAAAGTCTCACATTTATGGCATTTGGCAGACATCCCTATCCAGAGCAAATTAAAATGATCAGTTCCACACCAATTACATTTACACAACTGATCGATTGAGGTTTAAGGGCCAGGCTTAAGGGCCCAGCAATGGCAGCTTGAGGGTGCTGGGATTTGTTCTCATAACCATCCAACCAAAATTACAATGCATTAACCATTGAGCTCCCACTTTCCGTGGTTGATCTCGCCTCACAAACTGAACCAGGTCAAAGACGGATGGAGATAGAGAGTGCAAGACTGGGAGAGAAAAAGAAATAGAGAGAAAACAAATTTTGTGACCGCAAACACCAAGCTTTCTTTTGCACGGCTTCATTTATGATGCGCCATCCCTGACCGAGCTGTACCACCACGCGCACACAGCTCTTTATTCCGCCGTCTATCACCTGCTGGATGCCAGATTCCTCCAGACTATTACTTTACTGTGAAAAATCCACTCGCACTTCGCTCTAGTCGAAACACCTAAACACAGCAGGGCGTCGTGAGCCTCGGGCGCGGCGCTGACCAGCACAAATTAAAGTCAAAACATGCCGGGGAATTCAGCGAGAGACAACCGAAAACCATGCGCAGAGACTCCATGCAGCTGATAATGGAGGCTTCATTTACTCAGCTGCCTTGTTATAAAGGCGACAGAGAGGACGAGCAAGAGAGGGGGAGTGAGAGAGCGAGAGGGAGTGATAGCGCGAGAGCGAGAGAGAGAAAGAGACGCTCACAGCCATGCAGGTTGGATAAGTGAAGAATCCTGGGCTGTTGACAGACACTGGAATGTGGACAAATGGCGAAGAGCGAACAGAAATCTTCCCTGGGGACAAAGCCAGCAGCTATTTTTCACAAGAGATTACACAGCGACTGACAGTTCATCACAATGTCGGAGACGTTTTTGGGGAAATCGAGCTGAGCTGCAAGAGCAAGCCAACACACACACATATAAACACTTCAAAACAAATCACCCCCACAAGCCCGGGCCAGAGGCCAAGCGCCTTAATAAAATATCACCCATCTCAAAACCATTTAAGACTGCAATTCACGGAGGTTTAAAATCGAATTTAAGCACCACGTTCAAGAGCGAATGTACTACGGATACGTTAATATTTTTTTTCTTCCAGGGACATCAAAGGAGCCAAGCTTTAAACCCGTCCGAAGCTATTAAATAAAACGAAACCATGTTCAGGTCGCAATGGTGAGGGTCCGCAAGGCAGGAACCCGGTCATTGGATTTAGTCGAATTCAACTTCTACCATCTTTTATCTGTCGTGATAGTGCAATGATCAAACACATAAAACTGACCTTTCCTTGTCCTGGGAATGAAATTAAGCCAATTGTACACAAATCTTACTCACACTGGAGGTCTAAGAGTAGCAAAGCCAATAAATGCTTACCAAAAACGCTGCACGTTTTCTTGCAATTCTTCTGAAAAAGTGTCTGCATTGAAAACGACGCGTTAACGCAGTATCCAAAATCTGATATTTTAAAGATATTACTCGTAGGGCTGTGTATTGGCATGAATCGGGCGATACAGGAGCCGCGATACGATACGTTGTGATGCATCGCAATACAGTAAGCAAGGCGATATATTGGGTTATTTTAGGACCAGGATATCATTTTAGGAAAGCGGTCATTAAGAACACACCACCATATGCAAACCTCAGCAAAAAAAAAAAATCTAACCAGTCCACAATGGGATTTGCATTTGCATTAATCAGTCCCTGTGACATTCAACGTTATTGGACCACAATTTTTTCATCCTTTATTTAAGCACCATGAGGGGGCTATAAAAATGATTATGGGTATAACGTTTTGTTTTTCATGCGGGAAAATGTTAAATTTAATATATTAATTTTTTTTATATATCGATATTGTGTTATTTGGAGAACCGGTAAAGTATCACCGGACAAAACATCACGATACGCACGTGTATCGATACTTTTTTACACCCTAACTATTCAAGCAATTGGAAAGAATTCTTACTGTCCATAAATAAAGGAAGAACTGCATCAGGGCATTTTTTTGTGAGAGTTAACGCTTATGGTGTTTAGTCAAGTAAACAAGTCAAATGTGGTCAAATCGCAGTGATGTGGTGAGTAAACGACCAATCATTCAGCAACCTGGGGTGGCTGGGTGATAGACAGAAACAGAGAATTGAGCAAGCAAGCACCTGCAGAGACACCGCAGGAGGAGGGATTTCCCAGTGACGTCACAGTCTGACCTCTGACCACGTCTACGAGACTCAGAAGCTGAGCAGGCACAGTGTATTCGAAGCAGATGGAGCAAGAAAACCAGCTGCTTCAAACCGAAGCTCGGAAAATCTATGAGACCAGAGATTTGTAAGAACGTATGCAGCAGTTTGAGGGCACACTGCTGGTCAGTTTGAAACTGAGAGATTAGCGCAGATGACTCGAACATGGGCCTGAAATGCAGAAGCCATGCAGAAGCACTGCTTATTTACCCAATACTCTTTGCAAGGAGTTGATCAGCGTTTTTCTTTTTTCTTCTGGCAGTGTTTAGAAGGCTCATGAATTGGTCAGCAGATGGCGAGTCGGCACCGACGAGAAGCCGCCAGGGAACGCTGCTAGAGTGCGACGGAGACGGAGCTCTGTAAACACGGTAATAAATCAGACTACGAAAAAGAGGAGGGTGCACTCTCTTCTTGACCACATCCTCTTCTGCTCTTCTCTATCACTCACTCGGCTCCGGGGTGGAACCAAGGGAGCCGATGACTGAACTCCTCTAGACGTCCTGTCTTCCGCTGGAGCTTTTCTCTCCCTTCCATCCTGAGCTAGAGATCCTGAAACCCAATAACCCCACTGAGCTTCCTGCCCTGTGCTCCTTAATGGGGCAGATAGTGGCTCTCACAATGGAGCGAGTTTAATGGGAGGCCAGGGTTATGCATTATTCAACACTGATAAAAACCCACAATAGGCTGAGATCATCACGAGGAAGGGAGGGGCACCGATCCCCTTACCCTGACGCGCCATTCGGTCCTGGAAAAAGCAGAACGGGTTGTGGGGTAAAGAAAGCAGAGGAGAATGACAGCACTGGGTAAAAGACAGCAGAGAAACAACGAAAGGAAGCAGAGGGAGCGCTTGGTCTTATCTTTACACCAGAGAAATGGAAACAAAGGAGCTCTGCAAGCATACACATGCCGCTTTTTTGCCACCACACTATCTTGCCTTGGTGAGGCTGAAAAAGTAACACCTTATCAGGAGGATAAGATATGGGGTTAGAGGGCTAATGGAGCTCTCTGGAGTTCTGAAGAGCTGGCCAAGATTCCAAAGTGGGGAGGGGGGGGGGCGTGAAACGGAACCAGTAGCATTTTGGTCTCTCGTTCCGACAATGAAAAAAATCGAACAAGAAAATGGCGAGTGAGGTGGATGAGCATCTACAGAGGAGGTGATGGAGGGGAGGGATTACCACAGGATGTCCCTATTCATCCTGCTCTAATCTCCTTTACCTCAGGCTTCAAAGTGCTGCCGCTCTGATGTTCCTACACGTGTTGCTCTTCTGCATCACGAGAGGAGCGAAAAGCAGGAGTTCGTCCCCGCCGGAAAACTACAGCTGTGCGGTCTGGTCTCACTCGGCTCGGAACGTATGCTCGGAGGGGGGGAGGAAATGCTTTCATAACCTTTGCGTTACCTCGGTTTATAAGCAACAGCTGCTGTGATCTGCGGTTTCCCCCCCCCCAAAAGCTAGTACACTGCAAGCACTGGTGTACATCGCAAGCTGACACATGCACAATCCCATACCTTTAAATACGAACGTGGGGAAACTTAAGACCGGAAACTTTCCATGGGAATTAACAGGAATATATGGGATTTAATAGGAATAAACTGTGAATTTACAAAATTGCAGGTTAGTCGATAGCAGGGAACTTGAATGTAGCTGAATAAAAAAAAGTCTTGAAGGATAATCTCGGTTAAAACAACCAATTACATTTTAGTTGAATTTCTACCCTGCAGATTCATCGATCGCAGGGCCTTAGAATTATTGAAGCTACAGTTTTGCATTTGAGTCCAAAGATTATATTCAGGCAGTTAATCTGACATGCTAAGTGTAAGCTAGCACTAGTTCATTGACATTTTATGAGGCTAGGCTAGCTCAAACTGTGACGCTCTTTTCTTTTCTCTACCTTCTGCTAGCCACTTTTCTGTTATCATACAGAAATACATTAATGGTCAAAGTTGAAAGTTTTTTAAAGCTCAGCATCTATAATTATTCAACTTACAATTAAATCAGTCCGACATGGCATTTTTCTAAACTCATGCATGTCAGCTTATGACCAAACTAACACTTGTTTGCCTATGATGCAGTTTAGATACATTTCCCCAAATTTCTTTCTAATAATTCCCACACATTCCCAATAAGTTTCCATCCTAAAATATTTAAAAAAATTCCCCAGATTAATTTCCCAATGGAATTTTTTTGGACATTTCGACGCTTGATTTGATTGGTTCTTACCAAAACGGGTTAAAACGCGATTCCGAACAAAAACAAACCGTCAATCGAAGGGGTCACAAACCGGTCCTGGCAATAGACCTGAAAATCTGAGGTAATGTAATGTCACATGCAGGACAAACGCAAAGTACTCCAGCATGTTCGTGGTGAACGCTAGTCGAGAAGAGCATGAGACGAGTAGGGAGGGCTTCTGCAAACAAAAGCTCGGCTTAGGCACCGTGAGTAAACAGTGTGACCCTTCCAGTCCTGCCCCCAGGATATCAAAGCATTCCTTATCGGCAGGAGTCGCTCCTAATCTCAGCGGCAGACGAGGGGAGCAGGGGTGAGTCTCGGAGGGAGGGAGAGCAGATGAATGACTGGAGCGAGTAGATGGATGATGAGATGAAGAGAGGGCAGGCTCTGATAGACCCTAGGGGGTAAAGCTATTCGAGGTTCAGAGAGGAAGTCTTGGCATTGGCTTATATTTAACATTTTCTTTTCTCAGGGTTAACATGAGCACCCCCCCTCCTAAAATTAACACAGCTCATGCGTCCATCTGAGGGGTAAACTGCACATCTGTACCACATCAGTCATTATCATCAAAACGTGCAAGCTATAGGAAGTAAATGATTGCTGAAAAATAGATCAGGGATCTCAAACCCTCCTGGCATGGATCAGCAAAACAACTTTCAATTTGCAGCAAGAGCCCGAGAAGAGAAAAAGCCTTTTCTAACGGTTAACATGACACTAGCTTTGCGTCGACATGCAGTCAAATACGCATCGCCACCACATCCGTGGGAAGACAGGACATTTGTTTACACACGATACGCAATGAACTGGAAAAGAAAAAAAAAAAAGACAACGATGTCTTCAAGCGATCAGAGAGACAAATTTTGTTCACAGCTACTGGCTGATGTTCTCAGCCTCGTTTGCTGCCTCTCATTTTCTCAGTCTTTCTTTTTTCGTTTTCTTTCCTCCTTTTCCCCGCTTAAAGCTAAACAGCTCCAGATGGGCCACATGTTCATGATAAACTCTCCCTGTAGTGTCTGCCAGTGCTGAGCAGCTGGCTCACAGGAACACAAAACACAGCCAGCAAAGCGCGTGCACAGCAATCCAGCAGTCCGGGGGTACCGAAAAAAAAGCAATGAAGTACCAATACTTCATTAATGTACTAACGTATTTTTCTTTCCTTCTAATTTATTTTACACAAATATCTGCACTTTCTAATATCAAACCAGGCTCGGTATATTAGCTTTAATCTATTTGGTGACACGATCGATATCATTTCTTCTCATTCCCATTCCATCATCCTATTTGTTATTGAAATAACCACGCAATGTACCACTGGTGTATCATTTCCTGACGTGTGCTAGCATACAAAGCTAACAACAAGCGAGGCAGAAGGCAACAAGAAGTCTGCGGTTAACGTGGATGAGACAGAGGGAGTCAGTGATGTAAACATGACTGAGAACAGACACATTCCTGATCACATGATCATTTTTTTTCTCCATGGTGTTCAGCCTGAATACATTCATTAGGTAATATTTAAAATTGATGTGAGGTCCAGTTTCCATTAAAACATGAGTACCTGTACTTTTACTTGAGCGAAGGAAGTGTGTACTTTTGCAATCTCCGATTACGGCATCTTCAGATCATTTGACCGGGTTGAAATTGACAACCCGGAACTCTCAGCAAGGTCCAAAACACTGCATTTGGACATTGAATTCCCCTGGGCACTATTTTAGATCAGTTAGGCCACCAGAGCACTGAAACCAGTCAGAAAAAAGTAAATAACAATACACCAGGTCAGAAGCAATAACCCAAACTCAAAATAAGGTCAGGTACGTTATTATATGCTCCCTGATGATTTTGTACCTGGATCTCTACTAGATAATAAATGAATGCCAAACCCAGACTCCAAGAAAACAATGAATAAAACGGATTTACGCGATACATACGACAGAACAAAATGATCGGCAGCATAAACAAAGGAACACAAACAGCCGTGAGTGATGTTTGCAAACACAAACCCGACCCTAATTCCTGTATCGAATGAAGCACTGAAAGTAGGAGCTGAGACGGAGGAACCCAAGACAGACATTTATTGCTGGTGCAGTAATGACAAGCCAGAAAGAAAGGCTGACCTCCTGCTTGGAAATAAATAAGTGCGACTTTAACACCGTTCCCCAAGGAGAAGCCGAGTGTGGATGCTTAATGTAAACACAGCTGCCAGAGCTGAAGTGTTTATTGCTTTTCTGTCCGTCTGAGCAAGCAAGACCCACTAGAGATGACCCCATTTTTCTGACCCCTTACTTCCCATCCTCCTCCCATTGCAACATACTAGGACGTTGGGGACGGGAGCAGAAAGATCACCCATGCCAGGCAAAAACTGAGGGGTCTCGCATACTTTTGTTGGTAAAATAGTGTATATGAATGACCACGACACCAAGTAGTCAACTAGACAACTATTTTATTCCACATATAGCACACAGAAGAACTTCCTAATAAAGCAACAAAAACTGCCTGTCAACAGACCATGTCTTTTTCATACAGGCAGTGTGGATGAACCTTCTCTCAGGATGAGAGGTAAGCATCCTTCAAGGCATTTCTCTGTTCTGTCCCTGAGGTGGTGGAACGAACTTCCCCAAGACATCCGTAGAGCGGATCTTCAAGCGACGGTTAAAGACCTTCCTCTTCCTTAAACACCTTCTAAGTTTACCTTGTAGAATTCAGGAGTTATATTTATATTAAGTTTTTAATCTTGTGTACCAGTGTAGATTTATTCATTGCTAGAGATTTAAAGCACTTTTGTACGTCGCTCTGGATAAGGGCGTCTGCTAAATGCTGCAAATTTAAACATTCGTAAAACATTCCTTTTAACATTTTAAAGCCACGATGTACAGAACATCACACTAAGATAGATAGAGGATCAATAAACCTAAAAAAATAAATAAATAAAAATAGCTCACTGCAGAAAAGATTTGCATTCAGCATGCCGGCAAATCAAATTAAATCGGCTACATTGCCTGTGCGATCGTGTTCTGAGTACAGCACAACATCAACGCACAGAATAATACTAATTCACTTACAGAATTAAATTAAAACGAAATATACCTTTAAAGAATCTCCCAATCATTGTTACACATTTTGAAACCATCAAGATGACGGCTCATGGAAGGTGAAACTTCGATCTGTCAAAGGGGTGATTGGATTGATTCATGTGCGTAAAAAATATTTATTTAAAGCCTTTTTTCACATTTTCATTTACAACATTATCGTAATAGGCTGCATATTAACTTATTAAGGAAAACATGTTGGTTCTATGTGAAATCAGACATTGAGCAACCTGGTATAAGCAAAATAGCATAAAACTTCATTTCAAAAGACATCTGTGAGATAGGAGGAGCCCTATTCGTCTACCAGTTGAACAAAAGTTGAACCCCTATTTTGATTTCTAAAATACAATGTACCGCAATATCTGTGGGAACGTGAAGGAAGGTCAGTGGCAAGGATCGTTGGTCGTTTTTCTGCCTAGCCGTCAAACAAATGAAATTCGTTCCATCATTGGGTTCGCACACAATTCATATTTTCGAATAAATGATGACCTAGTGAGTTCTCACTGTCTCCACTGAGGGCTAGAACACTTTTGATTAGCTCATTTGTTGTGCCCTCGTCTGAATATTTTCACAACAAAAGGACGCGCATTTTGTTCTGCTGACTTTATGGAACGGCCACTTAAAATATTTGCGAAGCCTGTGGTTGGAAATCGACCTAGAACGGTGAGAATGACAACGACGAGAAGCGGTAGATGAAGCGAATGGGGAAAAAAAAAAGTGCATAAAAAGAAGGCCTATAAATGTCTGTGTTGTCATCCCGTCCCCTTTTAAGATGTCCATCACTGTTTATAGGCCACGGAGCTAACAGACTGTGTGGTTTAATGAAGAAACAAGACACCACAGCTCAGACAGGTGCAACCACTCGAACCTTTTAGTCTTGGCCTTGTCTCTGGATTCACTAGCTAGCTAATAACTTCCACAAGCTGACAAAGAGCCAGCTCCAGGCTGCCCAATGTTTCCCAAGCCCTGGGGAAAGTAACAAGCCTGTTGGGACAATAGAACAACAGAAAGGTGCCAAGAGAGAACTTGAAGTATTTGCTGTCCATTTCATAGAAATTACTACAGGCCACCAAAACAAAGTAAGAAATCGTTTTTGAGGGCACAATGAATAACACTGTTGGATTGTCACAAAGAAAAAACTAAAATTTAGCTTGGACTGCAAACTGAACAAAGGAACAAGATTCCATTTCTTTTTTGTGGAAAGGATACAATTTATATGCCTCCACCTTTTAAAAATCTGCCAATGATTGCAGAGACTATAGGTGTGAGGAAATTCTTGCATATGGCAGCTTTGGCTATCATTAAAAAGTCTAGACACAAAAATGGAGGTAAAACTTTCAAAAATAGCATTTATTCCAAAGAAAGTGTTTAATCCGTGTTACTCAACACCCCTCTTCAGCTGGGTGCCCATGTGTCTTCAACCAACCAACCAACCAACCAACAATTCAACCAACCAACTCCTCAATCAGTGGTGGACGATGTACAAAAACCATGTACTTGAGTAAAAGTACAAAAGTGTTTGCTTTCAAATGAACTTAAGTATCCAAAGTACTATGATTTATTATAGCTATAATGTTCCTATTATCATTTTTGTCAAGACTTTTGGTTAATCAGCTCAATTTATGGGAAAAGAGTTTAAAGTTACTCTTAGCACACTTATCTAATAATAAAATGATATTAATGAGTCAAACACTTATATTTTTTACAATTATCATGAGCCCAAAACCATATTTGAAACAACTTCTTTCGGCTTCACCCATTAGGGGTCGCCACAGCGGATCATCTGTCTCCATACCCCTCTGTCCTCTACATCTGCCTCTTTCACACCAACTACCTGCATGCCTTCGCTCACCACATCCATAAACCTCTTCGTGGGCTTTCCTCTTCTTCATTAAAAAAATAAAGCCACAGGTGTTATGGCAAAATTTGAGTCAGGAGTTTCTTTAATCATTAATTACTTTCGTAGTTGACTAAAAAGTAAGATATCTAATTTTGAAATATAAAAGTACAGAATTATATTTACTTAGTTACTGTCCACCACTGGTCGTCAATACACTTAAGTGAGCCATTGGCCCATCAATCTTAATGCACCCTGCTCCACTCGCTCTATATTCAATAAAAGATCAGCCCTGTAGCCCTGACGGCGAAATGCAAACACTCTGGGTAAACCCTCGACCGAAGGACATTCCTGCTCTCTGATTCAGCAATCCTCAGACGCCAAAATTCCCATACCCGGGCAGTGACTCAACAGGATTGTGGAATCAAACAACATACCTGGATTTCAGTTTCTCACGCTACCCCATGCAAACACACTCCTCCCCCACTACTACTCGCAGACCCACAAGTCATTACACCACTGAGAGTGAGCAATCATGCCTAATCGCCGTCTTTGTGGCCAGCATCGATTCCCGACACTATTCAACGCACTGATCGGCATTCAGCACGCGTGACACCAAAGGGATTTACAGAAAAATCAATAGTGCCATTGTGGAGGCACAGAAATGGGCGATAGCGGCGAGCCTGCTTGAATGAGTGCATCAAAATCAGCGAAAACAACAAACCAACTGCAGAATTGAGGAGGAAGGACACCAAGGGAAGCGTGAGACAAAATTGGCAAACTAAGCTAGAAACCGATTTGGCATTGACAACACAGTGTGAGCGAACAAGCATCATAATGAAATTTCAAGTGGACAAACAAACGAGCAGGGACAAACAAAAGAAACCCTTGGCGTAAGGTTCTCGAATTGTGCATTGGGAACCACGTATGCCTGATGCCGGTTATGCCTTTGGCACAAACCAAAATCTTTCGCGAGATCCGCATCTCTAAGGAGCCTGGGAACGCAAACACTGCGTCGCTCTCATCCGCCTTAAAATGGCCTTTCCCTGCAAACCTGGTACCCTTGCACCTGGACCTCGATGTACTCCCACCACTCCCCTTCTTTCCTCCCTTTCCTGTTTATCCACCCGGGCCAGGTGTAGGAGACTCTGGCACCTCCTCAATCGGACGTAGCCAAGCCAAGAACATCAGCAAACACATGGTGACCACAAAAGTGGTAAAGCACAGATGGGCACAACAGCGCCAAGTGAGCGGGTCTCTCATTAGGGCTGAGCAGAGCTGCCACTCTAATGAAAGGCAGAGAAAGGCACTCGAGAGCAAAAAAGCCGCTGTTGTTGACAGTGTGGCGACAGCGGCCCACTCTCTTTGTGCTTATTTAAATCCCAGCCTGGTCTTTCCATCCACCCCCCTCCCAATTCTGTCTGTCTTTCTTCCTCTCCCCACTCCTTCTCACCGCTGCTTTAATAATGGTGTCTTCAGGGCTCTGATTAAAGATTGCCATGTGGTATTAAATGACAGGTAAGACTGCAGGCAGGTGTTGCACGCTGATCCTCGCCCAGACAAACCGTACACACTGGCTCTCCTTATGCCCATAAGTAAGTACATGTTACCTGAGAGACTCGAACGTACCCACCCACACACACAGTGTGCAGTGCTGAATGGATTTACAGAAGGGGGCCGGACTGGACATCTGCTTCTCTCTGGACGGTTGTGCGTTTTTTTTTTTTTTTTCTTTCTTAGATTTTGAGTACTTTTGTTCCCAAACAGTCCTCTGGAGATCGATTCAGCCCTCTTCAGAGACGCAGATCTGGCACTTCACCGGGTGTTGGGCGACTGTGTGTGTGTTTGTGTGAGGTATCATGGAGAGTCGTGGATGAATGAGTGCTTCATGAGGCGAATTTGTTTCAACCAGAGGCTTTCCTTAGTGTTAAGTGTGCCTGAGCAGATGCAAAACCTAGATCAAAGAAAAACTCCTGAAGACCAGGAAGGGTGCAACAGCATCTTAGAACTTTGTACTACCCCCAGTGCAGGCCCAGCTACCATAACTAAAGCGCCACTGGGTGCAGGAGTTACGGCAACTAAGGACACATACATATATATATATATATATATATATATAAAAAATATAAAAAAGCGAGACATAAAAATATTTCTCTATTCGAGTCTTCTGGGGATTTAATGGGATTCACGTTCATATAGACACCCAGGTATACAAAGCAGCAGTCACAGCCGTGCTTTGAAGTGAGTGAGAGCGAACAAAAGAATCAAGTATGAATGAAGGGAATAAGAGATACGCTAATCTGCTAGTTTGCTTCATACCAGACAAAGGTTAATATGAATCGAGTGCCAGTGTTAGGAACATTTTCCACTGATATTATACCAGGAACACGCAGTGACGGAAACAAATGGAAGAGCACAATGCAACACTTAACATGAAAACCCCAGGAACGTTCATAATGGTTTTTAAAACTAGCATAAAAACCCAAGAACATTCATACTGTTTTTTAAAACTAGCATAAAACCCCAGGAACATTCATACTGTTTTTTAAAACTAGCATAAAAACCCAAAAACATTCATACTCGTTTTTTAAGACTAGCATAAAACCCCAGGAACAATCAATACTGGTTATTAAAACTAGCATAAAAACACAGGAACATTTCTACTAGTTTTTATCACTAGCATAAAACCCCAGGAACATTCATACTGTTTTTTAAAACTAGCATAAAAACCCAGGAACATTTATACTGGTTTTTAAAACTAGCATAAAAACCCAAAAACATTCATACTCGTTTTTTAAGACTAGCATAAAACACCAGGAAAATTCATACTGGTTATTAAAACTAGCATAAAAACAGAGGAACATTTCTACTGGTTTTTATCACTAGCATAAAACCCCAGGAACATTCATACTGTTTTTTAAAACTAGCATAACAACCCAGAACATTTATACTGGTTTTTAAAACTAGCATAAAAACAGAAGAACATTTCTACTGGTTTTTATCACTAGCATAAAACCCCAGGAACGTACATACTGGTTTTTAACACTAGCATAACAACACAGGAACATTCATACTGGTTTTGAAGAAAATAAATGGGTATTAAGAGAGGAACACTAATACACGTGCGAGGTAATTGTTATTGCTCCTTATCGCTTCTTTAAGTGGCTTTGCACGTTTCAAGCTCTAAAGAAAGAAAAAAAAAAATGTACATGGCGAAGAGTTAATTGCACACAGTACATGAACACATCTCATTTCCCCTTCCTCCTCAATTATTAATTCAAACAAATATGGAGCACGGCTTTAAAAGCAACTAATTAAAAGTGACAAGAAATGAAAATTAATTTCAAAAGAATGAGTGCTCATTATTAAAGCCCTCTGATCCCCTCCCCCCGAATGACAACTCTATTGTAGAAGCGGTCGTGTCATCATTAGCTCGCTAATAAGCGCAGTGCGCCGCTTCAAACGGCTATCAGAACCGATCGCCACGGGAAAAAAAAAGGAATTATGGGAGGGATGTATGGGGTGTGTGGCGAGGATCTGCGTTCTATGTGAGGATCTCCGGCATGTTGTATGGTCCAGCTGAAGACTTTAATAAAGTATTTGATATAGTAAAGATACTGATTTAAATGGTTTGCTGATAATCGCATCATGCAAATTCCTTTTTGTTCTGCAAACACACTCAAAGCTTAGCTGGAACACACTTGGTGATGTGCTTACACACACTTGCTACTTGAGAAAGAAAGACTGATACTGTAACTCAGAGAGAGAGGAAAAAAATAAAAAACATGAACACAGTCCAAATTGGGGTATGTTAGGTTCTCTGTGTGTGTGTGTGTGTGTAAATTTTATATAAAAATACACACACACAAAGAGATAGATGGATGAACAGACAGACAGAGACAGACAGATCCCAGCAGTATCCACAAACATAGTCAATAAAGCATGCAAAATTGTGTTGAGTCTTGTCACCTCTTTTTTGCCTGTCCCTCCTCCCAGCACTCACTCCCTCCATCCGTGCTCTGAGAGCGAGAGTCGTCCTCTTTGTGTCCTCCTTTAGAGCCTGAGCCATGGAGCTGGACACTTGACAGAGAACCTACACACAAACACACACACAAAAAAAAGTTTGCTTGACTAGATGAAGGTTTTCTATGAGAATCTGCCAATTTTTGTAAGGAGTCTCCAGTGTCAGAAGTTTAGAACAATCCAAAAAATTTCAAGAGAGAGAAACCGATAAGATAACCACAGATTTTCTATGACTTATGTATGCGAATGTAATGCAAAGCTTTGTAAACGTTGCACAATGCAAATAGAAACGCAATAAATGTACAACAATTTCCAAGCAGTTAGCGTGAAATATGCTGTTTCTGGAATGATCAGCTACATGCTGGTGGCAGGAACACTATTTAGGTAGTCAAGCAGTAACTACTTCACACCACATTGTCATATATTACAATGTTCAAGTTAAAGGTTAATGTTGAAGAAAAGCCAAAACAGACCCCGATTTTCGAAATCTACTTCTCAGCTCTGATCAGAAGAATCTTTCAAAAAAAATCTTTCTTGCTGCTTCAATGCAAGTTCTCAACGCTGTTAGAAAACCTGCAGGTCAGATGTTTTCAGACGGATTGGCAGATATAAGAAAATGCTGCTCTGTGATGAAAGTAATGATGAATTTGTACATGTAGATATAATATATTCATATAACGGTACACTTGTTCATACCAAACTCTTTTTTTTTTACTTGTAGAACGTGTAAAATCTAAGTTTCCTAACAACACATTAAGTAGCGGACCCAAAGTATGTTTAATTTCCACTTTGCATTTTTTACGACAGTCATCTTTTACGTACAGCTTCGAGAATTCCACTTAAAATGTGAGAAATTCCTGAAAATTGAATTAATAAAATGAAACGAATGTATTTATTTATGATACAAAAATATGATATTATTTATAAATCAATTAAATAAAAAAATAAGTGTTTCTTAAATGCAGACATTTGATCAAGTACACTGAAATAAGTAGAAAAAAAAGAATAAATTAATATATATATATAATTTTTATTTAAACCAAACAGTCATTTTATTTAACATTGTATATTAAAATGTAAACTGTTGAACTGTTAATAAAAAAAAAAAAACGAGGAATTTATTTTTTTATATTCTGTTCCCCAACAGTAGTGAAAATGAACATTGAACAAACAAAATATCAAGAATGGCACGGCATAAATTAGGTAACGTCGTAGCTACTCGGTCACTTACGCATATAATCTGCAGATATTTACAGTCAAAACAATTCTGAACAGTCGACAAGGTCAACATTTACCTCAAAAACTTCAGGTTCTACGACAAACATCTTTCAGATTCCATTATATTTTCTGTTTATGAGTCCAATCAACAACACATCAATTGGAAATGTGTTTAAGCAGCAACCATTTATGATGAAGTCGTGTGTTGTTTGTTGAATGAACTTTGGGAGAGTTGGCAGGGGAGTTGAGAGCTCAGTGGTTTAAACATTGGACTCATAAGGTCACAAGTTCAAATCCCAGCACCACTAAGCTGCCATTGGTTTGCCTTCAAACAAGGCCCTTAACCCTTAACTGCTCAGGTGTTAAGTGGCTCTGGATAAGGACGTCTGCCAAATGCCACAAGGACAAATCAATCCATAAAACCTTTTTTTCCCCTCTTCTCAGGTAGTGGTGTCTGCATAGACATTCACATATGGTAAAACCACCAGTACTGTGACCATCATGGCTCCAAGAGAGCCACAGGAAACCCGAAAAGGAATAAGGTAAATAAAAGAGAAGAGGATGTGTGTGTTGAGAGAGAGATAGAAACATGATGGCTGTTTCTTAGTAGAAGCCTTGATGGAGAACCTGTTTGTAGAGAAGAAAAGAGGAGTGGAGGAAGCAAGTCCAGGCAGCCGGCTGTTTGGGAAGAGAGCAAAACCACAACGTGTCATCATGAGCCTTCACACACACCCGGACCTCGCTGCGGTAGGTCGGGTCTCTGGAGCTTCAGATGCGCGCGCACACACACACACACACACACACACACACACACACACACACTCACTAAAGGCTGTCATCACTGTGGTCTTTCATATAATAGCATCTGGCTTATGGATCTGCTAAAGTGTGTTGTCTGTAGAGGCCACACTCACGTGCGCATACACACTGTTTAACGTCAACTTTATTCCACTTTATACACCATAACGATATCGCTCCATCTATATTACCAAGAAACTTCCTCCGATCATGTTTATGGTCACTCCAATTCTAGCGGCCATCTTTTTTTTTGTCGCGTGAAAGACTTCAGACCTCCAACCACTCGAAACCGCACACCAGGATATGAATCATATATCCAAGTGGCTTTATTTTGTCATCGCCACTCAACCCGGCGTGTTTTTCTAAGAGATTAGCGTTCGTCTCAGTTAACCCAAACACCCCCCCCCCCCCCACACCCACACCCCCACACACACACAACACACACACACACACAAACCCAGAGTCCTTTTTCAAATCATCAGTCAGCCTTTAAACAAACAAGTCGAGGAGAGCGATCAAATTAAGCTTTTCTGTAAAACATCCATGAAAGGCTGGAGAAAAGACAAGACCACCACCGCTGCACTTCAAAACCGGGCTGGAGCGGCTCTCAGGCTCTCCGGGGACCAAACATTTCGACTAAAGACGCAGCTAAAGTAAAAGCACTCGAGCCAAAATGGCTACTAAAGATAAAGCTAAGCGTTCGAGAGGCTCGTGCGTGGCCTACATTCAGAATGCCACTTGTACCAGCTGCTTTTTAGATTTGACTGGGCAGAGCCGGCACTGAGAGTGCACGATTACAAGTGTAAACATCTGAAGAATACAATTTTGCAGTAAGGCGTGTCTATGATTTATGCCTCGGTTTAATTTCTGGCTTGAGACCAAATTCTTTTCTGAAGACCAGGACCTGCTTAGATGGTACTTAGAGTAATAAACCTCAATGTTTGTATTATATCAGGGGCATGAGGATGGCCAACAAAGAACATTTATCTTTTTTTTATTTTTTATTAAAGTTATGAAAGGGCAGGATTTTAGCTAAATTAGGTATATTGCAACCACTCCCTTCATGCATTACTTTTCTGTACACACTGTTTGGTCCAGGGTCTACAGTTGGTCCTCTTTGTTTTATGTTTAGCTCATGTGAGCGTTGAGACGTTTCAGTGTAACGATGGTGAAACCGATGGTGTATACGCGAATCGTTTTTGGGCACCATTTTCGAATTTATCTGGATTAGTGCAGACGTAAACCTATATGGATGTTCTGTTCTCCCCATGTTGGTATGAGTTCTCTCATGGTTCTCTGGTGTCCTTACACTGCCCAATATCATGCCACTTGGTGAACTGACTATGGTGGATTGTACTTAAGTGCCTATGTGTGTATTTTGCCCTGTGATGGACCAATCAGCTTGTATTCCTGCCTCATGCCCAATAAAGCCAAGACAGGAATCAAAACCCAGGACATTCTAGCATGAGCATTTACTAAGAAAGGAGTCTGTGAACCTGGCACATCGCTGAGGAATCGAAATTTGTGTCATTTTGTGGAACATTTGGTAGTTCAGAAGGTTTGGGAAACCTTGGTGGATCACCTATTATTGTTAGCCAATTATAATGGAGCAGAATCTTGAAGAAAAACATGAATCCCATAAGGTATTTTGAGTCGAGCTTTACAGCGCAAATCGAGAACATAGTCATTTCTTCATTTAACAGACATTTTTATTGAAAGCAATCCAAGCTGAACATTTCAGGGTCAAAGAGCTTCCTCGAGCGAGTGAACATGTGTCGATGTTTCACGCTCTCTGCTGAGGCACGGCTGACGAGCTCATTCACACTGGTCCTCGCACACATGCACCTTACTATGGAAACCACGTGGTAGGTAAATAAATAATCAGGAAAAAAACCTCAAAAGAAGTGGTTTTGTTCATAAAAGGTTTCTTCGACATGGCTGCTTCAAACGATCCTTTAAAACCTTGTGGCGTAAAAAGGAGGAGGGGAGGAGGAGAAGTTGTTGTGTTCTTCAGATTTTGTTTGACAAGAGAAAAAAGAAATAAACCAATGCCACGTTGCTCGGACCACAACGACTCAGAAATAAAACGCTCCGAAATGATGGCTGTCTGGATGAGAGGAACAGAACTTTTCATTTAAGCATGACTTGATGTGGCATTTTTATAGAACAAAATGAGGAAGAATCTAATCCAAGCAAAGGGGGGAAAAAAAAGAAAAAAAATGAAAAACAGTTGAGGAGCAGTAAAGAGCCAAGCTCGAGGGATTTAGGGCCAGTCTTGGCATGAAGATGGAAAATTCTCGATACTGAAGAATACGAATGAGGCACTTCTTCATCAGTTCTACCAAAGGAGGAAGATGAACAGAAAGAAAACATTTTTAAAATATATATAACGATTTGCATAAGGATTTGAGTCAGTTTGACAAGGGGCCAAATTGTGACGGCTAGACGTCTGGGTCAGAGCATCTCCAAAACTGGTCCAAGTAGTGAACCAGCGAGGCTCATTGACGCAGGTGGGGAACGAAGGCTGCCCCGTGTGGTCCGACAAAACAGACGAGCTCCTGTTGCTCAAATTACTAAAGTTAATGCTGTTGATGCTCAACAGGTCAGAACTGTTTCAGCAGCAAAAGGGGGACCAACACAATACTAGGCAGGTGGTCTTAACGTCGTAAATAAAAAAAAAAATTAATAAAAATAAAAAAAAATGCCGGAATGGACTTGAAAAGAGGCAGAGATGAGCTAAAAGTCTAAAGTAAAAAAAATTAAATAAAAAAAGCCTAGTGGACAGAGACAGGCGGAGATTACAGGTCGAGTGCAGAACTCGCAGTGACTGAGATGAAAACGAAGAGTGACAGTCGCATTAGCACTTGCTCCTCTTCTGTGCAAAGCAAAAAAAAAAAAAACCTGAGCGCCTGTCTATCACTGTCTGAGCCCTGCCACTAAACCACGCCCCCTCTTAAACACACACTCGCGCACAGTAGCGAGGAGCGGTGGGAGGACATCTCGGCGAAACCCTGTTATTATATTTTGGCGGCTTAGCCTACGGCGACGCGGAAAGAAATCAGATATGACACTGATCCTCTGCTAACACGACGATTGTGGCTGGTGGGACTGGTGGAGCCAAGCGCGTCGCTAGTCACTTTAACATCACCATGTGCGTGTTTAACGAGTGATCGTTCATACGTCAGTCAAAAGTTTGTAACATTCATATCGACTAAACATCACCTTTTTCAGTCAGTCAGAGAAGTCTGATCTTGCTCATTTGAATATATGATAATTAAAGATTAAATGAAAAAAATGAATAGGAATAAAACATCAATAATATCATGGTCAGATCGACTGAAGATCCTGAAGTTTCCTATAACAGGGTATCCTCAGATAATCGTCAATTAATATGAAGTTTGATTTATTTCCAAAAATCCTTTTATACTTTCTTGTATTGGATTTATAATTTAGTTTAATGTTGTGGAACGAAATCATTGTGCATTGTTTGTTTTTTCCTTCCACCCTGAAAGATTTCCAGTGACAAACTATAAACACTGGAGACCCCTTTCCAAAAACACTTCACACTTTCAACATTTACTTACAATTACTTAAAATGGAAATGATGGAGGGAGCGCGATTGGTATCGGCAGACGGAAAATTAGTGAATTAAAAAGGGCGAGATTAGACGGAAATATCGGCTTACCGTTTGGGCTTTTGGCTCCATGGTCGTCGAGGAGCTGGCGTCTCTGTTCGATCTTAAACTCCTTCAGAGAGAGATACAGGACCTTCCGCATCACTCGCTCTTCCGACCAGGGGATCCCATCGCTGTCGTCCTGCAAACAGACAAACCATCAAGCAATCGGTTACAATCAGAGAGACTCAGAAGAACGCATGGCTTTGGTATATTTCAGAACCATATCGCCATCTAATACCAAAAACATGACACTGGAATTCGAATGGTTTCCTTTCCAGGCACGTTTACATGGCGTCCCAAAAGTCTCGATGCACAGTAAACATAGGGGAAGCTGTCACAACATTTGTTTTTAACAAGAAAAACATACACCAAACTTAAATTCAAACACAATGCAAGTGTGAGCAGACCAAGCGAGAAGGACGTCCACGAGCATTGATTAACAAAGGCACAACCGCCATGCTCCCATATATTATTCTATTTTCTGCTTTTTTGAAAGTACAAAAATAAAGTGACATTCTTTCTAAACAGGAACAGAATCCTGATGCCAACTTCCCATCCGTAACCACACACTTCCTTTCTAAGCAAACCCAAAACACAAATCATGCAGATTCTCAGTATAAGACGTTAATTTAAAAATATATATAAATATAAATAAACACCTTATACTGAGAATCTGCATGATTTGTGTTGTGTGTAAATAAAACACACACACACACACACACACGCCATGAGCAGAAACATGTGCAAATCACGAGAGACGGCAAATCCAACATGGCACCTGGTCCGTGCCAATTTGCCATCCACCTTGCTTACTTCTGCATGTTTCATTGAAGTAGTAGTTTTAGGGCAGGTACAAAACTCTGAACAAAACCATGTTTTTTCAATATATTTTTTTTCCAACATGGCGAATACATTTAAGGACAGCTGATGTAACAATACATACAAAAGACGGAGAAAAACAAAGCCACACCCAGCTTCCATTAGTCGATTCAATTGTTGGTTTAATCTAAAGCATTTTACAATTAAGGAACAAACCAAAGAGTTTAAAAGGTTAAAGTAGGAGAAGTTTAGCAACAATGTAAAGGTTTTTTATTTTACATCAAATCAGCAGCCAAAATGTAGCCAATTGGTCGGATCCGACGGTGGATTTCCTTTTTGGCCACTATCACGAGAGTAATATCGAAAGCAAGTAATCAACCTCATTGATATTTTACATCAAGTAAGATTTAGTTAGTATCACTACATTCACCCCTATACTATATCATATGGGGCTCCTGAGACATCTTGCAATTTCCGCTGATCTCATCGTGATCTCATCACACATATTTAAACCTACGACCAGGACGTCTTTAATCGCTAAGCGCTATAACTTCCTCCAGCATCAAAACACAAGGCTAATTATGAAGCAGGCACAGCTCAATAAGCGAACGTAATTATCGCGCAGTGCTTTTGAGACAGCGAGATCAAGAGGCCCGTGTTAGGAGGAAGTGCCTGGTTTTAACTTACAGCTGTTAACAACTTTAAACACAGGAATCTGTTGCGTTTAGCAGATCTGAAGTATCAGCTCGGCCGTAGTTAAGCCTGGCTTCACACTGTGCGGTTTCTAGCGCTCTTTTAAGATCCTTAATCATCACAGCGTCCACCATAATCCTAAAAATACAATTCTTGGCCCGAATTCCAGAACGGCCCGTACAAAAAAGTGTCACGACACACCATGAAGCTATTCTAACTATAAATCCTGCAATTAAACAAGTTACAAGAAAACACCTTTTTAAAAGATAAAGAAAAGGATTTTGGAGGCATAACAGAAAATATGAAATAAAAGAGATAATAAAATATGTCAGGTCGCATGTTCTGAAAATGTGAAACTTTCTGTACGATCAATTGATCTTTAAATTAACATCAATATGTGAGTGAGAAGGCTAAAAATGCGAAACTAAAATTTCCACAAACGAACACACACCAATAATGTGTATAAAGAGGAAAAAAAAAACTATTCTATGCTACCGACAATGCTGTATTCCAGCTAGCTAGAAGCTAGCCAAAAGCATGCTAATTTGGCTGACTAGCAATTCTGAAGCTGAATGTCACATTGAATTTAAGAGAGGATCTGGATTTGTGTAGCATCAGTGTTAGCGATCTTTTGGTTACCCAAAATGCCTGTAATAAAAAACGCTAAGTCGGGAGGGAGATAAACAAAAACAAACAAACAAAAGTGTGTAGGACACGAACTAAATTGTTACAGGAGTGAGTAAGCAATCAAAGCAGTTCAGTCAGGCTAAAGGGTTTTACCTCAGAGCGCAAAAAAAAATATTACTGCCATCTTATCAGGGGAGATAACAGTGTGAAGAATCTATTAAGCAGCCGGGCTCATAAAGTGAGCATGAAAGCGAACGTTTGGCGACGAGAGGAGAGAGAAAGAGAACGCGACAGGGCTCTAGGAGATTAGTGTGTGTGTGTGTGTGTGTGTGTATGCATGCATGCACACGCATACACCCAGAGTTTCAGGTCTGGCAAAGCACTGATGAGGTCAAGGATTAAAACAAGCCTCATTAGCAGTTTAGCATTTTGACACACTAGCGCTAAAGCAAGACTCGTATTCAGCCAGTCAGGAATGAGCTGCCAAGTTTGTCTTTTAAACCCTGGTGAGCTTTGTAGTGTCGAAAACACACAACAGATTCTGAAGGCATCAAAACTTCGGCTGCTTATACAAATGTAAACATGTTTTTTACGGAGCAGCCTGTTTATTTTACCTCAGAATTGCTATGAGACAAATAAAAAGGGAAAAATACGATCCTACAACGCATTATAAACATGTCTATAGCTTGGACATCGTACCATTGAAACACATTTACAGCCGCAAAACGCTTGTTAGCAAGCTTGTTGTATTAGCATGTGGATATGCTAATATATATCCACACGAGAGACTGAGACTGCTTTCAGAATTGTTCAATAGACTTAAATTTGAAAACCAAGCTTTAAATACGGCTATAAAGTCCGAACACGAACACACACACACACACCCCTCAGATCTGGCCTAAAAAAAAAAAACTATACACTGCCAATACACTGAATACACTACGAATTAAGTCTCATTGTTTTCTATGTGGAGAGGGGTAGGAAGGAGGGGTTTGGGCAAACAAAAGGTGTTTGGGGGGGCAGGGTTGACACTGACAGGTGAGCTTTACATCTCCCAGCAGACATGTACACACACACACACACACACACACACACACACACACACACACACACACACACACACACACACCTGACAGAAGCCGATTGGGTGCAAGGAGTGTGAAAACCTCCAGGTCGTCTCATTAGACACCCCCATGGGCATGCATGCGCACATACACACACACACACAAACACACACACACAAGCATATGCATCAATACAAACTGACAGGTTTTGGAATGGAGCACGTTGCATTAATGCTGAATGGCATAAGCCTTGAGAGGACAGTTCTAATTTTGTGTGTGTGTGTGTGTGTGTGTGTCAAAACCTTTTGAAAGCGTGTCGCTGTGACAGGATCCCCAGAGCATAGTGCAGCAAGCTGGCAGGTATGGAGCAATTACCTCACACTTCCTCTCACCCTCTCCCCTTCCTGCCACACTGTGGTCTGGCACTGGGCCAGCCACACACACGCACGCACGCACACACACACACACACACACACACACACACACACACACACACACACACACACACACACACACACACTCTGCTCTGAACTCAGGCAGCTGATCAGGAAAGTGTGTAAAAGTGTGTTGTTTTCTCCTATTTGACAAGGTGCCAACACTAGAACACGCACATACGAGTATACGTCTATTTCTTCCAAGAGGGATCACAGAATTTGGCCCGAACAACAAACACAACATGATTATCCACAAGAACCTGTTAAATATCATCACAAACTTTTTCTCTCAGGTGTAACCAAAGAACCTGTTGAGGCTTTCTGATAAAAATTTTTAAATAAAATAAAAGTTTAAAAAAGTAACAAGCAGTTCATTTAGCGACTGAAGACATACGAGTCCATATGATTTCCATTGGCTCACAAGACAGAGTTTTACCAATTGCAAGCGAATGTAAGTAACACAAATGGTTTTTTTTATCTTCACTTCACTGTTTATTTTTTTGTTTTGCAAAATCCTAGCATTTCACATATCGCCATAGCAACGAGTCAAAAAGAAAATCATGCACTCCACCAGTTACACTGCAGATGTTCACGTGGAAATGAAACTGACTGGTTCATAAAAGAATGATTCAGTGGTCTATTTTCTAAACTTCAAAATACCACACACCCAATAAAATCCTGTTCTAGAGATTATACGCCACGTGACAACATTACGATTTAAAACTGAGCAGTTGAGGGTTGAGGCCTTTGCTCAAGAGCCAGGCAGTGGCAGCTTGGACTTGCTTGGATTTGAACTTGTGACCTTCTGAGTGAGAGCCCAATGCCTTAACCGCTGTGCTAACAAGAACATTAAGTGAGTATAAAGACATCAACAATCTGAATATATTTTATAATATTGGTCAAATGGATGCAGGAGGTGCATCATCTCATTACATGATATAAAAATACACTGGTTATACGAGTGTATTATGGCAACCAAGTGACACACACACACACACACACACACACACACACATATATACATATCTATATCTATATATATATCTATATGTGTGTGTGTGTGTGTGTGTGTGTCACTTGGTTGCCATAATACACTCGTATGACCAAACACACACATATATAAAAAACACAGCTGTGTATTGAAAAAAATACATATGCTATCCTCAAGCATGTGTGTGTTTCGTGTAAAAACGGCATGTTAAATAAACATGTTTGGATATAATCAATAAACACCTATAAAACACCACACAGCAATAATCATACTGAAAGTTCACTCCTAAAGAACGTGACATCACAGATTCAGGCCTGTTCTCTGCAGAGCAAGAGGCGCGCACGCGCACACACACACACACACACAGGCCTATCTATAGCAGCCTTGAAGATTGATCAGGGTAGCACACACGCTCGGAGACGACTCGGGGCTTTCATTTGAAATGAGCAAATTTGCTGGAGCAACACATGCTGCATGGAAGGACACAAGAGGACAAGAAAACTAGAAAAAAAAGATGAGACAGAAAGAGACCAGACACTGCTACCACTGTAGAACATTCAGGGATTTCTGTTTGTCCATCACTCAGCATCTCAGTCTTCCCATCTATCATCCATCTCAGTCCATCATTCCCTTCTCCATTTCTTTGTCTTGTTACACTGTTCTCGGTCTCCCTTTCCTCATTTCTCTTGTATATACACGTTTTTGTCTTGTTGTCTCATTCCCCAGTTCCAATAAACAGAAGAAACCTACACAAAACAATACAATCACCCCTGATGAACTTCACTTATAAAATATAAAATGGGGAATGATTTTGTTTGAATGACAGTGTGTGTGTGTGTGTGTGTGTGTGTGTGTGTGCTGATAAAAATGCTTCACAGTCTTAGACTCAGCGTCTTTTAATCTCACTAATATACGCTGTTGATATGCCATGCAAAGTTTTACATTAAATCAAAATGGCAGACAGAAGCAGCAAACAACTCCTGAAGCTGTTATTACGGACGTAAAAGTGTCAGTAAGGTGCATTTTAGATGCAGACACTCTGAAGCATTTCTCATTCGATGATGCAAAAACAGCAGGAAAATATAAAGCAGCAGTCAAAAATCCTAACAGCAGCGGCGCCTAAAAGAAAGAAATAAAAACAAGCATCAATCATACGGACTTCAGGCAAAGAGGTCCATTAAAACCCAGAGCCTTCATATGGTTACATCATCATCATCATCATCGTCACCTCTAACCCCTGAGTACAGGCCTAGCTCTTGACATCGCTCGGTGGCTTTTTACAGCACGATACATCAACCCACTGTTCGCTTACTATCTCTTTTTCTTTCTCTCCCTCCCTCCCTCCCTCTAGGTGCACTTTGAAGCCAGTTTGGTTTGGAGCCGTGCCCATGACGTGACACGCAAAGCCAGCGCTGCATTAGGACAAACCAAAAACTCAACTCAACAATTTCCTGTACAGCCACTTGAAACTGCGCTGTTCGGAATCCTGCACCGATCTAAAAGCGGCTCATGAGAACTTCTGCTCGTCTTAGGAGACGGCTTCATGCCCGTACAGGCCCCGCTGCATCGCTCCAAAAACCTCCATTACTTTAGCATTCAGACGCAGTGCTCGATTTGTCCCGTACAATTAAGCTGCTGGTTGGGAAGCGGAAACGTTGAATAAATGTTGACTTTACATGCCCTTAATTTCCTCTAATAAATAAATAAACAAACATCTTTAAAGACACAAAAGTATCTACCGATGTGATACGAGATCCGATTTTATTCAATGGGTTCTGCAATTCAATATGGTGCAGATAGTTTACTTTTGTTTCTTCGGTTTAGACAGACGGCAAATCAATTTACTTAAGTGCGTCTGACTTCTAACAAACTTCACCCCTTCACAAACGCGCCTTCGTAGTGCAAACGATAAGAAAAAAGATTAAATAAAACCAGATGTTATTTTCCTGTTGTGTCTCCAGAAAGACGCAGCTCTACCTCTGGCATGGTAATCTGTATTCTATGCGACTCTCGGGACACGTCATATTCACGTAGCAGCAGCGGATGCAACAGTCGTGAAGGTTAGCGAGGAGAAATCTTCAAATAAAATGGTGCTCGCAAATTTTTGGTCACTTTCTATTTAATAAAAGTATCTACGCATTTCATCGATAAGTTTTATGCCGAGATGCGAACGTTACCATCGTGAGTTGGGTTGTAACAACTATTAGATAAAATCGATGATGTCATTGATAAGGCGGGGCTGCTCAAGTTGCGGGTTAGCGCGACGGTAAGATAACGCGGCCGCGTGCAAAACGTCGGAGTGTACAGCGTCAACCGGCAGCGGGAAAAAGTGCGTTTTTGGGCGAAAGCTTAAACTTTCATTCTCCTTTACATAAATTGCTTCACCTTGCATATTCAAATGTTTTTTGTTTTTGCTTTTTTTTAACAAAAGAAAACAAGCCAGCTTTTTTTTTGTTTTTTTTTAAGGAGAAATCCCCCATGCGCTCCTCAACAAGCAGCTACTATACGCTGTGTAATGTCAGAATTAAAGATCGTTAAACTCGATATGTGGCTTTTGCGTGTATTAAGTACACTTTCATACATCCCTTAATTAGGGTTATATATAGTTCAAAACATCTAATTAAACATGTAAAATAATTGTAACATTATGATTGCAGCTCTATAGATAAGTGTACTATAAAATTAGGTCCAGAAAGCCACACCCACTGAGCAACTCAAAGCCACACCCACTGTGGCCATGCCCACAAAATCGGGTTCTACTACAAGACAATTGTGACTAATTCAGGCACAAAGTAAAATGTAAAAGAAGGTAAACTACGGCACATTCATTCACATACACAACGCTGGTAAAGAGTCATGCTCTAACATAACCCTCCTGTGCGTCATTTCCAACAAAGCCCTGTTTGTACACACACACACACACACACACACACACACACACACACACACACACAGACGAAGAAGAGGTTCTCTAATGACTCTGGCTTCTCGTGTCTTTAATTAACGGACAGACACGTCCGTCTGAAGTGTGCAGCGGAGGAGAACAACAAAGCTCCAATCACACTGTGTAATCAGTTCGGAGGGATTTGGAGGCACTCGTCTCTCAAGGGTGGCGCAGCGGAAGCAAGGCGCGCTAGCAAATCTCTCTCACGCACACACACACACACACCTCAAGTAAAAGGTTCCACAGCTGGCACAAGTGTGTGTCCTAGCCACATCCGAGTGCTCTGGAGCAGGCCTCCAGCAGCCTGTTTACAGAGTGCTCCAACCACACACACACACACACACACACACACACACACACACACACACACACACTGCATGCACATGCACCCACACACACCTCCACAAAGCAAGATGCATGGAAACATGTTTACATCGGCAGGAAGAAAGGTCAAACGAAAGTGTAAGAAAAAACTTCAGTCCCTTTTTTACAGCTTTATACACCACATACATTGTGATGTATTTATTATATTGAAAAAGAAAGAAAATTCAACTAGATCAGCAATATATGACATTTCTGTACAAGCTAATAAGCATCTTACAGAGCGTTGCACTGCTCATCACCTCTGACTCGTCCAAAGGGGTTTCGGTTTCTAACGGCAGCTCTGACCATACTTCAAATCTCGGGGAACGTCTTATAGTTCCTTCGATTTCAAGTGATTTTGAAGATGATGTAAGAAAACACTTTTGAAACAATCTGATAATTCTGTAGTGTGCAAGTGTGTGTGTGTTTGGTGTCTGTGTGTGTGAGGGGGAACTTATTCAGCAAGTGGACTGCAAGCTGTATAGTCAAAAACAAAGCCAAAAAAAAAAAATAGCAAAGCACAAGTGCAGAGAGCATACTTGAGTATAGTTGAGTCATCAAATCAGCCTACTTGCAACACACACACACGCACACACGCACACACGCACACACGCACACACGCGTATTCCATTCAAGTGACATTCTGCACTCAAACAAGTGTCAACCCAAACCTGCTGTCCTCATCACACAGTCCAGCGCCAGCTTTCAAGGACAAAAGCCTAACAGAACATTCTGCTTTCTTTCCTGCCCTCCCACCACCACCACCACCACCACACACACACACACACACACCTCCTCCTCACCTCTGTGCCCGGGCCTGTCTACGGGATGAAAGCCAGGAGGTTTGTGTCGAGCCACAAGTTGATATCAAATCAGATTTTCCTCAGTCTGCAGCAGACCCAGGAATGACTGAGGAAGTCCGACTGACAACCAACGAATCTGGTGTGTGCTCGTAAAAGCCCCCCGCCCTCTAATTAATGATTTGAAGCTCTGCCTTAGAACTTTGGAATTTGGACTGGAGGAGAAAACAGATTACGCATCGCTGCGTATTAACGAAGATGCGTCAATGAAATTTGATTGATCTCGAGCCTTATACAATATTTCACGTTTAATCAGATCTTGCTTCATTTATTGGTGCTTCAAACAAGGTATGACTTGTATTTTGAATGTTCCAAGTAATGAAATAAGATAGAAATGTAGCTTTATAAAAGGCCATAGGGGATTCGGGGTATTTCAAATAAGTAATGCATCATCAGACTTTTTTTTTCTCAATAGCGTCTTTGCAGGGATCCATAAGGACTGCATTTAATTGGATAATATTTCATTTCAGGGGCTTTAAGAGGTCATATAATCGTTACATCACACCACGACGAGGATTCATCTTCGCAGTGGCGATTAAAACAGGATTTTCAGTAAAACTCTAATGACCATGAATATCATGCTATTTGACTTTCGCGATTCTACGAAGTATTTCGCAGTAACAGAAACCCGAGCGGCTAAAAGAGGTCAGCGCTGTGCAGTTGCTCCAGAGCTCATGGCGATACAGAAAAAAAAAAAAGAAGAAGCGCCTGTCGATATGGTGAGAAGAACGAGCCACTGCTGCTCGTCCTCAGTCGGAGCTTTGCTGCTTTCATTCCTGTCACGCAGCTGCACTAACTCTCACACCCACAGAACATAACGGAAATCCACGTGGCCTGACAAACGCTGAGCAAGGGCTTAATTTAGGATTCGAGAGACAGGAAGACGAGTGTGTGTGTGTGTGTGGGAGGATCAGCGAGAGAAACGCAATCTAGAGAGTGGTGATGGAGAAACAGGAAAAAGGGGATGCTGGAGGAGGAGAAAAAAAAACAGCATGAGAAAGTATCAAAATCTATGCGCTTGTGTGTGTGTGTAATATATATAGTATTGTCCTGTTCCTCCATATCTCTCCCTATATCTCTCTCTCTCTCTCTCTCCCCCTCAACGCTTTCAGAGACAAATCAATCTGCCGTTGCTCTTCATTGAAATGAATTGCTCAGGAACGGCGTGGCAGGCTGCGCGGCCCCTCGCCAGCGCACAGATTATTATTCATGGAGGCGTTGAGCCTCACGGGAGCTCAGAGCGACACGACAGGCCTTGCACTTCACTGCGCACGCATACACAAAACACAGCTCGCCAGCACCTAGGGGCCAGAAGAGCTCCGGACTCCCGGCATGACTCTTACCCAGACACTCTGCTTCCACTCGAGGGGGGG
>MU551630.1:2784104-2821570 GCA_024362625.1 Silurus asotus
GGTTTCCTCGGGTTTCCTGGCAGATTTGAAAGAAAACGATTCGCCATTTAACCAAAAACAACGTTGTCCAAAGAAACCTGCAAATGTCTTCTCTACTATTTATACCTGAACAAAACCAGACCGAATGACAGGACAGGAATAAATGACTCAACCAACTGAAGGGAATTTGAAAGAATGAAACCAAATGGAACAAAGCGTCTTGACTGAATTAGTTACAGAGCTGAACAGGTGAATCGATTTCACTGAATGACGGCGCTGAACTCGGATACAATTCAATTTTTGCCCGAGTTACTGAATGGGAATCAGTTCAAAACCTGCTGAAACGAAATGAAGGTGGTGAAAAACTGCTGAAATGAGTTGGACTCGTTTACCGAACAGAAAGAGATTGAAGTGAAATACTGGGAAACAATCTGAAAAACATTAACAATCTACTTCCAAAAAATAAAAAATAAAAAATAAAAATAAAAGTCTACTGAAATGATTTATACTACTGAACCAAAATCCTCTGAAGGCCGTTCTTCTGAATCGAAACCTTTCTGAAGTAATTCTCTTAGTTCTTTCACAACCCAACTCTAAGGACCCGAACCTGGCTCGAAAGGAAGTGTGAAAACAGTGCGAGGGGGTGCACAGGGTCTGTGAGTGGAGCTGTTTTTTATTAAACATCAAATGTGTGTGTGTGTGAGAGAGAGAAAGAAAGAGCGAGAAAGAGAGCAAACAGAGTTAGCACTACTTTTTAAACGCACTACTGCACGAGGGCAAACAACAACCCACCCCCCCACCCCCGGTGTCCTGGGTTGCCCTCCCGAGTGCTGGCACAGTCGCAGAGCACAGAGCAAAAGAGGTGTTTATGCCAGGCCTCACTCCTGACTCACGTGCTGGCCAGAGCGATCAAACAGCTGGGCTCCAAACACACACACATCCACGGTGCAGCCCGAAAACTACTGCTGCGGTCACACACACACACACACCCACCAACATATTAGTCTCACACTGACGCTGAGTGACTGGCAGCAGAACGTGACGCAGAAAAGCAGGATGATAGAAGAAGTGAGCGAGTTTCATGAGGAAACAAATCGGGCGCCATTTTTGGCCCTTGGTAAGAAAACAAACGGGTTTTGGAGATCCAGCCCACCCAGACTGCTGCCTCCATCTGTCTGTCTGTCTGTCGTTATTTCTGTCTCCGCATCCCTCCCTCGATCCCACCCTCTCTCCCTCCCTCTCAGTCTCTAACAAGCTTCATAAATATACATCAGCTAGAGCTGGACACCTTGGCAGCTTGAGCGCTTCTTTAACTGTCAGCGCGGTAACGAGCTTTTCGCGGCGTGCTCACTCACCTGCATCATTAACCACGAGCCCTGGCACTGCGCGTCACACCGGACCGCGTGCCAATCACACAACAAAGAGGAGTGTGACACGGCCAGGCTTCATGCCCCGGGCATCGGAGAAGGGGGCGAGGTGGCAATTACCGTATCTCCTGGTGTATATGACAGGGTTCCCCCCTCTTCAGCACATGTAGGATTGGAGGTGCCTGACAGAGGAGGTCAATTCCAAAGCAAACAAACTACCAGGGTGGAAGTTCAGGCACCGAAAAAATATATATGTAAAAAATAAAACACAAGTTTAATATGTAACTGCGTTAAAAGCTTAACCAATCACTGCCCATGTCAGAGCCAAAAAAATATGTGTATAGTAGATAGATAGATAGATAGATAGATAGATAGATAGATAGATAGATAGATAGATAGATAGATATGCTAGTAAAAAAAAAAATTATTCATATGAAAAGTAATGCTGTGTGAGAGTTCACAGTAGAAAGTTGCTAGCTAAGTGACCAGCTAGGATTAGCATTTCTTTATTATTAGCATTCATTCATCATAAGTGATCCACCGGTGTGTCCAAGTTGATTGATCTGAGGTAAAACCTAGCAAAAACTCAACAATGTTATGCTAGGATTTCACCTCAGATTGACCGGGTTACTTAAACTCAGGGGGTGAAGAAAACCACCGTGATGTTCTGAGTAACAATTGTAATCTTGAGGTCTGTGGTCAGTTTCTTCCTACTCAGAAATCTGAAAATTTGCACGCTGCCTGTTTAAGAATTTGCACACGCACCCATCCGGAGGGACTTCCGGAAATTTCTCTGAGATTGGACTATAAAGAAATTTATGCTAGAGTGAAAAGGGAGGGAAAAAAACTTCCAAACTAAAGAAGGCCCTTAGCAACGTGCACCGTACAATCTCCATACTAAAAGGCTAACATTGCTTCTAGAGCATATATACTCTCGCGCACCTTGTGAACGTGCGCGCACACGGATCATCCTGCTCGAATACCCTTCCACTCGTACACTAATGGCTCGATTAGCCTTACCAATATTTACCCAGGATCATCCTCACACATCACCTCCCCCGGTTAAATGCTAATGAGAAGGTTATTTAGGCCGTGATCAGCGCTCCTTCACACCGCAGTGCGAGGGGCGCACGGGGGGTGCGTGCTGATCGCTGAATGACCTGTACGTGAAACACTTAAGTGCTGCTTATGTTTTGATGGTGTGCAGGCGGCCGCGGGGGATCGCAGTGACGAGATACGCTCATCTTTTGGTTAACCTGTTAAAGAGCAGTTATTAAATTGTGTGTATGTGCAGGTGTGTGTGTGTGTGTGTGCGTGAGCATGTATGTGGATTTAATAATATCCTGTCCCTGACGGATGAGGTCATTAAATTTTTCTCCTCGTGGCTTGACATCGTGCGGTTCAGGGGGATGAGCGCGAGTTCCAGTGAAGCTCCTGTGGTTTGTATATACACAAAAGATGTGGCGTTCATTCCGCCCACACACACTATTTACACAGATCCACACGGACCAGCGTTTAGCACAAGGAGTCGTCAGGAACATATGTGGGCCATGAAATACGCACACTCACACACACACACACTTTTAAACACGTACCGAAACCAGGAGCTGTGGACTGCACGTGCGCAGGTCCTTAAATATACTTTCACACCAAAATTAAACGGAATGACGATCGTGCTGTTTGAACAGGTGTCAAAAACGGTGTTTCGGTAAGACCAGAAACGTTTCTGTTTCACAAGAAGCACATTCGCTACCAGCAAACAAAAGAAAAAAAAGACAATCCCAACAATTGGCACTATTGCCTCGGACGCTCGTCTCTGAGGAAACCGAAAAACACCATTTCCTCTGTCCTCAAGATCGACCAGCTACAGAAAACTTAGTCACTGGAGACTCCACCCTGATTTCCATACACACATCAGGTTACCATAATAACAAATAATGCAGAACAATAAAAAGGCAGTAATTTCAATGCGAGAGCTGCTGTTCGTTGAAAAGACATCAGAGGTTTTGTGGCATTCAAAGCTGTACAGGACTATATACAGTCGTAAATATATATATCTAATTGTTTTGGACTTCTGGAATACATACATATATTATGCAAAATACATTTCTATTTTTATTGCAGAATTCGATTTCGCAAATATTGTGTTATTACAAATTTTTTTTTTTCAATAATTTCATTACACATTTCTTTTTTATTTTTTATATATCTAAATATTTAGACCGTGATTTTTTTTTTTAAGTTTTAATTTAAGTTTTTGTTTTATTGCAAGGATTATAATGTACATTTAAATTTATTATAAGTATGTTCCATTTTATTCTCTATTTTTAATTGGAAATTCCATACTTAAAATCAAATCCTTTGTATTTTTTTAAATAAATGAATAAATAAATGGTAGCCTGTAAGATGCAAAAGTCAGATAGTGTTCAGAAGAAGTGGAAAGAAGAATTTTTCCAACTATTCAATAATGATTTAATTAAACAAGCAAACAGACCCCTCTATTTCATTTCATCGACTCCGAGATCAGGGCAAGCAGGTGGCTGCGGAAGTCAAAGGTCACCCCCACCAGTCTCCTCTCTTGGAAAGGCTTAGCCTCTGTACTCACAGGCCTGTCAATCAAGACTGATCATGAGGACGCACTGGATTTACCCTTCGCTCCGTCCCCCGTCCCCCCCTTCCTTTATCCCCCTTCAACCTCGGCTAAAGAAAAGGGCCTTTTACATGACAAAGTGCTGCTGATTTCGCACAAGAAAAGAAAGACGGACAGAAAGGAATCCCACTGGGAATCCCCGAATCCCCTATCGCCTCCAACCATCCTGAAAGGTTGGACTTTGGAAATAAAAGGGAGGCTCAAAGGTTATCCGTCCATCCCCGTCACTCCAGAGGACGCATACGGAGCTTTATCAGGCTGCTTTTACCTCGGAGGGGTCGGCGTCAGAAAATGCGGCCTGGTGCGAGCTAATTAGCATAGCCGCAGTCTTCAGTCACAGATGATACTGTTAAACTACACGTGATGAAGCTGGCTCGAGTCACGGGAAAAGAACTACAGTTAAAGCTGAGAGGTGCTGATTGGGCGGATAAACCCACTGTGGAAAGCTTGAAACATTGCCAAGCACCATTTTACACTCGGATAAACCCTTATTTTGGAAAGGGACAATGATCTTAAAAAAAAAAAATGCTATTCCAAAAATGCCTGGTACACTTCCTAAAGTTCCTTTCAGATGAAAATTTTTTAAAACGTTAAATAATAAAAAATTAAAAAAATGTAGCGAAAGGGTGACCCATCCCTAACCAGAGATTCCAGCTCCTCCATTGGGATTCCAAGATGTTCCCAGGTCAACTGTGGGAAAGAATCTCTCCAGCAGGGTCTCTCCGGAAACTGCAGCACTTCCCTGAAGCTCTCTCGGAATCGCAAAGCTGCTCACCCCAGTCATAAAAAGCAAGAACCCTCATTTCTGCCTGTAGTTCTGGATGTTTCAATGATGACCATAAGGCGATGTCTGATATGATCTTCACCCACACTCAGCTCTTTCCTTCCTCTCTCTCTCTTTTTTTTGCTCTTATGTGATTTGAGACACAGCCAAGCACTGCCCGGGGCCCGACTGTGCACTTGAACTCTACACGCCCCGTGCCGCCAACAAGCAAATCACACCTCGATCCGAACAGCTTCGTGTAATTACCTCCGGCTCCGACTCAACCACTCTGCAACCAGATGACACGACACCGACTGACCCTCTGGTCCACTTCATATATTTCTAGCACCGTTTTTGAGCGCCGACCAATCAAAACGGAGCATTTCCTACAATCGTAAGCAAATCCAGTTAACAATTGAATGGAATGAATGTCAAGAGCTTGAGAGGCTCAGGGTACAGGAAGTCAATAGTAGGTTTTAGGTACAAGGCAGCGAGTATAAATTATGTACCTGATCATCAAACTACGCTGGAAGGAGAAAACGTGACTGGAAAAATCATGAACCGTTTGTAAAAGGATAACAAAATGTTTGTGAATTCGAATTGCAAACAGCAATTGCAAGATACCAAAACGTCACACACACACACACACACACACACACACACACTAGACATAACATCAGCGACTGGGTCGAAAATTTCAAACATAAGGTGAGAAAACCACAATGGGAAAAAAAAAAAAAAGAAATGTAGCGTTTAAATGTAGCATCAAAAACCCTCCGAGGTGTAACCTACATTCCTGCCGTTCATCTGCCGTTTATTTCCCCCCACACACACACACACACACCTATCAGTCAAAAGCTCACAGCACAGATGTTCCCAGACAAAAAAAAAAAAAGAGGGGGAAAAAAGCCCAATTTGGATCGGAAGAGGGTGAGTAACTGCGCGATAGACCTCATCTTTCATTTCAGTTTATCTTTTTGCTTTATCTCTCCTTCCTCAAGGGCACAAGGCAGCCTTTCCGGCTCGCATGACCTATAACCTCGCCTTATCGACACACAATGTGGAGACCCGGACCACTGGTGAGCCCATTCAAGGACAAATTCAAAAAAAGGGGGGGACAAGTGAATAAAATGACAATATTTTCCATATAATAAGAGCTTCCGAATATTTCGGAATCTACATAAAAATTACATAAAACTTTTTTTGTAGGTTTTTAGTCTATACGTGTATAAGAAGAAGCAGCAGCATCGTTTTGTGTTTTCTATACAGTTTTAGTTGAAAAGTCGAGAGTCAGCATATAAAAAGATATAGAGAGTATTGTGTAAGGTTTGTACATGTAGATGATTTCTCTTACTCAGGCAGCAGCAATAAAACACCAGAATGTCTCTCACACACCGTCATACACACACACACACACACACACACACACACACACACCGCTCCATCCATCAGCGCCGGCGGCCACAAAATAAACAATCATATGATGGATCAATCAACGTCTGTTTAATGTGCCGTGTTTGCCGAGCGCTCGCTTTCTCCATTTCTCGCACTCACGCACACACATACACACACACACACACACACACTCCAATTATAAATATGGAGAAGAAGTGAATGTGCAGAAGCAGAACCAGCTACACACACAAGTTTTGGATAGAATTTACCAGGCAAATCTTATTGGTGTGGGTGTGGGTGTGGGTGTGGGTGTGTGTGTGTGTGTGTGTGTGTCACGCTGGCAGAGGCAGAATAGGTCATGTTAAGACAGGCAGCAGAGCCAGTAGCTGGCTAATGTGCCAATCATGGCTGCCAAAGACGAGAGGGAACAAAGTAATATTCCATTAGGGGGAGGTTTAACTGTGCTTCTATCAATCACCATGCCCCCCCAAACACACACAGACACACATACACACACAAAGAACACAGAGAGACAGAGAGAGATACACAAAAAACACCAACAAATAGTCAGGAGACACACGCACAAACGCAAAGAGACAGAGAAACAGACAAAGACAGACAGAGACAAATAGAGAGACAGAGATGCAGACAGAATAGACACACAGACAGAGAGACACAGAAGCACAGACAGACACACAGACTGTCAATTCTCTATCTGTATCTCTATTTGTCTAGCAGAGAAAGACCCACAAACAGACTGGAGAGACAGACACAGACAATGACACAGACTGACAGACACACAGACAGTAAGACACACACACACACACACACACACACACACACACCCCAAAGTCATTGGTTCAAATGATTTTCTAGATCCACAAACGATTCTAAAATCGTTAGCGAATTAGTCAAAAAGTTGCAAAACAAATAATTGCATTTCCATCCTCTACTGACAAGCAATCACAGTCACAGTCTAGAGCCAAGATCACTGTGCTTCAAACCGTAAATCAGTCTCGCACAGCAACTTTTTTTATTTTTTTTATCCCACAATCCTGTGCGTCATCTCTGGAGCAGCTGCAAGCATAGAAAAAAAACAACAACAACAAAAAAAAAAAAACAAGCACGATGTTTGTTTTATAAAACTTGTTTTTTTTTTTACTTCATGTCATGCAATTAATTTCTGCGAAAAACAATTAGCACATTAAAAAGGTCTCACTCTGTTACAGACGGTGGGTTGCAAAAGTAAATACTCCCCTGAAACGCCTCCGAATTTTGTAATATGTTGAGTGATTGCGAGGATGAAATGTACACGCTTTGCAAAAAAAAAAAGTAATAAAGTTAGTAAAATAGTAAAAAGTACATTGGTATTTGCACAACTATCCTTCTTTAGTAATGTTTTTTTAAGAAGGAAAAAAAATGCCTGAAGTAAAAGCTAAAATTTTTCCAGTTTCAGGTTGTAACCCTGTACGACTGTTTTGCGGCAAAAGATAACGCTATTCGAATTTTTACACCGTTTTTGATCCCTTGGCCTGGAAGGACAGTGAGAAAGAGATAAAGTGCCTGTGGTACTTCCCGACTGGCTCCGCAAACCCTCGCCACCACCAAGCCAGAAAAATAACCCCGAACGCAATGCGATACTGTTCAGCCTTGTCCAGAACACACAGCTAGACACACAGCTGTCCGAGTGCACGATTTTGTACAAGCCAGAACCGGTGTGTGTGTCTGGCCAGAAAAACACACTGTGCCCTGAAGGCCAGCCAGAGCTTCAAAGTGCTCCACAGTGTGTGTTTGAGCAGCTGTAAGTCTCCAGCAGGACCAGCCTGAGAAGATCCAACACACGCCACCATGTTTTATACTTGATTTGGAATCACCAAGAATCATGTGCCAAATTATCCCAGTTTTCACAATACATAAAAAGAAGGAAGTAAACTCCATATGAGATGCCAGTTTCTTTTTCTCTCTCTCTTTCACACACACACACACACACACACACACACACACACCCTAAAGCATTCTCCTTTTCCCCAAAAAACCCAAATAAAGAACATTCAAAACACTCAGTCAGTGTGTGAATGAGAAAAACATGGCAGCCTTGATCAGGACACCAACATGTAGCAAGTGTACAAACAGTTTGCATGTTTTACATTAAAAACAAAAACAAAAAAAAAAACAAGGAAAGAAAAACTCTTTGGATACGCTCAAACAATGCTGTGTGTTTACCACATGAGGGACGTTACATCGTAGGTCAGTTTTTAGTCAAAACAAAACAGGGTCTTGCAGCACAAATCTGCTGTGCGAAGTCGCGGCCATTTTAACAGCTGAATGTTTAAAAAAATATATATTTCTCAACATTTCTGAGGTAAAACTTTATAATCTGGACATTTTTAATGTCTCTGTCTCGTCGTTACTTGTTTCTATACATTTCCTTTCAGCCGTGTCATTGTCTAATGGATGAGATCACAATACTAATTCACAGCTTTCCACTGCATCCGAATTCGGACAACGGTCCTGAGCTTCGGGATTCCACGCCGCTCGTGTACATATCGACATGGAAAAAATAAACAGTATTTGCTTTTAGGATCGCGTAATAGGTGAACGTGTGTGTTCCACCTGTTGAACCGACATCTCCAGAACCTGTTCGACCACAACTACTGAACGGTGAGATCCCACAGACTTTCAGGAATTAGCACACCTGTTTGTATATACATGTAGTGATGTGAACATTTGGCATACACACACACATGTGATCAGTACAAGATAAGCAAGAAGTATTTAGCAAAAACATGGAGGAAAAATCTGCATGGGTGCAAAGTGAAAACCACAACAGCCACGAGTGATCCTATGAATTATATAGTGATAACATTACAACACACACACACACACACACACACACACACACACACACACACACACGCAGCTTTCACTCCAAATGAAACGCAGTCCAATAAATGACATTAACCAGCCCAATTAGGTCAAAAAAGTATATTGAATATAAGTATAAAAATATTTTTTGATGCACAAATCTATATAACACATTCTACCACAAACACACACACACAACCATGTGCAAAAGCACACAAACAAAAATCACCAGGATTCTAAACCATTAAAATCTAGTACCTTTGAATTCTCAAATCTATTGGTCTAAAGGTATTAATGAAATTTCCACAGCAGCTCTGAAAGCTTTCCGCTAAATTTCGCACGGTCTTACTGTTAAATACGTCCCCAGAATTGCACTCTGACTCTGCATACTTAATAATAAAAAATAAAAAACAACTTTTCCTGCTACGATAAACGCACATGAGCACGTACACAGCTATAAAGTTTTACGGTCACAAATTCCTTTTGTTTGCTCTCTAATAACCCGTCTATAGAAAGCTACAGAGCCAGTTATAAAGTTTCCTGTACCATTATTAGACACTCAGTAACCGTCCCCAGCACGGCTTTTAAACCAATTCTCCCCTTTTCGAATGTGTTTGTCGGAAACTGCACTACAACCTCCTTGTATTAGTTCGCTGAGGTTATAGCAGTGTACCGAGGTTTCAGTTTTATTACGCAATAAGTCTATAAAATTTGACACTATATGGATGCGAAACACCCGGACATAAGATTGGTATGTGTTTTATGAACATCCCATTCCACATTCAGTCCCCATCTGTTCTTATAATAACCTCTTCTCTTCTGGGAAGATGTTCGACCACGTTTTGGAGATTTGTGCTCTTTTAGCTATGTTAGAGATGTTAGTAAAGTCAAAGTAGGGTTGAGGTCAGAGCTCTTTGGCAGGCCACACAAGATCCATCTATAGCTTTGTGCACAGGGGTGTCGTCAAAATTTTAATTCTACTGCTTTCCAAGATTCCTAAGCAGTTGTGTGCTCAGTTTGTGGTACAATCACATTGGACTGAAAAAAATTCAGGGGTCCCAAGAATTTTCTCCATATAGTGTATAATAACACTTAAAGCCAGCCCATAATGGCCCTCCAATAGAACATGATAATTTGCAATGTTTGAGATCATAATAACGGCATACTGTATCATTTGATTCCGAGAGAAGTTTTTCTGGAAATTTTAAGCGTGTCGTCCGTGCAAAGTGCGAAAACGCTCACAAGTCGTCTAGAAATAGAAAATAAACACAGCAAAGATGCCTGAAAATGTGAAATCAATTCAAGTGCTGCGTTCAATTTCCTCACGAGAAGCAAAGCAGCGGCTCAGGGTTGTCGAGATCCATTACGCGTTAAGATTTGCAGATGGGAAGGCGGGTTTTTCAGAGGGGAGAGAGAGAGAGAGAGAGAGAGAGAGAGAGAGAGAGAGATTAGTTATTTGTAAGTGGGAGTATGGGACAAGTGCACAACTTTCCATTTCAGGATTATTCCAAATATTTTCTTTTAATTTAGTACTATAATCAAGAAAAGAACTATATGTAACTATATTCAGTATATATTTTAATATATAAAAAAAAAAATGATGGCATATTCTTTGTTTTTTGCAGTTTCTTAACCCACTCGAATCTGAAATCCAGACAAAACGCAAACATCGATGTACACGTTGTTGCGTCTACAAATCATATATGTTGCATTCCGAGTCTACACTTCAAACACCACTCCAGCCCTTTACTTTCCCACAATGTTTAATGCTTCAGCAGTCACAAGGGACATATCACTCAATTTCCTTCCACCAGTATAGAATGGCGTCCGGTGCCTGGCTCTGCTGATGTGGCATTGGGTGTGTGTGTATATAGACATTGTTGGGGGGGGGGATTAGAATAACAGCCATTCATTCAGCCAAGCCATGAGATAAGGTCCATTGAGTTTGTAATGCACAGAACACACACAGAGCTCCCTGAGACACAGAAAGAGAACAAACTCTATGAAGAAATGCTTTACAGACGTGTGGGCTCGGGATACTGGTTTCTGTCACTTGTGCCACCTTTACACGCTGTTGAAACAACACTCGGTTCGGAATACTCGAGCAATACAGAGTAAACAGTAAAGCAATAAAAAGGGTAAAGCAAGGACATGCTTATCAGAATTGCAATGTATATTAGGGAGAGGGAGGGAGGAAAAGAGAGAGAGAAAAAGGGAGGGAGGATTCAAGCCTGGCGCCAAATAAACGACTCGTCCAGACCGGGAGTGTTGCCTCCAGTCATCTTCCTACTCTGGTCAGTTCAACCATATCCTCCCTATTAAACATGTTTCACAGGCTCTTATCGCTAGTTCATGATCTAGAGACAAAGAGAGAGACATGAAGAAAGACGGAGAGAGACAAAAAAAGAATGAGAGAAAGACAGACAGACAGCAAAGGAGAGATTTACTCAAAGAGACGGAAGAGATTTCTTTAACGCTTCTTTTTTTCTTTTAAGGTTTTAGGTCATTTTGATGTCACCCTCATTCCCTCGAAAGACAATTCCAAACCCTGGAGCAATAATGGACTCCCGCGGTCACCTGACCGGACTTTCAATTCTCTAATCAAAGATCATCAAATGCTAAAAGTACGTCGTCTCAGAGCGGAGGCATGTCACGATGCATCTCATTTGTTCCAGAGAAACTCAACATGGTATCTTCTGGAATTTGGCCTCACTGGGTGAAATTTGTCCTGTATGAAGATACAGTTGATTTTTTAAACATTGACCGATTAACGTTTAAGTGCAAGTTAGAACCGAAGAGTGCAAGCAGGTGTGGGATAGAGAAAACACGCGCTCTTTCAGAGAGAGCACAAGACAGAAAGAGAGCATATGACAAAGACAGAGAGAAAGAGCTCTAGAGTGAGAGAGACAAAGAGAAAGCATGAGATGGAGAAAGCGCAAGAAAGAATGAGAGCATGTGAGAGAGAGAGAAAGAGACAGAAAGATGAAGAGAAAGCATGAGACAAAGATAGAACACAAGAAAGTGAGAGCGTGTGTGTGTGTGTGTGTGTGTGAGTGAGAGAACCAGAAAGACGAACAGAAACCATGAGTCTGAGGGAGAGAGATAAAGTGAGAGAGAGAGAGAGAGAGAGAGAGAGAGAGAGAGAGAGAGAGAGAGAGAGAGAGAGAGAGAGAGAGAGAGATTGAAAACCAGAGAGACAAAGAAAAACACATGAGACGGAGGAAGAAAGATAGCAGGGGAAAGTGCGAGAGAGAGCACAAGAAAGAGAGAGAGAGAGAGAGAGAGAGAGAGAGAGAGAGACCTGGCCTTGAACTAAGTCAATAGTCCATTAAGTGAAAAAGAGAAAAGCAGGTGAAAACGGTGACAGGCAAGGCATGCTGGGAAATCTGGGCCATGACAGGAGTCTCTGGAAAAGAAAAACAAATGCCTGCACACACACACACACTGTACCTAATTACCCAAATAATTTACCAGCTGACCGCAACTCAACTAGTTTGCTTTCTCTCTGACTCTCTCACACACACACACACACACACACACACACACACACACACACACACACACACCAGTGACTGAGGATGATTAAGGTATGAAGTCACATTTGGTCAAGTGTTACTCAACAGCATAGGCTCGATCTGCCACTTCAACACACAGCGCTTCTGTCGAGTGTGTGTGAGACAAATAAATAAGCAGAGGGTCAGCAGCAGATCTGATTTCCCCCCCCACACACACACACACAAAATGAGCACTAAATTGCCTGTCTGCTGTAATGGTTTCATGGAAGGCTTCACTTTATGTTTCAATATCACGCTTCAGAACACACACACGGCCATGTTTCACTGCCAGCTCTTCTAATCAGTTGTACATTACGTTGCAATAATAAACAGCGTGGTCACTCTGACTCTCTGTGGGTCAGGCCGGCGTCCGAGTATAGAGAAAACGTTTTCCTTCTTTTTTTTTTCCTTCTCTTGACAGTTTTATCTGGTCTGCTATTGTCTGTGAACAAATCTGAAGTAGCGTAACTAAGAGAAAGCAGTGTTTTGTACACCAGCAATCACAACCGCAATGAATTCATCGGAAAATCCAAAAAAATATTGTCCAGAAAATCCTGTTGAATTCTTAAATCTGATTGGCCATTTCCTGTAGCAGAGCCTAGAACAGTAGCTACCACAGGTTTCTAACAAAAATGATCTACACCAGGACTTCGCACAATCAACGAATAGAATAGATGCAGTACAGCGAAATTCTTTCGTCGCATACATCGACGATGTTCGGAAGCCGGGGTCAGCCGTGATACAGACTGCAGCACAGATGTTTAAGGGCCTTGCTCAAGAGCCCGAGAGGCAACTTTGGTGAAACTGGGGCTCAAACCCCCGACCTTCCTATCGGTAATCAAAAGTTACCGCATCACAAAAAAACAACAAACAGTTGCCATCGATTTCGAAGAAGTTTCCAGTTTGTTACAGTCAGAGATAAACCTGTACCTTTCCACCACACAACTCATCAGGACTGGAGACTTTGTGGTTTCCTCTGGGTTTTTTTTTAACTTCAACTTCAATAGAATGGGGTGAAGGGAACAAGCGTGAGGCTGATGATGGAATGACTGTTACAGCGGTTACTGATGCTCCATCACATTACAGCTTTAAACAGAGCTAGAAAAAGGATGACGTGTCCCTTCTTTGATAAACAAAACAACGTGGTATTATTGGATTACCACAGCTTCAGCGTGGAAAAACAGGATCCACGGTTTGTTCCTCAAAAGCAACAAATCTTCTGATATAACGGCACACTCCCGAGTGCGTGATTTAATAGAAAAACTTGAGAAGAACCAGTGGTGTATAGCTTTAATTATACTAGACATCAGTTTCCTGTTGGGCCTTCGGCACATCCTGCTTTTTAAAACTGATAACAGGGGTCATACACACACCCAGACACACACTTCAGTCCTCACAGTATCATATAATTAGCTCATTTCTCTCAGAAGTCCCTCACACTCACACACCATACTGAAGTTCCACATTTAGCATTTACTCCTGCAACAATTCCCTAAAGCTGAACACACCCCTTTGCCCTGCTTCAATTCACCCGTGTCTTCATTTTCCTCCGAGTGTCTGACCTTCACCGAGCAACCATAACCGAACACATCGCCGCTCCCTGAACTCACACACTTGAGACACACTCGATGCTCACAGACGAGTGCTCGCTCGCTCGCTCGCTCCCTCCCTCGCCCTCTAAAAGCTAGCGAGCGGCTAATGGAGGCGCAGTAGTCCTCTGAGAGGACTCGCGCTCGGCCCAGTGCATTAAAAACACTAATACACTCTCCCTGCCCGAATACACTCGTCGCACGAGTTCTCGAAGGGCTGTAGTTAGAACAGGGTTGTGGTTGTGATAGGGTGTGTGAAAGCTAACATTAGAACTTTGCTGATAACACAAACTTGTAACATTTTTGGAATTCTTCAGTGACGCAGAGGCTACTGAAACATTTTACACGCCCAGATAACACACACACACACACACACACTCACTCGCAGCCACTCAAGTTACTATAAAAACAGCTTCCGAGCCTTAATACAGTCCGCACTCAAGACATCAGTCATCGGCTAAACGCTTTTAATGGCACTCAAGCGCTCTTTTCCCGCACCACTTTTCACCTGCGCGATTACACCAGGGTGACGGAGCTGGGAAATTACCCCGACGCCATATCTGCCCCCCTGATTTAATCGGATTGTTATAATATCTATGAAGTGCATAATAATACTACTTAGTTCACGTATACGCTTGCGCTACCTGAACGCCTTTCGCAGAGGTCTCGGTTTTAATTTAAATGTTTTTTTTTTTCCGTATGGTTTCCTGATAGTTAAAGAGATTAGAACTCGATCATGTGAGCGTAATACAATTTAGAGGAAGCACTCAGTCGATCATGGAATATTACTGTTGCTTTATACTGAAGTCTTGATTTTGATTGGTTGAAGAATGGATTATATGTTTGCTTCTATTTGTAGATGGACAGTTCTATCGATCGATCAATCTATAATTTATGGAAGGAGTCTCCAGTGTCAGTGTTAATGCTATTAGGGCTGAAACGTTTCCTCAAGTAACAAGTACAAAGAAAACAAAAAAATCACTGAGGTAAAATATTTTGACTCGACGATTCATTTAGTCTATTTAACTACACATTGAGAACCGTGATCCCCACGGACCATTATTACTGACGCACCAACCGCTAAAATCTGGACCGCTCTGGACAGGTGACATAGAGGTGCTAGGAGATTCAGGCCAAAGATTCAGGCCAAAGAAAATGATACTGTATAGTGTTTTCTTTTTGTGTGTGGGTTTTTTTTTTTATTATTATTTTAAATTGATTTGTATATTTTTATTTGTGATTTTTGATGTAATATGGCAATTAAATTGGTTTAGTTTTCACCGATTGCAATTTCAGCAATAAAAATTCTTAAAAAGAAAAAACACATTACTTCTAATTAATTTTTGAAGAGTCAAGTCTTATTTTCTCTTGTATATTTAGTATTGCACTTTAATCGGGTAATCAAATGAGAAAGATTTTTTTTTATTAATCAATGGAATAAATCGGTTGATACTCGAGTACTAAAATAATCCATAGCTGCAGCTACAAATGTTTTTTTCACCGCTAGAAAAATCTCCAGGATTTTGAGGGTTTTGATTTTGTCGTCGCATCATAAATATTCATAGAAAATCGGTTGCATCGGCAAACTGCTGTAGCGCAAAAAAGGATGAGTGAGGAGAGAGAGTAAAGTAAAACAGAGTGTATCTGAAATATTTCCACGACCGCAGGTTTTCGCTAAACCGAAAGCTGCTTAATCTCTGCCTGGATTTGAAGGATAAACGCACTTAGAGAGCCTAAACACTGGCTGACTTTTTATCCCCTGTTTTCTTGTCATTCTACACGTAAAGAAATGCTTCCCGTTTATAGACCATTAAATATCTCAGATTTATTCTTTCCTGCAAACCAAAATATGTGAAATACTTCATTCAGATGCATTGGAAGTACAATTACAAATGATTTACAGCAGCCCATGTTGTTGATTGTGTATTAGTTTTGGCGTACAAGGCCTCTGGCTGTTACCGAGTGATGTTCTTCTGACATCATTTGGTTTAGTACTTTTTCAAATTGGCTGCAGGTTTTGGTGTAAACAAGCGTTTTTTTTTTTCGCCAGGAAAAGTGTTTTCACCCATTTTTTTTTCTTTTCCGTTATATTCTTGTAAAGCAGGCGCTATGAATCATGTATCGAGTGATGCTCATCCTTGCGGAAAACAGAAAGGGAGGAAACTGCTAATGAAAAGAAACACTTCGAAGACGCCTCCGAGCAGAGTTGATGTAGAAATAAATAATTAAAATCAAAAAAGTTGCCCATTTTTTATTAAAACTCGTCATGTCGCTGAACACGTAAGGAAATTAGTCAAAAAGCTACTAATTTGCCTGCCAGTCAATTTCGCTCGATTCGCTGGAATTGTTTCAGGTCACCTTCAATGCTTGGGTGTAATCATATGGTTAGTCATTTCACCAAACGCACACCCGAACCTCGCTGCTGGTTTAAAAAAAATTAAAAATCTACTTCAAAGCTGGAAAAAAAAAAAAACTACTGAAAACCACTTATTTGTAAAAGATGAAAACTACCACCGAATTCGCTAGCTGACGAAAAATATGCAAAACACAGGCAGAGGACGATTACGTTTATATGACCCTTCATTAAGAGAAACACCAAAGATTAAAAACTTGTTCACGTCTGTGTGCTGACAAACGTGGGAAACGATAAACTGCTTTCAGACTTCATAATGAAGGTCTGTGAAGAGAGCTGACAAGCACGAGTTTGATTTCTTACTAAAGCATGTGAGCAATTTTTTCTGATATTTTTTTTTTTACATCTCTCTGCGCATTTGATCGCCGGCACCGCCGGCAATCGCTCCAGACAGGCCGAAGAATCAGACTCCGATTACTGAAGACACTCCAGCAGCTTCGAAGGCATCCATAACACTCCTTCCAATAAAGTCTTCTGCCAAAGATAATAGCCGCAACACTGGAATAATTGTAACACAAGTCAGTTTTTGGAAGCAGACAGAGTGCGCAGCTGTTCTCTCGGCTCGTTTCCAGCCCTCCAGCCCCCTCGTTCAATGCGAAAGGAAGGTGGAGCTCATGCCATCACCCGGCTTTAACCTCTCTTAATCACACTTTTCCTTATCGCCTTGAACCTTCTCAGTCCTTCCAAACCCTCCTCCCTTTCTTTCTTGTTGCCTGATTGGGACACTCCTACTGTAAGGAGAGCCCTGCTTCCGGAGAGCTGCTACTCCACTCATCAATCAGCCTTATCTCAAAGAGCCATGCCGGATCTGTTTACGGGGCACTGTTAGACCCGAAGACCTCGAAGTGCATTCAGACAAGTCCTAGGGTGTCGGATCAGTCAGAAAATGCAGACGCTTCAAAGCCGTCCCATCAATCACAAGTGGGAAGAACATATTTCCTCTATTTCTAAAACATGACATTACTGCCACTCACATTGCCCTATTGCCTGCAGGATGCCAAATATCACCTAGCACTCAAGCAGCTGGATAATGGTTGCAATTTCATCCACACTCGAGTTTAATTATCTAACCAAATCTCATAGCGGGGGAACGAACTGATTGTTGGAGTCGTTTTTTTTTTTTATTTCACAAGGAAAGACAAAACCACATTTCTTAAATATTCCTACGTTAATGAGTAAACTCGGCATTTTCCAAGCAATGTGCATACCAAGAATTCCCGAGTCTAGATGCTGACCTGCGACAGATCAGTGCCACAGCGAACTAAACATACCACCTTCAAATGAAAAACGACTAAATACACCACCTCCATTTTCTTCCCAATTTGGTCATCTGCCAATTCCACCAACCAGCTAGCACCTCCCTATCAGCCACCAATCAGGGAGGGTCAAAGATAAACATGCGCTTCCGCTCAGACATGTGAAGTCGGCCCAAAACGGTCTTGTTAAACTGCTGCTCATGCTGCACGACAGGGCAGTGGAACATCCTTAGAGCCAATGGTGGACAGTAACAAAGTAAATGCACATTTGTTACATTACTTAAATAGCTTTTTTATGTATCTGTACTTTCCTGAAGTTTTTCCATTTGGGAAGACTTGATCTTAACTACATTTCAAAGTCAAATATCTTTACCCATCTATATTTTGCAAAATCAGTCATTCTTTTTTTTTTAGTTATAATAGAAACTGCATAAATAATAATAAAAAAAAAACTACGGATAAAACCTGCGTACGCTCCATTTTGAACTTGATTGACACTTGGTGGTATCTACTTATGCATCTTATGCATCTGGAAACTCCCAGGTGCCCAATAGACACAATATAGAGTGGGTAGTATCGGTATCCATGCAGGCTTAAGTACATGTCTCAAAAACACTAATGGCTTGCTAAGCACATACACAGTGTGCCGGACATCATCCACCCTTCAGACAGGCTGTGCTCTGATATTTGCAGAGCCTCAACTATATGACTCCAAGCAATACGTCACTGCTTATGTTGGGTCTTTATGGGCAGTATGAGGTCATATATTCTAAAACTCTTTACTACACAGCCATTACCCTTTTGGTCTGATAATTACATTTATTACATTTACAACCACCATCTTACCCCCTCAAGCCAGGCCTTTGTAGATAGATTTAGTAGGTGTGTGTGTGTGGGGTGGGGGGGGACCAACATGCCTAAAGGAAAGTAGTGGGACAGAAAAAAGATGGAGGGGCCAATGTCCTTCCTGCCTGGCAGGGGGGGTCAGACGGATTAGAGACAGGTTAACCACCACTGTCTGCGACCCAGCGGAAGCCTGGCCCAAACATCCGTTCTTTAGAGGGCAACCATTGATCTGTGCCTGGGATTTAGGATGTCGAGATGTACTACTAGTCACATGGTGCGCCTCCAAACACAGCTCTCAAAGGGAGTATTTATACATCGGGCTGGGTTCCTTCTCCTCAGATTGACTGTATCCAAAAATATTCTGTTTCCCCCAGATGGCTTTTTCCCCCCACGTTGCTGCAGACTTCTCATGCTAGGCAGCCAAAGTGTGGTGAAGATTAGGGATTTGAGGGAGCACAAAAACCCCCCAACCATGTACATTCCCCAATCAATGTCAAGAATCCACAATGCAGTACTGCACCACTTTCAAAACTGGATGGAAGACAAGAGATTTAAAGCCTCAGAAGCATCAAAAAAACGTCCGTCTTCACCTTTGTGAGCTGAAACTTGAGAGACAGATTCAGACCAGGCCAGCCTTTCTCACCACACACAGAGTGCCATTGAGCCAGGGGAGAAAAGGGATATGGATCAGCCGGCCTTCCCACCCCGAATCTCTGCTCCGATCCTGCAGGAGGAACTACAGGCGCCTCTGCTGGGAAGCAGAGCTACAGTGTTGCCATTGTCCGAGCCAGTTACACACACACGTGACCCGAGAGCCGAGCTCAATCCTTCCCATTATGCGGGCACAAGGAGACCGAGAAAAGGGCCTGTGGGAGGGGTGGCAAAGTCACCGATGACTGAACCTCTGGACCCACCAAGTGGGAGGGAGCTGAACACAGGACTAGGGAATTGTGGGAGAAAAGGGACTTTGACTATAGAGAAGACGGTCAACATCCTGCAGAGTCCCTGGACAGGATGGAAGCTGATAACATCACTGTTGGCTTGGCCTTTGGGCAGAACACCAAAAAGCTTTTTTTTTATTAAGCAAAATTTGCTATAAAAGCAAGCCATCAACAACCCCCAAAACAGGCCAAATCCAACAGCAATAAATTCCAGTGCTGAGGCAAAAGAGCGGGACCAAAAATAACCAGATCTATTTCAAGAACTCTTTCTGAATCATATAAAGCACTTCCAGTTTGGCTGGAAACTGTTTTGCGTAGATTGGAGAGCTGGGAGGATATTCCACTGTTAGCGGTCTCTATGAAGTCTGACACTAAGCAGGAAGTTGTGCTGATTAGATTTTGCAATTCGGTTACATCGACAAAGTGACTCCCACTCACTTCCACCCAAAAACGAGTGCAGCACTGCTCGCTCAAGTTGAGCCACTCACCACAACCATCAGAAAGGCAAGAAAAGGTTCCATGTGATGCTTTGGTTAAAATTGTGCAAACACAAGTCACCCACACTTTCTTATCTTTACATTTTCCCACACCGTTTTATCGTTGTCTCTTCGCATTACTGCCAACAGACACCGACCCAAACCATAGTTTTAACGTCAGAAGTGCTACAGAACTAGAAAAAAAGAGCAAGACGCACCTGATTTCCACTAAACTGCTGCTTTCAGCAGAATCTAAAATCTGAATCGAAGAAGTAAAAAAAGGCCTTGATGCTCTTGCACTACACACACAAAAAAAAAGAAAGATGCACATCATAAACACGGCTCTGATTTCCTTTAAATCTTCACCCATGACTTAACCTGCTGGTATTTACACCAAGTCCCCACTTAGTCAAAATGAAACTGCTCTCAGATGGGTTCGTCTGTAACATTTGACATTCCTGTCAAAAGTCAGAGATAATGTGCTGTACAGAGGGAAACCCCATTTCCCCCTAGAAAAACCGAAATATGGTGAATGCCTTTGTAACTCTAATTCAAAACCAAGACATAAACCTGATGGGAAATAAAAAGAAAGACGACATACGATTAGCATGAAATCTTAATCAGCTCTACTTTTTGGTTAAAAGCTGGGGAAGTGGTTTGAGGCCCATGGTGCAATAAAACAGCATAGAGTTCTAGATCATTCTCACCTGAGAATGAAAGCTTTCATACAGTGCACTAGAAAACAAAACGACTTCCAAGGTTTAAAAAAAATGGCAGCTCCACACAACAAGGCAACCAAAAGCTTGAGAGTCATAATGGACTTAAAACAAAACAAAAAAAAAAGACGTGGTATTTTTTTCCTCTAGATCATCCACTGGCTAATGAAAGCAGTTAGCAGATTTTTTTAAAGGCTTAACCAGAGTGTATCGAACTCCTTAACCAGAGAAAGCAGAAAGTGACTCACCACTCACACTTAGAGGAAGCAGTGACAGTAAACAGAAAAGAAAAACAGAGGGAGGGGAAAAAACAGGGGCAGCACTGCTGAGAACTCTCAGAGCGACACTTCAGGTTCGGTCTCGAACGACTCCACGACATGCGTCGCACCGCATGCGTCAGGTCTGAGAGCATTGAGATTGTGTACGAGCAGATGAATATATCAAGAGAAACTAAAACCTGTACGAAAATGCTAATAAAACAAGAACCCGGTTTTATTAGTGAAGCAAACCTTATAACTGTGGTGCAATTTGAGAAAGGATTGAATTTGGGAACGAATGGCGATGCTGCAACCCCCTCCCGCCTGCCCGCCCACCCATTGTGGCAGATGTGGTTCTGCATCGTTGACCAATAGATTCGCATTTTCGAATCGCTAAAATTCCTGAGAACCGCAGTTCGTTTTTTGAGCAAGCATGACTCGCTCAGGGATGACTTGGTGAATTTACATCATACAAATTGTGAAAAAAACCCTCAACTCCCAAACCCCTCAAAATGTTAATTTTCTATCAATTTGTTATGTCGGGTAAAAGACTTCTTTAATTCTGGAAGATGGTGTCTCACAAATATGAGGTAAAAAGATTTGCCAGGGGGGAAAAAAACACATTCAAATTGAAAACAATAGAATTGTTGCAATGGAGCCAGTCGGCAATGTAAACTTAATAAAGGCGAAAGAAAATACAGCCCACAAATTTGCCTCTGGTTAGTGAAACTAGCTAGTTAGTGAGTTAGCTAGCAAGCATCTTTGGCGATTTCCATGGCAGGATCACGGTGTGTATGATGTGATGTAATGGTATTTTACAGGGAGCAGAGTGGTTATATGGAGTCCTTCAGTTTTAATTTTCCATTTTTATTCTAGCATTTTCTTTGGCGATACGTTTTGGAAGATTCCAGAATATTTACTTTCTGCGTAGAAAAGCTGTCAGCTAATTCGTTTAAATGGCACAGACAAATGGTCTTAGGTGGATCTGGGATTCCCGTCTTTATTGTTCAGGAATTAATGAGTGATTTAGACTCATTTTAATCAACGTTTGCTGCAAACGTAGAGCCTAATCCAAAAGCAGAAGTCTTGATCACAGCAAGTAAATACATAGTGATTATTTATTAAAATTTTACTTAAAGCCTAAAGTGGCGGTGGTGTTGAAGCTTCAGCGTTTATTGTAAAGCTGATACGGTTTCTATGGCACGATTTGGAACGAAATCCTTTTAAGCTTTTATGACTAGGCAGGAAAAAAGCAGATGAGAGCACCAGGCATGTACAAGCTGCTCACCTAACAAAAACACAGTGGTTCGTTTTTTCCACTGCTGTGGCAGCCAATCAGGGGCCTCAGACAAGGGGCAGGTTGGACGAGAATGGCCCAGCCTGCCCAATGGCACCACCCACTCTGCTTCTAACCACCACACGGGACGAGCAGCATGTCGCTTGCTCGCACTTTGCCGTATTCATCCTTCCACCACAGATAGACACGGGCTCTTTTAGCTGCCAAACACACACTGCATCTTTCTATCTTCCTGTGCTCAGAAGGTGCCAAAAATGAAAGAGTACAGGCTTGTGGTTACACAGACACAAGCCTGGGCCTCACGCATGGCAGGGCAGAAATGCTTCGAGGTCACACTACCTATTGCAGGAAGGAAACACACCGTAAGGCCTAGACAGCACGAGCACACCCACCCTCCCCCATTCTTCTTTTTTTTTCCTTTTCTTTTTAAATACACACACATACATACACACAGACACACATTTATATATAGGCTTGTAAGATACTTTTGACCTAGTTTGCATACCCTACCTTCTTTTTAAAAGACATTTGACAAATCAAGAGCACGCCGCTGGCTCTGTGACGGACGCAAAACTGTACGGTTCGTACCGCTTCAGGCTCCCTCTCCTCCCTCCTTCCCTCACTTTTGAGGCAACAAAGAGAGGCCCCTCTTCTGCAGGGGAGAGGTGTTAACAGACAGCCATCTTACAGTCTGTAGCACGCCATCATACAAACTGCGCATGGGGGTCAAACAGGGTGTACATACATATCAAAGGCAGTTCGCGTCCGATCGTTTTTTGTTCACTGCTTTTCACGGCCTCGCGTATAATACCCCGCCGCTTGTGAACGATGAGACGTGAAGAACGTTAACATCGGTCCGTTCGAGCCATTGCGGGGTGCAGATTTCGTTCGAGAAGTGAAAAACTGAACGAGATGTCAGTGCTGTTAAGATTTTCACATCTGTTCCGAAACAGCGATCTGGTTAATCAGTTACAGTCGGCACGGTAAGGATGCATTTGGAGATGGTTTATTTGAGCAACGGATGAGATAATTACAGCATATTGAAATCAGACTATTCAAAAATATAGTCATGGTTTTCATTTGAATGATAGCAGAGGGCCAGGGCTCCTTTTCTGGACGTTAAAAGACCAAATGAGAGTTTACCGAACGCAGGATATGCTTTCACTCGAGCAGAGCATGAGGTTCTCATAAATACCGTAGTAAACGCATTGACGTAAAAAAAACAACTTGCTGTAGTTCGAGGACTCCGATTGTTTGCTTATAAAAAAACATGGACTGCGGCTTCTCTAACACACAAGCCACAAGCTCTAACCGCAAGCTCATGCAAATGATTTAGCTGAAGGTAGCCGATCAGAGAAGAAATCCTTTCTTTCCTGGACATTCACGTATTTGGTTTATGGCTCCGATTCACCTTCTTTAACCAAAAACTGGTTATCGTGATGGCAGTTAATTCTTCACCTCAGGTTCAACTACCAGAACGTTATCTCATCTGGCTCTGGCGACATGAGGCACCACTCAGATAATTGACAAAACCAGTTCAATTAAAACAAAACAAAAACAACCAGTCAGTCATGTTGGCTGCTTACAACTTAATTATTAACCAACAAATTGTAAATTATACTCTTAGACTAGACATAGGTACTCTCCAGTTGGCGTTACGTTACGTGCATAAAGTGCATATTGGTAAGTCCGGTAGTTTCCACATGACCAGACAGGTGGCGTCGGCTTGGTCTTAAATGGGGTATTCAGCAATAATCAATTATCCTGACTGAAGTGTTGGGGCTCTCGTGTTACAGGATGTGTCTACACGGCCATGCATGGCTGAACTGACTGTTAAACCCCTCACATCTGCTCACACGCCATACACACCCACGCAGACTTTTGTCAGGTTAACACACAAGCATTTACCGAAGCCCTTAAGACACCGAGAGAAGAAACAAGATGGATGGAGTAACACTTTACACTCCTCTTCACGGCCTAGGAATTAGCGAGCCTTCAAACCTGCGTGACGTTAGCGCAAAGTCGCGCCGTCGAACGTGGCGAGGCCGCAAATATGCAGCAGGCACACTCGAACTGCGAGAAGAGCCTTGAAAGCCCAGAAAGGAAAAAGAAAAAAAAAAAGCACTGAAAGGCTCCAGGCTGCACTACGCCATCAGTCATATGCAGGGGGAGTGGAGACTCGGTAAAACAAGTTCAGGTTGACATTAACGACCTTGTTTCATTGCCATATTTGCATAAGGATTTCCAAAAAACGAGGCTCAAATTGGTTTCAGGTAAATGACTTGACTAAATTAAAATAACTTCCCGTGCCACTGAAAGCATGAGGAATGCTAAGCTGAAGCCGAAGGCCTCGAGTGGTACTCGTTACACGAGGCCTTGAAAGGCAACAGAAGCGAGACGTGAATGGCTGCGAAGCGGCTCCAATAAAAACAGCACATTAGGTAAAATTCAAACGTCTCCTTCAAAAAGTGCCAAGTGATGGGAAAAAAAAAAGAGGAGTCCACACAGCTGAAATAACTAATATTACAGATCTGCTGGAGTTTTTGAGATCATGATAATGACACTGAGGAAAAGGGACGTGTGTGGAGGAGGATAAAAGAGCAAGAAAGGGAAGAAAAAAAAGGGGGGGGGGTCAAGAGAAGAAAAATGAAGGCTGGTGTTAAAATGCGCTATTATACAGCATGTCTACGTTAATGTCTGAAAACATTCCCTCGCTACCTGCTTTCGTTTTGATACATTTCAACAGAATGAAAGAACACGTGGTGGACCACACAAACATTAAGCTTTAAATGCTAACCAGCATCACAGTTCATTTGACTTCGAGTGGAGTATTTTGTATAGAATTCAAAATCTGACAGAAAATTGACTTTTTGGAGTATTTTGGCTTGTCTCTTTTGTATTTATGTCTTAAGATTATGTGCAAAAGTATTTCTTGGCTTGTCCATGTAAAGCTAACTAGCTACATATTTAACCTGACTTATTAGACTCAGATTCTCCGAGTGAGTGAAGAGTTACATTCTAGAAGCTTCTGGCTTGTTTTTACAGTACTGAAACCTTTATAGTCTGTACAAAGCATATATCATTGCTAGCGAAATCCTATCTAGCTACATTCTACCAAGCTAGCTTAACCGCTAGCCTCATGAATTAGTTAGTTTGTGTTCAGGCTTTATATTTTCACCTAAAGCTAATGGGAAAAGATTTTTTATAAGGCATATGAGGTTAAATAAGGTTAGATGACCAAATAAAATACTATGGTAAAACATTTAGATTTTATTGATTAGCAAAGCAATGAAACCGTGGTGCTTGAACATTTAGCGAATAATGAACACCATGTACCTAGCATCAATGATGCATATATTTATAGATTCAAATAAGCAACACTGTTTACAGTAATGTGCTAATAATAATAAAACAGGAAATGCCTCACGAGTGGCTACGTTGCATGTCCAGGCCTGATATGACAAATCAATATTTAAGCCGCATGAGAGATCGTGATCTGAAATCGAAATAAACTGATTAATTTCTTAAGCCTTAGAATCTGAACTGTCTTGACTCACTTATTTTTCCTCTCCCCCCTCCAGTCTGCACCATGCTGTTAGATTTTCATATCGTGTAATACGCATTATGATGTATCGAGATGAGCCATTACGGAGACGCAGACTAGGCAGCTCCGAAGCTACAAAAGAGCCGAAGAAGCCCTGATTGCACGACAGCGTATTAAAGTGCATTAGCTGCAAAGATGAGAACAATCGAGCAGGATAACCAACCAAAAGGAGGTTAAGGCTGTAAGATGAGCTCAGTTTAGCGCTCAGCGTTTAGACATTCTCTGTTATAGTAGATCAGATATGAGGTGAGGAACTGGCTGGTTGTATTTTTGGCTTCATATAAATACACAAAAAGTGCACAGTGAATATAGCAAACTATATTCTAAATGCGTGCCATGTTCACCAGAGGATAAGAAGGGGTTAAACGGAAGCTGTGTCTGTGTGTGCGTGTCTGTTGCATGTAAGGCAAATGGACAGCACGATAAGATTAGCAGTTAGTAAAGGACGCAACCGCAGCAAAAAAGTGACAGTTGACAGGCGCACACAGGCCAAGCTGACCACAGAGAGGCCCCCCAAGCATGCCTGCTGGCTCAACAAACGTGCACACACACCCCTCGATCACTCGAAGAACTCTTGCATGCTCTCTGCCTTGGTTTTCCTTTCATGCTGACTGCCATATCCTCTCTTTCTCCATCTCGTGCTCATACGTTCCTCCCATGTCGCTTCGAAATAAAGTCGTAAAAACACACCAGTGCTCTTCGTGACTGCACGGAACGAGAAATTAATATTTTTTTTTTAAAGATTATTTTGCACCTTGAAAAATAAAGAAAATCTCATCTGAGAGGGCATTTGACTCAGATGTGTGGACTATTTTGAGCAAAGAATATTTAAAACTGCTGAACACTGGTGGTAGAGTGAAATTCGGTTAGACAGGCCTGGTGAAATGAGCGAATAAATCCTCCATCACGTACACACGACGCCGGATATCCAAACACAACCTCCTGTCAACCTCCATCTAAATCTGCAGTCTGTCTGGATTAAGCCATGCGTGCACACACACACCTTCCAGACTTATGCTAAACTACAGTGGTGTCTGGCAGTGAACAACAAAAATTCCTTGCTATTAAGAAATAATTTTCACCTCAGGACTTGGACAAGTGTTGCACTTTCACAAAGGAGAAGGCAGTAGACACACTCAACACACTCTGAACACACATGCACACATACACACACACACGTGGCATAAAATATATGCAGTGAGAGAACTTAGAGTTGAGTGTGCAAGATGGCACAAAGATAAGGAAAGATTTGCACTCTCTCACACACACACACACGCACACCTTCGAGAAGGTGGGAACTTAATGAGCTCTTCACATTTCTTCACGTCCCCACAAAAGCATCAGATAAGCGTTGTTCAAACGCAACCACTGGTTCGAATTTGCTTTGAGACTTAAATGTTTGAGACGCAATCAGTGTGTGTGTGTGTGTGTGTGTGTGTGTGTGTGTGTTTGTATCCATCATTGAGACTTTCCTCAGAAAGATATTACCAGGAAGAGCTCTCTCTCTCTCCTGCATGTGTGTATAAACAGCGCACACGCGCACACAAATATGACTAAAATAAGCATTCAGAAACATGTAGGAGTTTTTTTTTTTAAGCAAATAAAAGCAATTCCAATAAAAGTGTGACTAAATTCTATATCCGTGTGCGTGTATGCACGTTTACAAGCAGTGTGTATCGAAAATACACACACACACACACACACACACACACACACACACACACACACACAACCACAAAGATGTTCATACATTCAGCATTATTTTGAAGTGATCATGATCACGCCTGGAAGGCTACGCTTGCCTTTGAATTCATAAAGGAGCCTGTTTCATAAACACTGTAATAACTGAGATCATGTGAATGTGTGTGTGTGTGTGTGTGTGTGGGGGGGTGGTGGTGGTGGGGGGGGGGTTCTATTTATCCTGCTCCCATTAAAAGTAAAGTAATAAGAGTGCAATACAACCTTTATTTACTAAAACATGAACTCAATAATACATTAATGTTGAAATATTTAAGCATTTAAAAATGTTCTCGAAAACAAAGTCTAATCTATGATATAGAAAGGAAGTGGTAAAATTTTCGCACTTCAAATTAGGGAAACTGAAGAGTTCCTGAGGCCCGGGTTCATGATTATAACTAAAATTATCATCGACAATAAGCGATTGCTAAATCGATATCTAGTTTGTTCCTCTTAAAACGTCACCTCAGTGCCATCATTTCATCACTGTACAGTACTCTGTTAGCACGCTTAGTTCGGACCTGATGATCGTATTACGGGGCTGAGCTGCTACAAAAAGTGCTCAAAAGCTTCTGACAAAATCATCTTGAAGAAGTACAACAGCTTCACTTGATTTCAAGTAAAAAGAAAACTCATGTTCCACTGATTTTAGTTTAACAGTTCATTAGACACAGAAACTTTGAAACAACATGCTAATCTCTCAAACATTAGCTAGCTTGATGAGCTCACAAACTAGCTGAATGCTAACAGCTGGTTATATATTGTAGCAGACAGATGTTGTGGTCACATCAATTAAGGTTTAGGTTTATTGGCGATAGATTTTGATCGACTCTAGGTGGCAAAAAAAAGTACCTCAGAGCTTGAGTGAAAACTGTACAGACGCACTATATGAAGAATTATCGGGGCATCTTACTTGTGTGTGTGTGTGTGTGTGGTTCTTCGCTGAACTGTTACCACAAAGTTGGAGAGACAATTGTAAAAGGATGATTAAGAATGTAATAGCATTAAACTTTCCCTTCACTTGATCTAGGAGAGTTCCAGCATCCCTGTGCACAAAGCCAGCTCCCTGAACATCTGACCTCAACTATATTAAACACCTGTGGGATGAATTGGAATTCTGACTGCCTGGGGGGCAGTCAGAATTCATCCACCTCAAGACCTGACTTTACTAAGACCCTGGTAGCTGAATAAATCTCACATAAATCTCTAAAAAAAAATCTTGTGGTGTGGAACATCTCACAAGAATAGTGGAAGTTATTAGAACAGCAAATGGGGACTAACTGTGGAATAGGATGTTCAAAAAACACCTACCGATCCTGCTCAGGTATCCACAAACTTCTGTCCATATAGTGTTGGCATCAAACTCTCTGCCAACGAACAACTTTATACTGTAACTGCAGCACCATTTCATACTAACCACTACAATGAAACATCAAAATTAGCAAAATATGTAATACAAAATTGCCCTTAAAAATATACCTCCCAACACACACACACACACACACACACACACACACACACACACACACACACACACACACACACACACAGTGTGCCGTACAAATTCTCGTAATAGCCTCTCAAAAGTGAACATGGTGTTTCCAGGCCCCCACAGCACACTCGCTAAAGAAAGAGAATGAAGAATGTAAAGACCTGGCTCCATAATGGTTTCTATAGCAACATTGTGAATAGACCCCCCCATACACACACACGTTGGTCACTATGGTAACACGGTCTTTAAGTGGTTTAAATTAGGTGTACTTTTGTTTTTTTGTTTTTTTACTAATATGAAATATCCAGGTTGCTTCACAGCTGCTTTAGGACTGCCTGGTAGTGTGTGTGTGTGTGTGTGTGTGTGTGTGTAGAAATTGGTGTTCCCATTACAATTCTGGTGTAGACACATTTTCTATTAACCCGCATTGTGAAATAATGTACCTTGAGACGCGAACGAGGCTGTACTTCCTGTATGAAATACTCGACGCCCACTCTGCGTGACTGCTGATATATTACGCTCCTCACACACCTTGCGGCCGAATGTTCCTTCAGCGTCGTGTTCGACCGTGGCCTACTTGCTATACAGCGATTCGACAATGCTAACATTTAGTTTTTCTTAGAACTACACTATCCATTTAGTCAATGTTTAACATCCTGTCCACGAACAAAGTCCCTGGTTGTCACACGTTTTACACACACACACACACACTTTATTTTATTAGCTAGAAAACATTAGTTCCCTCACTTCTTGAAAAGGTGGAGACGAAAAAATGCAGCTTTGTCCGTATTGTATAGTGTATTGACATATTGTGTTACGGAAGTGTTTCACTGTGGGAACAAAACGTGTGTTATAATCGCACAAACAGTTATAGGCATGTGTCTGTAAAAGACTCTAAAATTAAAAAAAGTTCACGTTCAGATTTATTTATCCCTTTAGAGGAAGGAAAAGAAGAAAACAAAACACACACACACACACACACACACACACACACACACACAGAGAACAACTGATCACAAGGGAAGAGTTCACATGCGTACAAACGCTGAGTGAGGAACAGGGAACGCGTCCAACGTTTTCTTTGGCACGGGGAAGCAAAACAATTCGGTAACGAATGAACGAATGAGAGAATCAGCCACACACATGTACACAAACACACTATGTACAAAAGAGTAGACAAACAGATCATCGGCACTGTACACAAAATGTAAATAATCCAGGACCGCGTTGATATTTCCATTACTGAATCCTCAGCCGAGACACACGTGCTTTTATGTTTACATGCTCGTCCTACCAGACCGAACGGGCCGGATTGAAACCTCCTCCTCTGCCCTACACCCGAGCCATACTTTAGATTAAAGATGCAGCAAAAATACGTTTCCGGCGTTTTCTTAAGCATCTTCATGCACAAAATGGCTTTCTTTCTGTATCGGTTCTGCTTCTCAAAACAATAAAGGGCCACATGGCCTGTCCCGAGCACTCTCACAAGAAACACTCAAACACCCCCACCACACACACACACACACACACACACACACACTCCACACTGATTACAGTGTAATCAACATCCTCATTAAACTCAAATCTGCTCCATGTGCCCGATTTCTGCACTTCTCTAGTTTTTTTTTCTTTCCTTTGAAGGCGGCATCACCAACACAGGACGTATGATTCCGACGGCCCCCATTTTAGCTTTTATTTTTAGTTCTTTAATACAGTGATGAAGACAAAGGTTGCTAAGGATTTTGGACTTGTCAACCGTAAATACAGGAGTCTCCAGGATTAGTGTTTTAGTGCACTCAGAAGTGGAAGTGCAGCCGTACAGTGCGTTTATTTAGCTACAGGAATGTCGGGATGTAGGAACGATTGTCTGCGGATACTTTACTTTAACAAGCGACGATCTGTTGCCCGAGATCTCTACAAGACGCAAAACTATAATAGACGGCTTTAAAACTGGGCATGAAATAGGTTCAATAACGAGTATTTTGCGATGAGGTTTGTATGCTATTGTTGTGATTAGCAGCAGGAAGGCAAACATGATATGAAGGGGAAAAGAGAGACAGACAGTGTGAGAGAGGGGGAGAGAGAAAGAGAGGAAGAAAGAGAGAATATGAGGGAAGAAGGAGAATCTCAAAGTGGCACTACAGGTTTTAAGCTAACAGAGCAGAAAGCCCAGGTTACACAAGTGTGTGTGTGTCACACTGCCTAAAAACCACATACACACAAAAAGCTCGTGCTCTGCAACCATACGCTGACAAACCAAAAAAAATAACAGTCTTGAAAAAAAGAGAAGAAAAAGGGAAATGGAGAAAACCCGAATGGCACAACGGGGCTGTGTCTCAAATCGCAACCTTCACCAGCAGATCCGAGTCGAACAGGAATATCTTCGACCCAAATCAACGTCGATCAAACACACGGTCCCTAAATAGTCTTCACAGTGTCTGTTAGCAAGAACCACAGTCAGCGTTTTACGCTAAAGAGGTCCGCTTGTCTATTTAGATGTTGACAGGACTGAAACGTGTGAATGTGATCAGACGATGATTTAAATCGGAAAGGATTTTCCTCACACGCTTGTTCTGTGAGGAGAAACACGGTCCGAGTGAAAACGCTGTAGGGGAGATGTATGATAGCATGCTGAGGTAAATACCTCGTGTTATGGCATTGTGATATTGTACAGTTATAGAGTCATATCACACACCAGTCCTGATCACGTCTGCACTGTGTAAACACGGTCACATCACACCTTCGTGCTAAAATGGAGGGTGAGATGTGCATAAAGCCAAAGGTGTGCCTGTGGTCTCACACACACACACACACACACACACACACACACACACACACACACACACACACACACACAGCTTTCCACTCAAAAACAACCCGGTCTCTCTCTCTCTCTCTCTATTGTAAAGCTGAGGAGGGGGAGGAGGAGGGAGCAGGGATAAAGGGGTCATGGCCAAGGGGCCACGAGGGCCTCGGCCTCACACTCCAGTTTTGTTTCCACTTTTTTGTGCTCTGTGAATTTCTTCAACCCCCGTCCGTGTCCGTGTGTGTGTGTGTGTGTGTGTGTGTGTGTGTGATGAAACGCACGTTGACAGCTCCTTTACATTTGCAAATCGACTCCGAGCAGCTGTGCTCATCCTATTTTACACACACACACACACACACACACACACACACACACACACACACACACACACACACACACCATCCCGACCGAGAGTGTGTCACTAAAAAACAAAAACAAACCGAAGGAAAGAAACAAATAATGTATTGTACAGAAACAGACAGGCGGACGGACAAAAAAAAAGAAAAAAAAAAAAAAGAGCGAGACGGAGCTAAAGAACTGACGGAGAGAATAGTCAGATGGATACACACACGAGGGAAATTAGAGGAAAAGTGGTGAGCATGAGTGAGAGAGAGAGAGACATGCATAGACAGTGAATAAGGAAAAACTGGGACAGGCAAAAACAGGGAGAAAGAGGGACCGATGGAGAGAAAAGGAGAAACAATGGAAAAAAAAGCAAGCAAGAAAGAGAGACGCGAAGAGAGAGAGATTGTGAAAGATTGAGACAGACCTTGAAAAAGAGACAGAGAGATTGAGAGAGACAAAGTGAAAGATTTAGACAGACCTAGAGAGAAAGAGAGACAGAGGACTATACCATGTGCCAATTTTAAAGAAAGAACACACTCATTAACGAAGAGCAAACTCCTCTCTCTGTCTCTGAATGTGTTTCTCTCAGGACAGTGTGTGTGTGTGTGTGTGTGTGTGTGTGTGTGTGTGTGTGTGTGTGTGTGTGTGTGTGTCAGCCATTACAGCAGGCCGAAAGCTGAAGGGAGCAGCAGCGCAGCACTTTCCTGCGCTTCTCCTTTTAGCGGCTCGTGTCCATCAATCCGGGCGGCCTAATTGCGTTTGCTTTTATTATCATCTATTATCGGTCTCTTCTCGCCGCCGCGTTTCCCCCCCGCGCATGAATTTTAATAACGCACGCCGCATCAGCAGCGGAGGAGGGACGACACCCTCGCAGCCGTGTTCCACGGGGCACGCCGAAGCCGAGCGCGTATAATTGTCGTACGCTAATTAAGGGGAGGTTAAATTAGGAGGGTGAGGAGTTTCGTGGCGAGCGCCGGCACGCATGGGACACCCTCCTCCTCCTCTTCGTCATCCTCCTCTTCCTCCTTCTGCAGCCTCAGCACATCTCAAACGCTGCATAACATCATCGCCTCACAACTTCTCTTACATCCCCGAGCCGGCTGCGTCTTCATGAGAACGTCACGTCCTCTGTTTAGTCTCTGTGCACGTGGGAATTAAGTTTAAAAAAAAAAAAAAAGGGACCTGGACTTTTGTTGTTGTTCAAGATTCTCTTTCTGGAGCCTAGAAACAGTGTGTGAGAAAAATCAGGAACGAATCTACAACACGATCGTTTGTTTATATCTACAGCGGTGAGATAATGTTGCAACTTTGGCCTGTTTTTGTGGTGTGAAAATACGATGCTGAGGCGTTTCACACCCCTCGACTCTTCCGCCCCATCCCTCCCTCCCCCTTCGAGCCAAAGGTTGACCATCTTGTTGCTTCGAAACAGATGTTCTCCATTCAGTCCTTGGGGATTCAAGCCAGATTTGCCTCGAGTTCACGTTTCTGATACACCTGAGCCATCTGCAAGCCTTGATTACCTGGATCAGGTGTGTGTTCGATGTATACGTGTGTATGTGTGTGTGTGTGCGCGAGAGTTCTACAATCTATAGGGAACGGATCCTAACGTGCAAACAAGCAGCTCCAAAACGCGTTTGCGAAACTCAATGCACTCACACCTCAAATTCTCTCTGGACTTCTCCAGCCTGGCAGAGTGTAAACAGGGTGTGTGTGTGTGTGTGAGACGTTCCTCCCTAAAGAACCTGTTGCTGGCGGGCGAGAACGAGACGAAATCCTAAGAAACAGAATTCCACCAAATCATGATACACTTCCAAACGTGAAATCAAATCCGACAGGTCACAATTGGGAAGCAGGGTTGCTTCGAATACGGTCTGACAATTCGCGAGGAACCATCGTTGGTACAATTATCCAGATGTTACAGTGTGGAGATCGGATCTACGATCTCTACAAATGCCTTGACGAGCACTGAAACCGATACTTCACCTCTAACCAAAACAAAAGCTTCCTGTGTGCTCCATGGAAGATCTTTAAAAGGAGGTTCTTTCCAGCAAAACTGACACCGGTGGAAACCATTGAGGGGCCTACAGAAACCTTCCATTTAGGTGTCTTCAAAAATATAAAACAATAAAAAAAAAAATTAAAAAAAAAAAAAAAAAAAGGATTTTTTTAATCATTTCCCCTTTTTTTTTTTTTTTTTTACTTTGCTCCAGAAAGGGGGATGTTTAGAGATACTGGGGTCTCTAGAAAAAAAAAGGAAAAGCTATCTTTTGCAAAAGAAAGAAGAAGAAAAATAGAGAGAGACTCCAGGCACCTTAGACCTTCTTCTCATTCTCGTGCTCACGCGTGCATGAGGAACAATGAGCTGGAACTCGGATCTACACCACACCACGAGGAACTTTCCCCACATGCACAACCAACCACACACACACACACCTCTATACACCATGCACGGTCAGGGGTACAGTATTAAGCACGCGCTCACTTATATAAAAATTCGGACGCGTAGAACGCGCGAGCTTCTGCCTGGTGCCACGCATCACGGGGTTTGCACGCGCACTCATACCCTGCTTTAAAAACCGGCTCCCAATGCTTATTGCGTACCCTGCTTTAAATGCATGAAGCTGCACGATTTGTTCCGCGTGTGCAAGGTTCAGGGAAACACAACACCCGGAATAAACACACACACACACACAGCCCCGGTATGGCTGCTCGTGCTCTCTCTCTCTCTCTCGAGCGAACAAAGCCGAGCTGAGAACAATCGGGTCTCAACAGCAAGGTTCCGGTGTCCAAGCCCAAAGTGGCACAAAGCCACACAATTCTTTCCAAAAACGTGTAGTAATGATTAAAAAAATGTAACCAAACACACACCAATAAGCTTGGATTCGATCTAATCGAAAAGTCCAGGTTTTCTGTCCCTGCGTGCAATTTCCAAGCAGACGCTTTTACATTGTAACGACGTGCACACACGCGCGCGCGCATGCACGCGTTCACACGCAAGTTTGTATAACAAAAATATCAAACAAACGCAATACAAAGTGCACGAACTTGGAGAGCCGCACGAGCCGCACTTACATCTCTTCTCTTGTGGATGATGTTCCTCTTCGGTCTATCCTTGCTCATCCTGCGATCCAACCCCCCCCTCCCCAAAAAAAAAAAAAAAAAAAAATTCTCCCGCCTGCAGTATTTAAAAAAAAAAAAAGAAATGAAGCTTGAGCTCGAACGGCTACATGAATTTCTCCTTTTTTTTAAAAAAGATTCCTCCTTTTTTTTTTTATCTCCTTCGCCAAAAAATTTAAAGCTCCACCAGCAGCAGCAGCAGCAGCGATTTAAATCCCCCCGGTGGTGCAGTTCAGCTTCAGCTTCAGCTCGTGCCTCTTCTCTTTCTTTCTTGCTTGCTTTCTTTCTCCCCCTCTTTTCAGCTCTTACTTCCTCGGTATTTTCTCGGGTTTTAAAAAAAAATCCTCCACATGCGCACACACACACGCTCACGCACACAAAGACGACCCCCAAGAAAGAATAAATAATAATAATTAAAAAAAAATCCGAAAGAAAGAAAATCAGTGGTCCGTGATGAGCGCGGACAGGCGGCCGCTTCTCGCGCACCTCATAGTTCGAAACAACTCGCAACAACAATAACTTCCATTAGTGGAGATGTGGCGCGTGCATGGCCCGCCTCCCGAGGACACGCGCTTAAACACGGACATGCATGCATACATGCATATATACGCATACACACAAATATATGCGTGCATACACACAAGCATGCATGCATACATCTATATGTACAAATATATATGTAAACGCCTGAGGTCGAACTCTTTCTCTGCGTGGGGGAAAAAAAAAAAACCACGAATGCAAAAATAAAAAATATTTTTTTTCTATTATTATTTTTGTTTTGTCCAAAGCGCGAGACACGAGGAGTGAACTCTGTCTCTCTTTCTCTCGTGCCGCAGCTAATCTGAGCACAGCTCCCCTGTCTCCCTCTCTCTCTCCCTCTCTCTCTCTCTTTCTCTCTCTACACACACACACACACACACACATTCGTACACACTCAGACTCAGCCCTGTACACACCCACTCACTGGTTCACACTCAGACTCAACCCTGTACACAGTGCATTTGGTACCTGGGCCTTCAGTGGGGTCTTACCCGACTTAATCCACCTCCTAATCCCACCACTATCACGTTGCGATTATAGAAACAATAAATACGATACAAAAATGCAATATAAAAACACGCGGCATTACAGAGACATTTTACGGGTGAAGACCATTTTTACTAAAACAACAAACCCAGTCAAGACTCCAAACCTCTACACTACAACCGTAACTGTGCACCTACATCATCTGGAGTATCAATATTTGTCTAATAACATGACCAAAACATTAAAATGTAAATAAAATACATATAAAATTTGCACTGCTACTCAGAGGCTGTAATCCGGTGGTACCGCCCGTATTCACTGGTCTGGAAGTGGAAACCAAACCCTAGCTAGCTTCAAGATTGGCCGACCTTCTCACGATGTCTCGCTTTTCTTCAAAATGGTTTTTTAAGTATGTCTGAGACCAAATCAATTTCTCTTCCTCTGTAGGTGTAAAAAAAGTCTAAATCTGATGTATTATTGTGTGCAGAGATACACACGTGTTTTGCCAGTCGAACTTGGTTGTAACAGTTTCCCTCTGACCAACCAATCAGAGGACGGGAACATGCTGACTATTCTGGGCCAGCTAGCTGCCCTGTGGGGCGAATCTGAAATCTGATTGGGTAAAGAAACAGACTCATTTATAACATTCTCAAAAGGGAAAAGGGCCAGCGGTACTGAGTATGAAGGCTCGGGGGCAGATTAGATTGACATGGCAGCACATAGAGGCTGAACTCTGATTGGACGACAAATCTAACATCCACATACACGTACTGGAGGCAGTGCAGCCACGAGAAACGCTACGGAATGAAGAGAATAAAGTGGTGCGAATAAATTAAAACAATTTCATGGAACAAATATTCAGGTTGTAAATGTAGGCCAGTGTTTCTGATAGTGTTTAGGCCAGCAGAGAATGCCCACCACTGGTATACACACACACACACACACACACAGGTAAACACTGGAATTTAGCCCTGT
>MU551630.1:2821608-2826608 GCA_024362625.1 Silurus asotus
ACACACACACACACACTCTGGTACACACTTAGACTCCGCCCATCAACACACACACATGCAGCACACGCCGCAGCGGGAACTTTAAAACCCCTACAAGTTAGGGACTGTGTCAAAATAACCCCATTTGAATGAAAGACGAAACATTAAATTAAAGACATTCTGTTTATTATTAAATTAATAAAAAGAAATGGGGAGTTTTTCCCCCACATTGGATTAAAAAAATCTAACAACATAGTTTAATATATATATTTTTTAAATAGTTTATTTTATAACCAGACCAAAGTATTAGGGGCTATGGGAAAGTATTCCCTCTCCAAGTAAAGCGAAAAGTCGTAGAAATGTAATGTATGAAGAACTCGATACACAGTCCTGATTTAGCAAAATGTCGTGTTAAAAACATGAAATTTGTACACATTTTTTCTCTTGGAATGCAGATAAAGATGGTGTGTTTTTTTTTAAATTAAAAATTGGTTTTAAAAATACTGTCTCCTCTACATAGACATTGTGTGTATTTTGGTGTACAGTAATGGGACACATTGAACTTAAAACGACCAAGATGGCAGACAATGTTAAAGTTTTTATTGTGAAAAACTTTGAAAGATGTAGATGTGGGCTTAGCCATACAGAAGTGCCTTGAAGTCTTTATCAATAAGTTCAGTAGGTCATGTACATAGAGCAAGATCAGTCTAAAAACACTTGGCGAGGTACAGACAATGATTGTTTCCTTTAGGTTAAAATATACCTAAAACAGGTAGATTTGAGGACTGAGAGTGACTCGATACACAATACAATTTACACACCCGTCTTTTTTGTTTTGTGTATGTGCAAATTCATACTAGCTTTGTTGCTACATTAGCAAACTATTTTTATACACTCGCCAGATTCAACAATCTCTGCTACTTCTTTTTCAAACTTAACAACTCTATAAAAATTTCATGAGAGGTCACATTCCAGGATAAAACAGAACCTTTAGTTTTGCATTTTTTGCCATAAATCCAGCAGTGAGGCCTTAAGAGTTAAAGCTCTGGCTCTGGTCCAAAGCCTTTAGCTCTCTGCTTCAGGAACACTGTATCATGTACTCTGATCCCAACTTCCTGTACATGTAGGTTGTGCCGTAATGTATATGTGACAAATAATTTTTTGTTTTCTTAAAATGGGAACTAATTACGAGTAGGAACTAAAGTAGTAAGTGGGGAACTAAAGCAATGTCACACCACATGTCTAAAAAATATCAGGATTAACAATCTGGAAAGGTAATACAACTAGGAACTAGGCAAGGAAACAATTCCTATCTTGGAAATGCAATGTAAATGCAGAAATGTTTGGGTTTTATAAATGGTGCCCAGAATGAAACTATAAATGGACAAAAATTCATACTTTGTCAGTCTTTAAAGAAAAATGGACATTTAACAAAATAAATCAAATCCAATTTGTGTTTGTTACAAAACATTTCACTTTCTTTTGGGATGCATCACATAACAGCAGGCCACATCATGGTTTATTCACACACAAACAGATAAACAACAACAACAACAACAACAACAAGCTGTGTTATATTTAGTCTTTGGGACAGCAATGTGTTTGTTCCAGAAATAAATTAGCAGTTTGCCCTCTATACTATACTACGTCACATTTTTCTAAATGAATAAACCAACAAAATATGAATGTGTCATCATGTCCTATAAACATCTATAGCACGCTATAGATCTTAGTAAGCCTGGATGTTTTTATCATTTCCCTGGAAGCTTTTGAACGCTGAAAGCATCTGCAGAGAAACCGAAACTTTTGTGAAGTCACTGTATCTACAGTAAGTTCTGCCAAACACGAGCACTTGAAAGAAATGAATTGCGCATGAAAAAAAAAAAAGAAGTTGAAACTATCAAATGAACCTGAATGAGTTTGAGGGCAATGAGCTGATGATTCACAAAGAAATGTGTCACATCATGCGGGAAGTCAATATCAACCGCTTCCATCGTCATCGTCATCGTCATTGGTGAAAGTACATCATCCCTCATATTCTGGGAACGAATGACTATGGTGTGGTGTGTAAATGAATGAGCAGGATCACATGATAATCACTGGGGTTCATATAATATGAAGCCTCCTGCTGGTTTTTGCATTAGCAAAGCTTTTTATTTTACTAGAACCCATTTTATTACACTGCTAACATTCATGTGTTCATACTCTTTCATTAAGTTATGCAAGAAATAAACAATATTGGGATAGTTCCTGATGGAATATATTTCAAAATCAAACTCAGTGTGCACATCAGCTTTTTTTTGACATACAGTATATTCATAGAAATCCATACGATCATTAATATTTGACTTCTGCACCTTCCCTATCTGGGTTTGTGGAATTTTGCTCTTCATCAAAGTAGCATGAGGATTAATTTCATATAAGTTATAGCATCAGAATTAGAATCAGGTTTATTTGGCTGTGTTTACACACAAGGAATTTGATTCCAGCTGTTGGTGACTCTCAAATGCACCGACATAAATAACACTATACATTTGGGTTAGACTTTCCTAGTCAAAACAGACTATACATGACAATACGAGACAATACGAGACAATACGAGACAATACAAGTATTAAATCGAACACAATATACAGAGTATATAATATATGACAGATCAGTACTGTATATAAAGTGTAAGAGAGTATAATATAGCATGGTAGTCTAAATAGCAGTAGTGTGAGATAAATAGCATCATGTAAGATAAAGAATAAACATTATAAAGTTCGAGGTAAATTGTTTTTACAGAATTCCTTCCGTCATCCTTTGACACTGCCTGCCGGTGGTTTAAAGATTTCTCTTAGCTTTTATATTATTTTTGAGAAATTAAGTTTTTAGAAAAGAGCAGGCAGGTACAAGCAAAATACAGTAATCGTCTTTTTATCACATTGGTCACATTCCAAAAGCGCCCGCGACAAACAGGTACCTCAAAAATCCTATTTTATGTTTACAGTACTGTACTGTATTTACATTTACTGTATTTTATAATTAGTAGTTACATTTGTATTAATACATTTCAGTATTTCAACATAAAACTCCATAAAAACAATTTAAGTTTTTGGGTCTTTCGTGCTATCCGAGAGACCGGGAAAATCAGCCAAGCAAATAAGTTATGTGGAAAATGCAATTCCGGGATAAACCGGGGACGCGAGATTTGACCCGTGGTAAAGCGGGGGATTACTGTAATTACTGGGTGACGGGGAATGAAAAAAACTTTCTTTACCCATGTCTAGACTGGTTATGAAGCGGAGGGATGTAGCTGAGGTTGAGAAACTGTCAGAGCCACATTGCTTGTGGTCCTTTACAAAAATATCTACATGTAATATATATATATATACACCTCACTTTCCCTCACTTGAACTAGGAGGCACAAAGCCAGCTCCATGGACTTATTATATACATGGAACATGGCCTGCTATAGATCTCTGATATCAATCCTACTAATTAATCAGTATTAATTGATGAGCTGAATAAGCACAAATTTCCACGAGCACACTCCAAAATCTGGTGGACCAACTTCCTCGAGGAGTGGAGGTTATTATAACAGCAAACTGGGACTACATGTGGAATAGATGTTTATAAGGTACATATGAATCTTATGATGAGGTGTGCACACACTTTATATATAGAAATTTCTTATTAGATAGATAGATGGATAGATAGATAGATAGATAGATAGATAGATAGATAGATAGATAGATAGATAGATAGATAGATGGATAGATAGATAGATAGATAGATAGAAGAAGACCTCCAAGCCTCCATTGCTGGTTTTTTTTGAGCAAATACCTTTTTTTAATCCTGCTCAGTTGTATAGATGAGATCATTGTAAGTCGCTTTACATAAAAGCATCTGCCAAATGCCATAAATATAAGTGACAAATTAAAAAACATTAAATCAGGATTGAAGGCAAAATTGAAGTAGGACAGATCATTTGGACCATTGAACAGATACAGATACAGACAGGGGCTTGGTGCTACACTACTAAACTAAAGTATCACAATTTGGCAAGTGATTAAAAACTGCATATTATGTGAGTGTGGCAGCTTATTATAAATAAAAGGACCACAAATTCATTGTGAATGCAGTTTCTTTTCCCTTTGAGGTGTGTGTGTGTGTGTGTGTGTGTGTATAGGAGTGACCCTAATTCAAAATATTAACATCATTTTATATTTAAATAATAAAACCCCACAGTGTTCATTTACTTGCACCTGAACCCAGCAAGAAATGCTGAAGCGGCTTGGCCCTGATTTACTCCCGTTTTATTTATTTTTTTGCTAATGGCAAGCAAAACGTATTAATGTAATTAGCTGAAGTTGAACTTTTGCCTGAACATGCTGATATTTCAGATTCGGATGTGTGAGGTGATGACATGTGCTATATTCCAGCCTTCATGTAATATGCAGACCTATCGCCTGGGCCTAAAAGGTTTCCATGCAGCAGGTTCTTAGCCTCGGCAGGGCCAGGATCAAAGCTGGCCGTGAGTTCGATGAACAGGGATCATGCCGGATCAATAACTTAAAGATGAATAATTTAATTGCTGCCCGGTGTTGCCAAGATATCGTGTATCCCATTAAATCGCCAGGTCCTGTAAAAGCCAAACGGAACGCGTTTAACGGTGTCGGCTGCGCTCCGGCTTGTTCGATCGATAATAAACTGCAGGAGAGAAGGCAATTATAGAGGAGCAGTTCCGTTCATTTTGACTCGAAAGTGAGACCAGATACCCGGCGAGAGGGAGCTGGCGGAGGAAGAGCGTAACCTAAGCGGTCTGCTTGCTTGCACACACTTCCTGCTCATTTCCTCATAATGGCTAAGAGCTGCATTCAGACCAGCTGCGGGTTTAGGAGGCTGCAGGGCACAGAGCCATGTCTGATAGAGGGGAATTGATCGGAGCTCTAATCCTGAAAGCTGGATCATAATAACTTTAGTATTTTGTTTCTCTTTCTTAATCAAATTACACTAAACTGAGATCAGGATATTTG
>MU551630.1:2829108-2845012 GCA_024362625.1 Silurus asotus
AAACCAAAAAGCAAATGTAGAAAAACAAATAAATATGTTCAAGCAGGTTATTTAAAGAGTGCAGAAAGTCGAGCCAGGCAGCACGTTTCATTAAGGACGATTTGAACGCTCTCCCTTATGAGCTGCTCTGCTGAGACACACTGAGATCACAAACACCTTGCCTTGTGTTCCCCAGTGAGATGGCTCCACTCCCAGAATAGCACCGCTGATAATTAGGGGCACCGACACTTAAAGTTTGAAAATCAAATCCCTTTGTAAAGTAAACTCACCATGGGTGATTTCATCAGGTAAATGACATACAAAGCTGCTTACAATAAACCATGCTTGGGTAAAATAACCACTTTACAACAATCCATCAGTGCTTATGTAACATATTCATAGACCTCTCAAATCTCAGATGGTCAAAGTAGTTGTTTGTCTCTTTAAAATGCATGTAACAATTAAATACAAGAGCATTTAAATACATTGTATAACTCATGCATTCGGAAAATGTTTATAAATATAATTGTTTTAAAAAACTCCAGAGTTTTATTAAGTCAAAGTTACCTATTTATTGTATTAATGGCACCACAGTAAACATTAACGAAAAGTCGCAAAGTTGTTAGTGTAAGGTGAATTTGGAAATTGGTAATAAACAATGTGTGAAATTTACCATCATAGTGTTCTCAAATTTTATGTATATGTCCAGAATTTTCTCAAAAGTTGTTAGTTTAAATTTCAGAAGGTGAAAGCTACTTGCTTTAAAATTTCATAGGTCACACCTGTGATTGGACAAACAAAATATTCTGATAGATGAAACTGTGATTTGTGCAACAGGTCCAAAATTTTAAATGATCATAGGAAGAGCAAAGTTTTTCCCCACAGAGCACTTTTCCTTTGTCTTGTAGAGTTTATATGATGCTGTTTCACTTGTTGAACCACAATCCTGGAGAAACATTTCATAAGTATAATAAAACAACATAAAAGTTTATTATTCAATAAAAAAATCTAATGGAACTTTCACAAAATAAAATTCACTAGTCTGATTAATAACCATAAAACAAGTTTATTTATTGTATTAAAATCCAATAATAATCCAAATTATATTTCAGAATGGTATTCCCATTACACTAGAATTGTATATTTAGTTTTTTCATTATAAAATATACAAATAAATACAACCAAAAATAAATGATGTTCAAATGACATTGTTCCACTATTTAAAATGAGCTTTATAAAAGGCTGGGTAAATGATGACTGTTGGATGAAATAGCTTTACTATAATTTTAGAAGGTCAAAGTCACCGATATCAAAGATAATTAATCATCAGACAAAACTAAACGATGGTCATAAAGAAAGTGATCTGTCTATCAGTCTTGTCAGTTAAAAAATTGCTGTCACACATCCATTATGTTCCTGCATTGCCGATTTGTGCAAAGTCATTAAGGCACGCCAAAGCAGGTGCAAAGCGGTCAGTAAAAAAAAATCAGACGCTTTGTATCTAGGCTGTGTTCAGGCTTTTCTGCCTTCAAACTGGCTGTGTCGCCTAGAAACAGCACACCCGCTCACGTGACCTGGTCTTTTTTTGCGCTTTAAAACAACTCTTTTATCTGTTTGAGGGCTGCTTAGATTGCTGAGGGCTGCTGTTTGGATTGGGACTACCATCCCACTATACACCTTACATTCATCCCATAAGTTTTTCAGTTAGAAATAAAACAAAAAGATTTGCACACACTACAAGCTACTGTACTTCGTTTATCACATGATCTGGTTGGCCAGAACCCCAGCTGGTTGGATCATTATTATGCACGTATGCAAGGTTTAATGAATGAATTCCACCCACGCGGTCATCAGCGATGGAGCCTTTGCTCTTTGTAACGCCGGCCGTCGTGATGAGTCATATGGGCCTGGCGTCTACCACAGGTGGGTGTACGGGTGAATGGATAGCTCAGCCTGGGCTCCTTTCATGCCCCGGACACCTGCACCAGGCACAAAGGCCAGAGCATTTGTGCCATTGTAGAGTTGAGCAAATGAGGAGAAAAACCACAGCCGCATGGAAACAAAGTAACACAAACGGGCCACGGCCAGGCCACAGCTGGAGAGCACGCTGATGGATGGCATGGTGGGTGGTCCAAGCGATGGAGAGAGACAGAAAACAAAAGTAGAGGTTGAATATCTGGAGTGGAAATCCTAATATCTGGGGGATTCCATGATTGGGCTGCCATTAGACTTGGCAAAATATTTTTCAGAATTTAATTTATTGTAAAAAAAACTTGTTAAAAATTCAATAATTCTTAAACAACATAATTTCTTTTTTTTTTTTTACATTTTTGTTCTGAGTAACAGGTTTTGAATTTTTGAGCAAAGAATTAGCAAATACAGAATGTGGCTAACTAGCATAATTCTTTAGCATGGATCCTTTGGGTCTATATAACGAGGAACATGGTTTTACTCTCTTCAGTAGCATTATCAATACACATCAATGCAAATTTTATTAAAATTCAACCCGTGAGACTTCCATAGTTTTCACAGAAGGAATCTTTTTAAGTACCAGGGTTGCCAGATTGTAAGTAAGACGCAAGTATGTTATGGCTCGTGTAAAAAGATTCATGTGTAAATTCAAGGGTTCAAAAATAATACCAACACATTAGCGTTCAGGATTCAGAGAGGTGTTCAGCTCAGTGTTTGAAAGAGAATCTGACATGATTCGGATCCCATGTGTTATGATTCGAATACCTTCCACTTAACGCTCTACTTAACTCTGACTGAAGTAGCATCAGGTGCACGGTAGCCTTTTTTTTTTTATGTAGCGTGAAGGTAGCGTGACCGCCGTTTGCTCTCGGGCTGACAGTAAGGCATGTGAGTGGCTCTTCCTTTCAGCCAAGGCCATTTAAAAAGACGTTTATATTCAGCCGTTGTTCTCAAGCGGCCATTTTAATTAATCCTCCAGTATTATTAATAGCGGGTCAATTGAGTGTGGTGTCTGTGAAGAATACTTTATCACCCTCCTACAGAACAGGGCCATTCACGTACGGGCCGGAATTCTTTTTCAGCTTATCGGAGCTGTACGGTTTGCATAAGAGAAAAAAAAATAAGGAGGTAATTCTTGCGGGAGGTCTGTGCCTTTTTGCATATCCCACGGGACCTTGGAATTTAGCTACATATGTCTTTTTTAATAGGCTGTTTTCTCTCTCTGCCGTGAGCTTTTTCTTTTTTACTAAATGAGCTCGGCTCGTCTGCTCCGTGCCTGCGCCAACCTGATTTGCAAGTGAAAAGGCTTGATTGTACTTGAACTAACTGAATAAGCAAGTGCAGGGTCAGGCTAAAAAAAAAAAAAGAAAGAAAGAAAGAAAGGAAATAAAGAGAAGAGACGCGAAGGTGCTTCAGTGTGTGTGTGTGTGTGTGTGTGTGTGTGTGTGTGTGTGTGTGTGTGTGTGTGTGTGTGTGTGTGTGAATCGAACACAGCTTGGGTTTGGGCAGGTCAGGTTTCATCCTGACTCTCAAACATGTTAATAGGAGTAAAACTGGGGATTAGTGCCATAGGTGTTGCCCTCGCTGGTCATTCCGTACCGACTAGATTCTGCCCGAGCTCGTCTTTTTTTCAGCATCTGCCCCCTCACTGTTAAGTCTATGCGTTCTGGTGCCAGTAATACTCAAAGATACAGTTTCCTGTACCATGTCCTACAGGTACACTGGGTATTTTTTTAACAAATCTAAAATCAAATCTATAGACTTGTCCCAGCTCATTATAACTACACATGGGTTTTAGAAAATAATTATTAAAATACTCCTTTATGAAGAGTAACAATATATTAATAAGCAAACCTGTGTAACACCATCTCCTTTAAATGTCCAGGTTTTTGAAAAGGGGACATTTTCAATGCACATTCATTTGAGCCTGTGTTCGTTTCCTGAACACATTCAGATTATTTGAAATATTCCACATATGGAAGTAGCATTACCTGAAGATCCTGGGAAGATGGAAAGTTCAAATTTATTCAAGACGAATTTATAAAAAAATAAGAATAAAAAGAAAATATTAAAATGTCAATGTCCTCTCAACATTAGCAAATTAAAGCAATTAGCACATGTCGTTGACCAAATTTGTTAAAATGAATTTGAATATAGTCAAAATAATTTACACTAATTACTTATTGGAAGAATTCAAAAAAGATGTTTCAATCTCTCAGTTTTTTTGCTCTGTCTGCCAATCATCTTGCTCCTTTCTAGAGAGAAATGGTTAAAATGAGCAAAATGATTTATTTCAAGCTCGAATTAAGTACAAATGGCTTGAAATGGGTTTCTTGTCTTTGGTTTACTGTAATTATAGAACAGGAAATGCTACATATACTTTAATATACATATACGTAATTTTGTGGACATCTGAACATAGGATTAGGAAAAAGAGTGCTTTTTGAACATCTCATTCCACATTACATCTCTATTTGCTGATATAATCACCTCCACTCTCCTGGGAACATGGTCCACTAGGGTTTAGAGTGTACTTGTAGAAACTTGTGCTTATTCATCATTCATAAATAAAGGGATTTAAGATTTTTATTTGTCACACACATAATTATATGCAGAATACAGCTTTCAATGTAATGTTAATGCAAACCCGATTGGCCGCTCGGAAATCTGTACGTTAGATAAAAATGGAGTATAAATAGAAAATATGAGAAAAATGTGAAAAAATATAAAAAATAAGATAAGTCAGTGTTCCAGTTCACTCTAAAGGTGTTCAGTAGGGTTTAGGGATCAGTGCTCTATAGTGAGCATATCAAGATCTTCCTTTCCAAATCTTCCTTTTTCTTCTTTTTCACACAATTGCACAACTTTCACATTAACACTGAACTGGCACACCTCAGTGTCTGTTTAATACATTTACATTTACGCCATTTAGCAGACGCCCTTCTTCAGAGCGACGTACAAAAGTGCTTTACAGCACATGAACACCTTAATGGCACTTCAAATCCGGACTACTGTCAACATCTCTGTCATATCCATACTCCTCCCTTTCTTTATTATTCTTGTATATATATTTAATAGTTATATAAAATATAGCTATATATTATATTATATTTAGATCTTATATTTTATACTTGATAGTTATACTATATATTTCATTTCTACTTTATTATAACTTATATTTTGATTGGTAATTATTTTTTTATAATGTTGGACAGTCATAAAAAAAAACATTTTACGTCAAACTCTGTATAAATATCTCACCAGTGTGATTATTTTTCTGCACTCTTGACACCTTGACACACTTCAGGGTCAACAAGACTTCATATGTTAAACGTTTTTTTATTAATTTTTACAACACAACGTCCTAAACATGCTCCACTGATAATAATAATCATAGTTTTTTTCAATTACAATATGGCTGGAAGGCTCATTGCAACACACAGCTGGCTTTCTGTGAAGAGGAAGTGTGTATCTGTGTGTGTGCGGTTGTGTATGTGTGTGTGGAACTTCATTAGGTCCCTGTGATTGTGCAGTGCCTCGCCTCTAAACCATTTACAGCTAATCACCATGGCATGGCCATTACCACCAAGGCAGAGAGGCGGAGTGGAGAGGAACAGAGTGCAAACCAGTACTGATATAGTCTGTGTGTGTGTGTGTGTGTGTGTGTGTGTGTGTGTGTGTGTGTGTGTGTGTGTGTGTGTGTCTTTCGTTAAATTATTTTTTTGACAGGGACATTTTGCAGCATAAACAATAACACACACAGTGTGGACAGTTTTCACATCTATTTTTTTAAAAACATTTTTTTACAGCAGAAAAGACAGAAGTAACAAGAAACACCCCGTACGCCACGTTCGCTCTCTCAAGAAGTCGTCAGCACTCACGCTCAATTCGTTCATCTCTGGCTTTTGCTTTATGTAACGTTTAAGTCACGACAAAATAAATTATGACATGCTTGCTGATTAACTTTCACCTGTGCTGCTCTACACAGCCTGTACTTCAGCCTGTACTCCTGCTGCGTTGTTGCTATAACAATAATGAAATGAATTAATGCAGTGTAGTGTTCGACCTGAACTGTCAGATGTGATCTCTCACATTTGTATATCAATTATGATATACAATGACACAAATGATATACAATTATATATCAAAATCAGAATCAGAAAGAGCTTTATTGACAGGTATGTTTGCACTTACAAGGAATTTGTTTCGTTGATAGAAGCTTCCGGTTGCACATTTTTTAAGTAAAACGGGAAAAAAATTTCAATAAAAAAAATTCTGCAAGAATAGAAGTATAAACGTTGTTGCACAGTATATATCTGGGTACATAAATACAAAAAATAAATGTCTTAATAAAATATTTAATAGAAATATCCAATAGAAATCTATCATTTTAGTTTTTGTGATCTCGTGATCAAGACTTCCTTTTGTCACCATCAAAAATTGTTGTCTTGTGAACTGAACATACCAAAAGTTGTTTTCTCATTATTACGACTTAATTTTCTCGTGATCTTAACGTGAAAGTTGTTTTCTCGTTATTACGTCTTAATTTTCTCGTGATCTTGACGTGAATGTTGTTTTCTCGTTATTACGACTTAATTTTCTCGTGATCTTGACGTGGAAGTTGTTTTCTCGTTATTACGACTAAATTTTCTCGTGATCTTGACTTGGAAGTTGTTTTCTCGTTATTACGACTTAATTTTCTCGTGATCTTAACATGAAAGTTGTTTTCTCGTTATTACGACTTAATTTTCTTGTAATCTTGACGTGGAAGTTGTTTTCTCGTTATTACGACTTAATTTTCTCCTAATCTTAACATGAAAGTTGTTTTCTCGTTATTACGACTTAATTTTCTCGTGATCTTAACGTGAAAGTTGTTTTCTCGTTATTACGACTTAATTTTCTCGTGATCTTAACCTGAAAGTTGTTTTCTCGTTATTACGACTTAATTTTCTCGTGATCTTAACCTGAAAGTTGTTTTCTCGTTATTACGACTTAATTTTCTCGTGATCTTAACCTGAAAGTTGTTTTCTCGTTATTACGACTTAATTTTCTCGTGATCTTGACGTGAAAGTTGTTTTCTCGTTATTACGATTTAATTTTCTCGTGATCTTGACGTGAAAGTTGTTTTCTCGTTATTACGACTTAATTTTCTCGTGATCCTGACGTGAAAGTTGTTTTCTTGTTATTACGACTTAATTTTCCCGTGATCTTGACGTGGAAGTTGTTTTCTTGTTATTACGACTTAATTTTTCCGTGATCTTGACGTGAAAGTTGTTTTCTCGTTATTACGTCTTAATTTTCCCGTGATCTTGACGTGGAAGTTGTTTTCTCGTTATAACGACTTAATTTTCTCGTGATCCTGACGTTAAAAGAGATTTCAGACGCCAAAGCATACTCCATGATATACACCAGAAACATTTACAAGGCGCAATAGTTTCCTATGATACAATTACGTCGTGAGCAAACGGGTTTCTATGTTGAGATCACGAAAAAATCAACTCATGCTAACGAGAAAAACAACATCTGTTATGGCAAAATTAAGTCATGTTCGAGAGAAAACAAGAATTATAATGTATGTTCTCTTAGGACCTTTGTAGAAACCATATAATCATTCTTCTTTAAAAAAAATCTTATTGCATAAACATTTGTGCAACTGTTCGTAAATTGCTGCGAAATACGAAAAATCTGACCCTCTAGAACCCTCCAAGTGTTTCATTCCATTTCAAAGATGTTAAAAAATGTAAGAAATACATAAACTACAACACGGTACAAATGAAGCCATTTTATAACCAGTTCATTACCTCCCCATACAGTATATATAGCCAGTCTACATGTGTGAGGAGAAAGAAAAATCCTGACACAGCCTGAGAAACAAGGAACTGAAACTCAAATGCAGAACACATTAGTTGCTAATGAAAATTTCATGGGTAGCTTTAAACCAGAGGCAATTCAGGTCATACAGCCAATAAGCAAATGGTAAACATCCAAAGGAAAACAATATGAGAAAGGCAAGAAGTTCAATATGAGCACACCAAAGATTGCAGGTTTATGCTTGAAGTGTTAGGAACATCTTATTGCTGTTTTTTCCCTCTTTTTCTCTAGACATTCACTATATTTTATATATAGACAAATACATTTTGTTCTGTCTATACTATATGGACACAAGTTTTGGGACACTTGACTTTTCCAGCCATATGGGGTTCTTGCCCAAACTGTTACCAGAATGTTGGAGGCACCCAATTGTGTAGGATGTCTTTAAATGTGGTCAGTGGATGACAATAATGAAGTAATTGTAAATCGTTATTGTACCTGTACTTTACTGAATATTTCCTTAATTACACTTAAAAATAATTTCTCTCGGCTTCTCCCATTAGGGGTCGCCACAGCGGACCATCCACATGTTTGATTTGGCACATTTTTACGCTGGATGCCCTTCCTAACGCAACCCTCCCCATTTATCTGGGCTTGGGACCAGCACTAAGAGTGCCTGGGGTTGGGTCCCTGACCAGGGTTCGAACCAGGGCCTCAGCGGTGAGAGCGCCGCATCCTAACCAGTAGACCACCGGGGACCCTTCCTTAATTATACTTTATTTTACATTTTGCGAAATCAGTCGTTCCTTTCTAATTACTTTTTAATAGACATCAATTAGTGTTTGACTTGTTAATATCATTCTATTAATAGATTGTTGTGTTATGAGTAACATTCTAACATTCATTGTTAGAAGCTCTATACAAATAAAGCTGAATTGAATTTAGTTGCAAAGTGTGTTATGTTGGAAGGAATGTTGGATCTTGATTTGGCCTGCTATAGAGTTCGGACATCAATCCTTTTGTACATCTTTAGGATGAAATGGAACGCTGGAGACTCCTGCTGCAATCATCTCCTCATGGAAAATGTCCTGCTTTCAAGAATTCAACACAGGAGTCCAATCTGTCCAATCAGAATCAAAAAGTTGACTAGCATTGTTATTGACAGCTCATTCTATGTCTTTCTGTATCTCCATTATATATATATATATAATGCAATGCAAATTTTATACTTAAGCTCCTAAAACTTAATACAAAAAAAGTAGTATGTTAGATATCGTAAAGTGTTACTCCCATGAGAGTGATTCTTTTAAACTGGGATGATAAAAAGCTCCTTTGTTTCCTTTATGGCTTTACATTGGGCATGCGTTATTCGTATTCGCCCCGAGGCGGACTATTAGCCAACGGAAGTATGACTCATCACAAAAGGAGATTACTAGCATTCTCATTCGGCTCGAGCGCAGCAATCTTATACTTAATGCTCTCTTTCTCTCACATTTTTTCTTTGTTTTATTTCACCACCAATCCCATTGACAGCAATCTTGTGTTCCTGTACACTCGAGGCGTGAAGAGAGAGCCGTGACTGAATGATCTGAGCTGAGTCACTCAGTTCTCCAGTGGCAGTAGCCAACGCTCGCTCCTGCACGAGTGTGTGAGAACAGTGCGTTACATACATGATTCAATCCGCCCAATAAACACCTACATCTCTGTGATCTTTTTATGCAGCTTCTATTAATCCAATGTTGTTGTTTAGTGTGGAGAATGTAGTGTTTTCTGATTGAGAGAAAGTTTTGAAAGCACAATTCTCACAAGCTTCAGAATGTTGAACTTTGGTATTTGGATTTCTGTTTCTACACTTACATACACACCACAGTGAACGTTTAGAGCAAGTACATTTACAGCATTCTGCAGACACCTAAACATCTCATATTTATCTTATCTGTACATCTGATCAGTTGATGGTCAAGAGTACATGCTCAAAGGACCAACGGCTGCAGCTCAGCAGTGCTGGGATTCCACCTCACATCGGTTCTAAATAGTTCTGAACATCTTACTGATTGAAATTAGAGGCATCTCTAAAGTAATGTTTGTGGAAGGGGGCTAAAGCACTTTTCTTCGAGTGTTTTATTCTACGCTGTGATGCAACATGAGCACCAGGAGCATGAAAAGATGCAGCTGGTTGACCCAAAGTGGAAAAGGAAGAGCATGTAACCTGGAGTGATGCTGTTTAGTGGGAATTGTTAGATTATAGAAGGAATTGAAAGTCAAAATTAACAAAATTTTGCATTATTAAAGAATCTTATGTAAAGAACTTTGGTGGTGAGTTCATATTTGTTTACTGGTCTGCAGGGGAAGGTCTGTGGTTGGTCAATTACCAGGTACATCAAATTGCCTTTTGGCTGGTTCTTGGCTATGTTTATTGATTGAACGTTCCAGACTCTTTAGGGAAGCTAGTGGTCTGAATGCTAACCAGCAAAAAAATGCAAACAGGGATTTCCGTTTAGAGTGAATTTAAAAGTAATTTCTTGTCTTAACCTGAAGCAAAGCTCTTGCACTTATAAACAACTGGGACAAACGTATTGTGAAACCTGACTATTCCATCCATGTGGTTCTTTCTCAAACTGTTATCACAAAGTTGGAGAGACACAATTCAGCAGAATGTATTTGGATGCATTGGCATGAAATTGTCCCTTTACTTGAACTAGGAGACCCAAACATGTTCCAGCATAACAATGCCCCTGTTAAAAAAGTGATCTACATGAAGATATGCTTTACATCATCTGGAGTGAAAGATCTTGAGTGGCCTGCTCTGAGCTCTGACCTCTACCCTATTGCACACCCTTGGGATGAATTGGAATGCTGTGTGTTGTGGAATAATAAAGTGGGAAGCAGGGAGATGTAGGTCTTCACCAGTTGTTCGAAGATGAAGGCAGTAAATCGGCTGTTCCTATATCTAGGGGAAGTTCTTTAAACCACCTCATTGGCAGAACAAAAAAATCTAGATGTATACCTACCTCTTACCTTGAGAGATTGTAGGATCATTGTGTCTTTGTGTCATGAAACATAAATGTCATTATCATTTATCTGATTATTTTATAGCAAAATAGAAGGGAAGGAAATTCCATAAGAAGTTGGTCTGATAATAAAATGACTATTTCCCAGAACATCTCACTTCTCCACTGTGAGCTCTGCAGAGACTTAAAGGCATAGTGGGTGGTTTATATCTCTCTAGTTATCTGCTAAATGATGCTAATGCGGTTTGGCGCTACGTGAGCCAAACGGAGAAATGACAGAGGCACAGCTAAATCTGGAAAATGTTCTGACTCACTAAAGCACCAGGGTCCTGACAAAATGTGACAGCCAGATTATTACTGTCATTACACAGAAGTGCAATCATCAGTGCTCTCGCCTATGGAAAAAAGGCCAGTGTGTGTGTGTGTGTGTGTGTGTGTGTGTGTGTGTGGCTAGGGTAACCCTTACAGGATTACACCTACAGTGTAGGCAGGGCTCTGATGCAACCCTCCTTTATGCTCTTAGTCAGTCCTGGAACAAGCAGAATATGTTTGTGTGTGAGTGTAAGTGTGTGTGTTTGTGTGTTTAATCACAGCGCTATATCCACACATTCTCCCACCAGCACAGAGTGAATGATGAGGCATGACCTCAGACCTGGGGCATGTTATAATGCCAAGTCGTGCCTCATCTGAGAAAAGTTTAATGCAGTGTGTGAAGAAAGTGCTGGATGAGTGTGTGTGTGTGTGTGTGTGTGTGTGTGTGTGTGTGTGTGTGTGTGTGTTTGTGTGTGTGTGTGTGTAACACGTTGGATGAGTGTATCTGGGAATTTCTTTTGAGGAGAAGCAGATCAAAGTTATGACTTCGCTCTGATGATTTTTACTTCTTTGGTGTGCATGAATGTGTGTGTGTGTGTGCGTGTGTGCGTGTGTGTGTGTGTGAGCATATTTGTCTAATAAACATTTGGGCATTGGTGTTCAACACTTGGACAGAAACAAAATCAACTGCACCATGTGTGTGGGCCATGGCGTGAGGTCCATGTGGTCCACATTGAGAAGAAACCTGCTTCAATGCCCGTTACTGACACTGAAGACTCCTTCCATAAATGTCTCCTCCCCAAAAAAAGAGCATATTAGCATGTCAACAATTCCACACATTTCACCATTTATGTAGAGAGTCTGCTATAAAAGCTGCAGTGGACGCAGTTACCGTAGCCACGATGGCATAATAGAACCAATGCATTACAGTGAACCTTTTGCCTGTGAGGAAAGCGAGTATAAATTTAAATAATGAACCGTTTTCTTCTAAACTACTGGTAAACATTTGCGAGCCATTTGCTCACAATAATAAACAAGAACAACAGAGTCACGGGAACAACAACAGAGCAAATGTTCCAGAAACGAATCACGGTGCTACAGCTGTGTGAAAACAGAGGCATTGCAATTAATCTTTAACGGCACACTGACAGCTACTGTTGGGATATTGTTCTAGCTGGATAGATGTGAGAGAGAGAGAGAGAGAGAGAGAGAGAGAGAGAGAGAGAGAGAGAGAGAGAAGTCTCTTAAATAGTAGATGACTATTTTCAGCCAGCCAAACCAGTGTCTGAAAAAAAATCCCAGTTAACAAAGCGTAAACAGGTTGCAGGTTTGGCATGCGGTGTGTTCAGAGATGCTTTTCAGCTCACCATGGTTGTAAAGAGTGTTTATTTATTATATATATATTCTAATATTTTATATATATATATGAAAGAGAGCAGTATCTCTGCTGGTACAAAGAAAGGCTGATGCAAGAAGAGAGAATTAACAATTACAAGTAATAATACATGAATAAATTCAAATGAGCAAATGTACATAAATTAAAATCAATTGAAAGGTGCAATATACATATTATATGTATATAATATACAATACTTAAAAAAATATATATAAAAAAGAGCAATTCTAACAAATAAAAAAAAAAAAAACAGAACACGAGGCAGATCACTCACTGTACCTAATATTATGGCAAGCTGAGATGTACTGTGCTAATATACAGCAGTCTCTCTCGCTCTCTCTCTCTCTCTCTCTCTCTCTCTCTCTCTCTCTCTCTCTCTCTCTCTCTCTCTCTCTCTCTCTCTCNNTCTCTCTCTCTCTCTCTCTCTCTCTCTCTCTCTCCCTCTCTCTGGAAAAGATTAGGCTGGAAACGATTACTGATAACACAGACGTTTGATGTGAAGCCCTTTTTTTCTGCTTCTTGTGTATGTGGTTGTGCGTGTGTATTTGTGTGTGTATTTGTGTGTGTATTTGTGTGTATATGTGAGGCTTCACGAGTGGGGAATGAAGACGTGGAAATCCAGGCGCTTTGAAGACAAGGGCCACTTAGTTTGAACCATGTGGGTCAACAAATGTGTCATCAATTATGAAAAACTTCCTCGCAGAGAAGAGCTGCTCTTTATTCCTACTTCGATACGCAGCAACACGTTGATGTTTTGTGTCTCTGGCATATTCCCTGTCCCTCAAATATCAGTGAGTGTGAAACTTGTTGTTCTTTTTTTTATCAACACATTTGTTGTGTATTGAATGAACGTCAAGCTTTGAGTGTATTTTTTTTTTTTTCAGGCTCCAGCAGATGCAATTACAGCATCGAAACACAAGAAGGGAGACACGGGTGTTGAGAAGGTTGGTTTTATATTGTATTTATTTAATACATTTTTTACAAAGCTCAGATTTTTAGGGAATCTCACAACAAAACACTGAAGGAAGAAAAACTTCGTCAAATTTGATGATTTCATGTCAGAAACAAAGTATTTCCATATTTTGAGGTTTTGTGTCATTTTTTCCAACATAATGACCCAAACCCCATATTGTTAAACACCATATAGATAAATAATTGTGAATTCAAGTGTGCTTTTTTAACATTCCATTCGACACTTAGTCCTGAATTCTAAGAATCTCCACTCTTCTGGAAAGATGTTCCACTGGATTTTATTATTCATCCACGTGGGTGTTAGTAAAGTCAGGCAGTGATGTAGGTGAGGTGAGGAGGCCTGGGGGTGCAGTCAGCGTTCCAATTTATCTCAAAGGTTTCAATAGGGATGATGTCAGAGGCTCTATAGCAGGAGATCTTTCACTTTAACTTATGTAGATCTTCATGGAGTTGCTTTGTGAACATGTTTGGGTCTCCTAGTTTAAGGAAAATGGAATATTACCACATCCAGGAACATCCTATACAATTTTTTGTCTCTGAAATTAGATAAGAACCACATTTGGCTACAAACGTCAATACTTTTGTCCGTAATTTGTTGGGTTGTAGTTAAAACATATATAGGAAATTTTATTAAAAGAATAATATTAAGTTTGTCAGCTCTTTCAGAAAGAAGGAAACAAAGCTCGCGGGCTGATGGCACATTCGTGGTTTGTCAGAATAATTTAACACAGGAAATTGTGAGAAAAAAAAAAAAAAAAAAAACCTGTCAGCTTTCACAGCTACATATGCGATAGCTGTCAGTGTTGGGCACACATAGAAGACGCTTACACATAAAGGGCGTGTCCTGGCTTAGAGGCACTTGAAGACGGTCATCTGAAATGATTTTGCTCATATATTATGGTTTTGTTCACAAATGGCCGTGGGGTAACAAACGCACACGGGTTTGTATTGAATGCATCATGATTTGCAAATGACGACTTGCCGTGGAGAGCCGAGTAAATCAAGCTCGCTGTTTAAACCGAGTAAAAAGCCACTTAAGCCCCCCCCCTACACACACACACACACACACACACACACACACCACTGCCAACCTCGAGATTGCCTGTATTTTTATGCAAATCGCAGGATCCGTCCCATATCCCATGAACCCCCTGTATTTTGACCCTAAACACCCGCAGTTTCCCCCACCCTCCTTAAATCTCCCACCCCTTATCCTCAACCCCTTCCTCTTCTGTTTTGCAAATCTTCCTCCTCCCTTTTTTTCTCTCTCTTCAGTCACTCAGGAAAGCCGAGTGGTTGATTAGCAGCTCTCTGACCCTATGACCCATGATGCATTATTTGCAGCGAGTAAAGCCGAGTTCTGTCACTTCGCTCACTCGACCTGCTCGTAAAAGCATCTCGGGATTACGGAAAAAAACAGATTTCCTGTAAGCAACTCCTGGTAAAAAAATAATTCAAATAAATAATAAAGAAAACCAAAACACAAGTAATTATTCAGCTAGTTTTCAGACGCCTCTCAAATTTCCTTTTTATATCCAGTAAATGTTGTAATTAACTAAAACAATTTGCACAATTTATAATCCCTCCGACAATTTCCACTGCCGTAGCATATCCGTTTCCTTCAAATGGAGTGTTTCCAGGTATGCTAGCTCCACATTTCCCTCACACGGCTCAGAACACACACCTCCCGAAAAGCGACTCAGCTCCAGTGTTTCGTTATCCTAAAGCAGCATTGCATAAAGTTGCAGACGGCCTGCTCTTGCCTTAAAGTGATTAGCAAGGCACGAATTAGACAGTCTGAACTGTTTTTAGGTTGGTATGATGCAAGCCTGATTTTTCTCTTCCACTCTTCAGGGCTGTGCAGAGGCTTGCAGCAGGTCTATGATCCATGAAATGAACTGTAAGAGAATAAGGGACAGGAAGGGAAGGGCTTATTGATTAATGGTGGCAAGATGGAGGTGTGCAGGTGGGAAGACAGATAGAGACAGGAAATTGAGATACCGAAACAGTTCTGTGCAACATGTGAGTTTTAAGCAATAAGCCGCTGCCTGATTAATGCACTAATACTGTTGTAACATGCACATTTTAATTTTAGGGGTATCTGGGTTAAAATACATATGCTAGATATCATCTCGCTAGGTTATGATATCCCGTCTTGTCATATATTATTTTAAAAGGAGGCCGTCTACAGTACGTACAGCCTGCAATTCTATTTTGCTGCAGTAAGTAGAATTTCTTTAGATGGATTTAATGGAAATTGTAAATCTCTCCATCCAAACGAACACAGAAACTGCATGCTAGCTCAATGCTATCTTGCCTTTCTCTAAATGAATGAGTTTTTTCTTTATCTTTATGTGGAACACACCTTTACATGTCCCTATTTCGGATCAGCACCTATTTAATCTTTAAACCTGTTTCCATTGTCTGTTCTATAGTCTTGGTTAAAGTTTAA
>MU551630.1:2851304-2868804 GCA_024362625.1 Silurus asotus
AGAGAGAGAGAGAGAGAGAGAGAGAGAGAGAGAGAGAGAGTGAGAGATAAAGGGAAACAAACCCAGCTGTAAGAACACAATGCCAACAAGAGCTTGGCAGGAGCTCAAGGCTGCTCCGAACGAGTGCCTCCATTTTTTCCCCCCTCTTTCTTTTTTCCCCTATTTCAAAGCGAGCTGTGCTGTAAAGCTGCTGCCTGCTCCCTCCCCCCTTCTCTCTCTCTCTCTCTTACTCTCTCTCTCTCTCTCTCCCTGTCTCTCTCTCTCTCTCTCCCACTCCGTGTGTGTTTGATGATGGGGGGTGAGGCAAGGATTAGACATCAATGCATTTCTTCTCCAGCCTAATCCTAATGATTACACCAAAATAAATACAATTTATGCCCACTTTATCTTCTGAGTTGAATCCAGAGAGCAGGTGCCAGGGAGCTCGAGGCTCGAGGATGGGAACGAAACACGTGAAAGTTCAGGGGCAAGTTTCATGAATAATGGAGAAGTAACGCCACCTTTTTCCTGTAGGACTCAAATGTAATGTAACTAAATTAATTTCTGGCTCTTTGAATTTTTCAGTGTGTGTAATAGGAAGAGAGAGAGAGAGAGAGAGAGAGAGAGAGAGAGAGAGAGAGAGAGAGAGAGAGAGAGAGTGAGAGAGAAGGAGTGAAGCTGGCCCATGCTGGAGAAGTGGACATATGGAGGGTAGGAGACAGTGGCAACATGCCTGCTTTCCTGAATACAGAACCACAGGGATGCAGAGAACCGGGTGGAACTCGGCAGACTGGGTTAACAAGAACTGAATGGGGTCAGACGTGGTGTGTGACTCGTTCTACTTCTGCAAACACACACTTACACACTCACGCACTCATGCGAACACACACACACACACACACACACACACACACACACACACACACACACACACACACACACTTATTTCTGAATCACGGCTATTCAGGACAAAGCGTCTCCATGTTATATACAGTGTGCAGGCCATTTGGTGCTGGAATTGATTTCTAAAAAAAGAAAAAAATTACAACCGGAAAGCAGGACAGCATACCCCCAAAGTAAAAAGGCATTTTGGCATAGCCATATTGTACATTTACATCTCATTCATACAACTGAGCAGCTATGGGGTTGAGGGCCTTGCTCAGGGGCCCAGGAGTGGTAAATTGTTGGGGTGAGGATTGGAACTTGTGACCTTTGGATTCAAAGGCCAATGTTTTAACCACTAAGCTTCCACCCTGTCATTTTACTTTTCACACGATTTCAACAATGTTAGAAATCCGGGGTCATGCACGATACAACAGCCCTAAAACAGAAAAAAAGATTAAGGGCCTCGTTTAAAGGGCCACAAGATACCAGGGCTTACTCCCGACCTTCTGATCAGTAACCCAGATCCTAAACCACTGAGCTGTGGGTTACACCACATTACAGCAATCACTCAAAAAAATTTATTATAAAGAAAAGAGAGTGCGAGAGAGTCTGGACCATAAACTCATTATGTCAAAATTATGGATGAAGAAAAGACCCGTTTCGCTTATTTCTGTTTATCCATCCCTTTTCCCACTTTTTATGATATTTACGTGCTACTTCCATTATCGGCCGTATCGAGCTTCGTCTTTTCCGGCTCGAAACCCGCTGGATGTAACCCGCCGCTGCGATTGTTCTTGCACTGGTTCGTCACGCTAATCTCCGAGAGCCTCGCACACTCCACATGTATTTACACGCCTTCATTATTGCTCTCTATATACACTCCGTTGTGTACTCAGGGTTTCATACACGGACTGATTTGCGTGACTCTCGGAGGAAGTCTTTTACGCTTTCCTCACCATCTTTCACTGTGGGAAAAAAAAGAAAGCAGCGAACAAAAAAAAGTCCCACTTTAAAAAGCCTGGAAGTCTTCCATGTCTCGAGAGGCTGGAGTCGATGTTATTAATAGTGTTGCGTTGTTAGAGGCTGAACTAGCGCTGCACCACGAGAAAGACATGAACATATGCTGAACAAGGTCTTCCCTCTCTTTCTCTCTTTCTCTCTCTCTCTCTCTCTCTCTCTATTTCTCTGCAACTATCCGTCTCTGGCGAAATTCAGCAGCCGGTAATCTTTTACATCGCGCTTTAGCGCTCTATGTCTAAAAGGCCTGTTGACACTGTTAGAATTCAGGCTTGAGACGGCGCCGAACCCCTCCGCAGCGTGGGGCTCGACTCAGACGACTCCACCGACAAGGAGAGGTAGAAAAAAGCGGAACAGCTGTCTAGTCTAATACACGCCGTCCAGGAAAAACAACAGCTAATCTAAAATCCAGATTAAACCAGTAATGGAATAATTCACATCCCTGTGTGTCTCTACTGTTTCCTCTCCATGTTCATTGTCAGATCTTCGTCATATTTCCTGTGTGTCCCATGGGAGGTGTAGTTATTTAGAAAGATCTGGCCTAAATTGCATTATTGTTTAAGACACCTCTTACTTTCACTTGCTAATTCAAAAGCTTGAGCCTGAAGACAGGGATTGTGAAAAATGACAATTATGGAGAGACAAATGTGAACCCAGCCATTAGGGTTGCCAAGCCCAGATAAATAAGGAGGGTTGCGTAAGGAATGGCGTCCAGTGTTAAGCATGGTTAAATCATATATATACGGATCTTAAACTCATTTTTTATTAATTTGAATAATTCGCATTTATGTTTGACCATTTTTATAAAATATTTAAAAAATATATATAATAGAGGCAAAATTAAAATGTTCAATACAACACGACATCCCTTCTTTACTCATATATAATAATAACAATTTCCAGTCAGGAAACATTTGTTTTGCTGTTGCGTCTAAAGTCTTAAATCAAGCACCAAAATCTACTATGATGCACACATCCGGCAATTAAAACCGTCCGTGTGGAAACACAGTAAAAGTTCATTCTGGTGTCCTGATGATTTACATTATTTAAAACACCATCCTTACTTTGAGACATTTACAAGACTATTTTGTCTTCATGCTCTATGTTGAGTTTGGTTTGAATAATAAAAAACATACATTTGCATAAAGCATCAATATTTGTCCATGTACATGTTGTTAAAAGTATAAAACATGCCTGATGGAAAACATCTCTGTCCATAATCCTGACACCAAGAGCTAATCCAGAGTTAATCTGAGGAGACGACTGGCAGTGTTTCTGTTAAATGCAGCCATGAGTTTTCGATTTCAAAGCACACTGATGTAAGTGAGAGAGAGAGATCCGCTTTCCGGCCCAGCTGTCAGGTGAAAAGCATTAGGTTGCGTTACAGAAACGTGTCTGAAAATTATCCCAGACGGATTAAAGGAAAAGTCGACTTGAGACAAAAGACGAAGCCTTAATGCAGAGAAAATAAAATCACACAGAACAGGACATTTCATCTCAATGATGATGAAATACACTGTATGGACACAAACATGTGGACATGTGATAATAAGATAAGATGTTTTTTGAACATCTCAGTCAATTTTTAGTTCTCATGTGCTGTTATAATAACCTCTACTCTTCTGGGAAGATGTTTCACTAGATTTTGAAGGGTACTTTTAAAAATTTTGAGTAGACAGGTTTAAAGGGTATTTTTTTAAATTCTTGTAGTCACTTATACACTACAGCAGTGGTGGACAGTAACAAGGTAAATGTAATTCGTTACTGTACTTAAGGAGCTTTTTTTGTGTACCGGAATTTCCAGATTATATTATATATAAAATTTGGCAAAGATTTTTATTTTGAACATAAATAAGCCGCACCTGTCTATAAGCCGCATGTCTACACTGAAACTAATGAACTTTACACAGGCTTTAACGAAAGACAGTGTCTGTTACACGGTGTAACGGGTGAAATATGTTGTGGCTCCTTTAAGAGCATAGCGGTATTTTGGGAACAATCTGCCGCTGCATTTCCAGTATTACTACATGTGTGCAAGACCGAGGAATATGTCCCAATTATTTTCTGATGCTCATTTCTAAGTTTATTTGACTAACCTGTAACGCTGTTGCCAAGAAAAATAAAAAACACGAGTTTTGGAAACCTGTCTGTGCTTATATGATTTCTGTTGCAACTGGAGTTAGTGAGCTCTCTCTTCACCCAGACCCAACGCGTTACAACGGCTTGTATCTAAACAGGAGCCCACCAAGAAAGTCATTGTTCACTGTCTTCTTTCTTCCTTTCACAACTATTTCTCTCTGGAGTTTTTCTTTTAAAATCGTTGTGCGTTAAAAAAAAATTTTTTTTCCCCGAAGCCGTGCAGCTCAGTTTCCGTTCGGAAATGTCATTGGTCTAATGTTATAGGGTTCAGTTTTTTGGCTTGAAGTTTGTGAAACCGGGAAAACCCCAGGAAAAATCCATAAATTATCCGCTTTGTTGTGACATGGGAAAAAAATTCCCTACATTTTAAAGTCAAAATCTTACCTTTTTCATCCACTAAATTTTGTGAAATCAGTCATTCCTTTTTTATTTTTGAGCAGATAATAATGTAACTACAAAATCAGGAAAGAGCGCACGCTAGGTTTTAAACCTGTTTTGATTGGCACCTGGTGTATCTACTGATCACCAATAAACAACAAGCAGAACATTTTGAGAGGAATAAATGATGTAAGAAACTCCTAAATCTGACTTGCCACAACACCCGTGGCCTCATTTGCATGATTTTTTTAAAGCAGTTAAAAAGCGTTTTGGGCTCATGATCATTTTAATAGACATCAATCAGTGTTTGACTCATTAATATCATTCTATTAATAAATCGGTGTGCTGAGAGTCACATTTGAGTCTTTTCACATGAACTGAGTTGATTAAGCGAAGATTCTTGTGACAAAAATAATAATAGGAACATTATAACCATAATAAATCATAGTACTTTGGATACTTAAGTACATTTGAAGACAAACACTTTTGTCTTTTTACTCAAGTGAAAGTTTAAAGGGACACTTTTACTGGAGTCACATTTAACTGAGGGTCTCTACTTTAACTCGACTACATGGTTTGTGTACTTCATCCACCACTGATTACAGAGGCAGCAGATAGTAGATACTAGGAGTAATAGTGAGATACTACACTCCTTGGGTTATTTTGTTTGTGAATTATTGCTACCGATAAAGATTTCAGTGTCACTCAACTAAGAAAGAGACCCGGAACGAGGCGTGAATAAAAAGAATGAAGTGCACAAGGCATGAGGTCAGGATAGACTCATGTCTTAGCCTTTGCCCTGGCAAATTGATACTGTTTCTGTATCAGCTACGATATGCCGAGTAATAATAAGTGTCCCCCGGATATATGCAGCAGATTGAATTTGGCTTAAGTTCGCCGCCTGTCACCTTGAACAAAGCCACGTGATTAGCTAGAACATCTCCCATAAGTCAGTTTATCTCCCCTGAAACTCAGGCATCCTCACTATCCAATTTATAGATACAAAATTGAAATCTTGCCATTTGAATACACTCTCGATCACAGCCTCTCTCTCGCTCTCTCTCTCCCTCGCTCTCTCATTCTCCCTCTCTCTCTCTCTCTTACTCTCACTCTGTCACTCTCATACTCTATTTCAGCCATATTAATTGGATTTCTTAATTAGTTCCAGTAATAATTATTAAGGAGATATATGGGAGCTGGGAGAGATGTTCTCTTTCTTCGGCAGTCTCTAATGTCTGCAGTTGAACTGGGTCATTAACGAAAGCCATCACTCAAATAACACACACACACATGCCAGGCTTTTCTCTTCTCAAACTCACACACACACACACACACACACACACACACACACACACACACACACACACACACACACACACACACACAAATGAAGACTAAGGCACAGTTGGAGAGAGGCAGAGAAAGAGGCATGGTAGGAGGTGCATGTAAGTTCGAGAGGCAGACACAGAGAGCTTTAATTACCCCCGGTTACTGAAGTTGCGATGTCTGCGACAGTCTCGGAGGGATTTGCGAGATTTGTTTCAGCAGCAGCTGGAAACAAACTGATACGACGCTCGTCCAATAACAATAACAGCATAATTGTGTCTGCTGTCTCCTTTTCCTCTACTGCATGGCTGCTCGCAACAAAGACACGAGGAACTTCAGGCTCTCGCTTAGTGATACAAGCAATGGAGCTGCTGCTGAAATGGAATGATTTATGAAATATCTACATCTTTGTTAGACAGAGAGAGAGAGAGAAACAGAAAAAGATTAATAGAAAAAAAATAGAGAAATTATTTCTTTCCATATTCCAGTGATGTTAAGGGCCTTGTTTAAGGGCCCTAAGCATGGTAGCTTGCCAAAACCAGAACTTGAACTCCTGACCTTATGATCAGTATCCCAAAACCTTAACAACGGTAGTTTAGTCCCATGCAAAGTGCACTTACATTTAACACCTTGAAGTTTAAAGATTGTTTTCCATTAAAATTGCATCCTAATGTGTTTTATTTCTCTTGTACCACAGCAATTCGCCAACCATTTTTTGCCTGCGTCTAAGTAGTCTCATGACAGTTTTGGAGCTCTTCAGCAAGAGATCTTCCACTCCAACTTATGCATAACCTTCATAAAGCTGGCTTTGTCCTACTGGAACAGGCTTGGGTCTCCTAGTTCAAATGAATGTAAAATGTAATGCTCTTTATCCAACGACGTCCTATACAATTGTGAGATTCCAACTTTGTGGGAAAGAACCACATATGGCTGGAGAAGTCAGCCATATATGGTCGGTTTGAGAGAACAATTCAGATAAGATTTTCTATGAAAACATACAGTATCTTTCATGCAATCTGGTTGTCAACTTTGGCAAATAATCTTGACTGTTTTGAGTGGAAATGGCTCATGTTTTTGTTTCTCGTAGTCTCTACTTAAGTAGCTTTTTTTACATATTTGTACTTTAGTTTTTTTCCTCTTGTACCACAGCAATCCGGGAACCATCTTTAGCCTGTGTCCATGTAACCTCATGACAGTTTTGGAACAGGTATGGTAATCTATTATTGTGGCCATCCTGGCTCAAGGTTTGTTTGGAGATGCTTTTCTGCTCAACATAGTTGCAAAAAGTGCTGATGCTTACTGGATGCTTCTGGCTTTCCATTATAGAGAAAAAATCCCAGAAATATCTCTATCTGGTACCAACAAACTATGCTAATGTCATGGTTTCCTCCATGATTCTGTGCTGCCACATGATTGGCTGATGGGAAAGGACGACTGCAGCTGTGGTTGTTTAGTAGTCGACTGTTGGTGATGGCAGACATGCTGCTGTGCTTCTAAATGCCTGAGGTCCATATGGGACTGTATAGAAGTAAAGACACATCTAGGTAATTGATGACAACACACACACACACACACACACACACACACACACACACACACACACACACACACACACACACACACAAACACACACACAAATAGATGCACGTCCACCTGTTTAATATGGATCTTCTCATTATGAGAAATGAAGCATTGTAGACTGAGAAGCTTATTTTCTTGAAAAGAAGAAGCATGCAGCTGGTTTAATACAGACATACAGGCTGCTCCTGCATTTGACAGCGATTGATAGGACTGCATCGGATATGGCGGTACAGTAATTGAGAATTACACTGTTGAGAGATTTCTTTCAGGAGTGAGACATTCGAGAACAGCTGGTGAAACAGAACGTAGGGAAAATGTTCCTCTGATCCAAACCAGCAGGCGGATCAGGCTTGATTTTTATCAGACATCACAACCAGTGCTCATTCGCAGCCTCCTGCTTCTCTCTATGATGTGTGCGTGTATATGAACCGGTTTGCTTTCTGCGTGTCTATGCTGAGCTATGACTGTGTGCTGCGGTAATGGCTGCCAGCTGGTTGCCTGGCAGGCTCAGTAGAGGCAATGATAGAGGATGGTTTGGGCTGCCATCTCTCCCTCTGACTCTTTCTGTCTTTCTCTGGTGGCTTTGGGAACCAAAAGCAAGCCCAGATGCCCCTGACTAAGCCCCCGCTGGCTAGTATCAATTAGAGGGCTGGCTGGTAAAGCTGGCAGGTTGGGTACAGCAGCTGGGGGCTGGCGCTCTCGACTGGGCACACAGACAGAGGCTCTCCACTCATTGCGGATATCACCTAACAGCACAATGATGTACAACAGCAGGGATACACCACGCTGTTCATGTTTACCCTCTGTCCCACCTCCTGAATCAGAACATCTCTTAATTTCCTTCACGTGCTTTGAAACCTAACAAGAGATACACCATATTGACAGACATTTTTGGACACCACACCATACGATTTCATCTGCTTTTTGAACATTCCCTTCCACATTTAGTCCCTATTTGCTCTTGTAATGACCTCCACTCTTTTGGAAAGATGTTCCACTAGATTTTAGTGTGTGCTTGTGGAGATTTTTGTGCTCATTTATTCAGAAGAGTGTTTGTAAAGTCTAAGGTCTAAGATCTAGGGTGCAGTCAGTGTTCCAATTCCTTCACACGGGCGTTCAATAGGGTTGAGTTTAGAGCTCTCTAGCAGGACACTCAAGATCTTCCACTTTAAATCATATAAATCAGGAATAAAGGGCCAGTCTGAAGGCAGGTTTTTTTCCAACCAAGCAAGTCCACACCAAATCTGTTTAAATCTAATGTTTAAAAAAAAAAAAAACTGTCAGGTGTGGCCTTTGATTGGTTGGAATGTAAACCTGTGGTAAAGATTGGACATCCCTTATGTAAAGTATATCTTCATTGAGTTCACTTTGTGCACAGGGACATTGTCATGCTGTAGGCTCCTAGTTCAAATGAAGGGAAAACCTAATTCTACCACATCCAAGAACATTCCATACATTTGTGTGACTCCAACTTTGTGGTACTGTGATAGTTTGTAAAAAAAAAACACATATAACTGGAAAAATCAGGTGTCTTAATACTTTTGCCCATATAATACCCCCACTATCTGTGAGACATGCGTGGAGGAGATGATTCTTAAAATTGAAATAATTACTTATTGTTACTTAGCAGAAGAGAAATTTCTTCTGGTAAATTAAGCAGGACAGAATCAGCATAAAATAAAATGTAATTCTCCTGATATTCCCACTTCACCACTTGACAGACATTTTCTGTCTTTTTTATCGGCTCGTTTGACTCTTTGGCTTCGTCCATAACATGACCCAATTAAGCCCAATTGCTTTGCCAACTAGCTCGCAGGAACCATCTTTCTTTGCTAACAGAGTAGGAACACAAGACGAAATATCAATCGTTATCTGGTCAGTGAATCCTACAACTTCACAAAAGCTCATGTAACACAATCACTTTTGCTCAGTGCTCCTGCAAACATTTGCGTATTGACTAATCTGAGTGTAAAACAGAAGCAAAACAGGGATTCAGCAAAGAGATTCCAAGCGATCTTGTTCTGTCACTGAGACACAAATGCAAATTAGATGCAAAGGGAATGATAAGGAAAGAAGGGAAGACAGAGAGAGAGGACAAGAAAGAATAGAAATATCCAAATCTGCTGGAACAGAAAATAAAGGAATTAAATAGGAAAGAACTAGTGGAGTACAGCAATACATAGATAGATGGATGGATGGGTGGAGGGAAGAGAGGTATTAAAGAAAAAAAGAAAGAAAGAAAAAAGAAAGATGCATTATTTTATGACTCTAACCAAACAAGTATTATGTATGAGAAACAAAGGCAGTCGAGGTGTGTGTGTGTGTGTGTGTGTGTGTGTGTGTGTGTGTGTCTCAACAAGACAGTGTGGGGGTTCTTTCTATTCATCCTGTGTCACGCGAGCCTTTAACATTGTCTGGTAATGCTTGTTGTGTGTGTGTGTGTGTGTGTGTGTGTGTGTGTGTGTGTGTGTGTGTGTGTGTGATTGAGCTGGAAGAAGATAAAAGAACAAGACGAAAACCTCACCGTTACCACAGAACCATTCAGCTACATGGGAAATTAGAAGGGGCAGTGTGGACTTCCTGTCTGTTTATCCACCCAGACATTATGTCAAAGAGTGTGTGTGTGTGTGTGTGTGTGTGTGTGTGTGTGTGTGTGTGTGTGTGTGTGTGTGTGTGTATGTGTGTGTGTACATGTGTGTGAGTGTGTGTGTCTGTGTAGTTAATGTGAGACAGGGAAGTGGGAGCTGACTCATGTGCAGTAATCAGGACCTCTACTCTGTGTGGTGTGTGTGTGTGTGTGTGTGTGTGTGTGTGTGTGTGTGTGTGTGTGTGTGTGTGTGTATGTTGTATATTTAAAGCTTAGCCGTACAAAGTGCTCATTTCTGATAGCGGAAAGTGTTCATTAATTCCTCCTGGTCAAAATTATAATCAGCTCCTGATACAATACATGTATAGGTGGAATAATGGTGGTCAGTGATTGGTCATTGGAAATTATGGTAATTAGTGAATGAACGTTAGGTATAATGGTGACACGTGATTGGTTATTAAGTACAATATATTCCCAAAAGTAGAAGACGTCCTGGACAATTGTGTGCCTTTTTTTTTAGCAACAGTTTAAAAAAGAATCACATATAGCAGGAAAGGTCAGGTGACCCAATACTTTTGGAAATATAGTGTATAACGGAATATAGTGACTGAACATTGAAAACAATTGTGCTTATTGATTGGTCATTTGGAATAATGGTAATTAGTGACTGGTTACTGAAAACAAATATGGTCAGTAAATTGGTTATTGGGAATAATGGTGATTATTGATGAGTCAATGGGAATAACTGTGATTAAAAACTGAATGTTAGAATAATTGTAGTCGGTGATTAGAAACATTGGAACTTTGAATGTTGGGAATCAGTGAGGAAAAATGTCTTTGGGCTTCTACTGATATTTCATTAAATGGTCTTTGTGAATTATGCTGACCAGTGATTGATGTTGGTAACAGTGGTGATCAGTGAATTATTTTTGTTTTAATATGTGTGTGTGTGTGTGTGTGTGTGTGAAAACTGAACACATAGTAGTACCTTAAAAAAGCTGACTCGAGTGTGACAAACGTGCTTCACTGGTATGTGTGTCTGCATGTGTAAAAACGGCATCTACTATAGTAACTGAAAAGAGCTGAGTCATGTGTGGCAACAAAAAACACTTAAGTGGTGTGTGTGTGTGTGTGTGTGTGTGTGTGTGTGTGTGTGTCATGAATTATAGTAGCTCAATAAAGCTGACTCATTTGTGGGGACAAAAAGACCATTTAAACTAGTGTGTGTAGATGGTGGTGGTGGTGGGGGGGGCACATAAAAAAGAAGCCACATTAAATTCACAGGCTGTAGCCAACAATCTTTGATGTTCATTATATGCACAACATTTCGTGGCTGTTTGACCATAAGATTGAATTGTGCTTTTTGAACTTCCACTTCCACATTTAGTCCCTATCTGTTGTTACAATAACCACCACTCTTCTGGGAAGATGTTCCACTGTTCACGTTCATCTCAAACGGTGTTCAAAAGGGTTTAAGCTCTAAACCAGGAGATCTTCCACTCGAACTCATGCAAAGCAGATCTTCATGGAGCTGGCTTTGTGCACAGGGGTATTGTTATGCTGGAACAGGTTTGAGTCTTCTAGTTTAAGTGAAGGGAATAATTCATGCTACTGCATCCAAAGACACCCGATACACACATCTGACTGGAAAAAGTCTGGTGTCCCAATACATTTGGCAATATAGTATATGTCTCTGTGTGGGACTGAGTGGAAGCAAGCAAATAATGGAAAGAAAGTCTCTATCTATATGTAAGTGTGTGTGTGTATGTGTGTGTGTGTGTGTGTGTAGGAACTTTTTGTCACAAAGAGTGGTAGCCAAATAAATTTGACTCATGTACGGTAACCAAGACCACTTCACCGTGTGTGTGCATGTTTTCTTTTTTGTTGGAAGCGTAGTGTGTGTGTGTGCTTGTGTGTGTAATGTTAAACCGCTCTGGGGGGCCTGTGGGAGGAGAACACACAATGGGTCCAGGGCATGTGGTGCTTTTCTCCGCTGCACATGACGTCTTTGGGGAAATGTGATGTGGGGCATCTGGCTTGTTGGCATTCAGAGCCCATGCGGCTTTTGTTCAACTATGAGCTGAGGGAGAAATGAGGTTAATTTTACAGCGCTTTGTGCTCTTTGTACATAATGAGTGTTTTGTCATGCAGCTATTTAAAAATCCGGTCACGCCGCGTGAGCCGGGGAGAAAAAAAAAACACATTTTAGTCAACTATTGAACTAATATAATCATCAGATTGTTTATAATTAAAGAGTAATTAAAATGTAGAATCAGTGATAAGCTGAACGTCGGCTCGAGTGTCGGTTCTGTAGAGTAAACGACAGAGCGCTCTGAGTGACTTACTTTAATTAGCACCTAAACCCGAGGCGTGAAAGTTTCCTAAGGGAGCGGTTGCTTCCTGACGGAAAAGTCTCCCTGGATAACACCTGGCATGTCTCTCTCCTCGGAAAACCAGATACCGGAATTTTCCGATCATGTATTGTTGGGTTATTTAGTTATAATTTTTTTTTTCTTTTTTGGAGAGTCACTGGTCCACTTTTTCCACCTTTATGTTTGTTGACATTTCTGTGACTCCTTGTAACATTAAAATGCCAATTTGGTTTTGCAATTTTTTTCCCCTCATCTCTCTTTTTTTGTGTGTGTGTGTAGTGAACGTTGATTTGCAGCATCTCTGTTCGAGCCCTAAATGTCAAGTGCCTTAAATGTTACCCATTTCTGTTCCGTTGTTGTCTTTTACAACCTCTTCACTTTGTAGCTTTTAACTGCACTTCACGGAAATTGTTTGCCTTTTCAATTTTTAATTCACATCTTTGATAAGAAAAAAAAATCCTCCTCCTTTAGTACTATAAGCACTGTTGCCACGCTAAAGGTGATTATTTTCCAATAACAGCACGTCCTGAAGAGTCCTCGTATACCACAGCTATTCACCAAATTTTCCAGGCAATTAGAGAATGCTTTTTATCTGTTTATGGATATGATTAATGCATCTCAAAGCAAGATTCCATTTTCATTATTGCAGCTTTGAACAGCCATTTTAATATATAGCAAATATATAAAAATATATAAGAGCTTTAACAGCTTTTACAGTGTTGATGCTGGAGACTCCTTCTATTAGTGCTTTAAATCTACTGACAGCAAACATCATAGGAATGGTTACATATATGGGGTTATTTTTGTACGTTTTTTTATCCTATGTCTAAAATTTTACAACGGAAATGATGCCGTATTTCAATTGAAGCATTAGTATGAACCTATGAATTATAGCTATAAACTGTCAAATCATTTGTAAGAACAAATTAATTAACAACCTTTTGATCAATCAGATTTGAATAGAAAATTTCTATATATATATATAATAAACAAATTATATATTTGAGCTACAGTAGTTCATCTATTGACCTTCATTGGAGCATTTAAGATGATATACTGTAATTTTTTTATTATTAACAAATTACAGTATACCACCCCAAACTGATCCCCAATTTTTAGGACTCCTGTTTAGGCTAGTCTCGACTTACGATATTTTTGATCATCATTAGAATCTCCATCGTAAATCAGGAACTACCTGTACATATAACATTCCTTATATATTTGTTTTTCATTTGAGAAAGTAATTTTTGAAATGAAACAGCTCTAGTACATGCTCTAGAAATGAACTCAGCCAATTACCAGAGATGAATTATACTGATGTAGTGATACAAGGCAATAATTCTGATATATAACAACCCATCATACCTCATCTGAACTGCTAAATCGTCCCATTTCTCACATTAAACAACGCTCTCCCTTTCACGCACACCTGAGCTACTGTGTCAAAAAAGAGATTCCGATTTTTCCATCTAACGCCTGTTTTGTATCCCAGGGGTCAATGCCTTGCCCTCCCCTAAAAGCCTGGAGCGTTTTAATTCCATGAGGACACAGCCCTGAAGGCACCATTCACATATTGTGATAAATGAAGTCTAGAAAGCTTTGTTGTCCAGCCACAGCCCTTTTCAGTAGCACTGGTGCGTTCACTAATCCAAAGGGTAGAGATGCAAATTCAAACTGGCCCTGATAAAGGCGATGTGAATGAAAGATATGGTTATGTGCTGCCATATTGTCACATGCTCACGTGAAGCTTATGATGGATTTGGGGCCGAGGTCGTAACTAGTGTTAGAGGTGTGTCCAACCAAACCCAAACGACACCCAAATTAAATCTGCTGACCTTTTGAGTCTTGGGAACTGTGTCCTGGTCAAAAAACTAGTGCAAGTGTGTTAATCTGATACACCCAGGCATTCATTTGAACATGAAATGATAATCTTTCGAGCATGACCCAAGACACCAAAGCACCTTTCAGTCTCTCTATCCAAAGCGCCAATCACTCGGCTGCCCATAATCCTTGCAGGTCCAGCCTCCTCGGCGAGGTGGCGTTGGATGGGGTGGAATTGGGTTTTTGGAGTCTTTTCATGTGTCCTACTAAAAGCCACGTGTCAAAAGCAATCACCTCACCAGAGGCATCACTGAACAGTCCAGCAATTTCGGTTTTCTAGCCATCTCTTGTCTTGCAGGCTCCAACAGGTTTTTCACCACCCCCTAAAAAACCCCTCTCTCAGATGAGCAGCTGAGAGCTTGCCTTATCATAAGGCCGGAATCGGTGTAATCTAATAGGCCTCTGCCTGTGGGGAAATCGAACAGGACTGAGATTAGGGCCTGCTGAAAGATGACAAGCTTAGGGAATACAGTTAGCAGACTGTTTTCCTGTACTCTAAAGCTGCCCTGGTCATGTTATAGAGCCTGAACCTTTTGTGCAAGCTTTTTTGGAAGAGTAGGGCTTTGGGAGTAATCCTATCTCCATTCCCATTGGGTGAAAAAAAGGATCAAAAATGACTCATTTAAAAAGAAATAAAATATAGACAGGAAATTCATGCAGTGATGAATGCATGGCCAAGATTAGTTTCATTTGGTGCTTTGTGCGTTGTGAGTGTGTTTAATAGAGTGAAGCCTGATGAGCTGTTAAACCATGTTTATGCCCTGTTGATTTTCACGTTTTTCTTTCTTCCATGGCTTCTGTGCAGAATTACAGTACAGAAAGGAGAGAAGTAGAACAGCTAAATGGGTAGACGTAAGGTCGTTCCTGAGAGACATATTACTCTTTTTTTTCTCCTTTGGTTCATTCCCTCTCACCTCAGTTCAATGCTATTGACTTTTACATCAAACGGAATTTGTAAGCATTTTGCGCTTGGCTGTGTTCAATGCTGAAAGCAGCAATGGGGGTGGAGTCAATGTCCGGCTAAACAGTATATCCATAGGTGGAAGATTAAATTATTCTACTCAAGTAAAAGTACTGTTACTTCAATCAAATCTACTTTAGTACAAGTTACCAGTCTGAAAATCTACTAATTTCAAATTTTATGTTTTTTTTTTTTCTTTTTCCATAGTGTGGGTATGTGGGGTATTATAGTGTAGTTCATAAAGGATAAAGTAACTAGGAACTAAAACTAGAAACTAAAGTGTAATAACAAAAAAAATGAACACTACAGTTCATGACTTTGGTCTTATGTGACTTATGCAAATGCAAAAAAAATTCTCCTGTTACAATGTCATTTATGATAATGAGTAAAAATGCAAATTCAGATTTTGAATTCAGACAGTATGATCTGCATCATTGGTGTCTGTTTTGTCCATCTTCATCTCTTTTTCTTGTGAGTTTAGCACATTTGTTCTCCTGCCCATCAATCAATCCGTGCGAGGTGTTTCCGATTTTTTCCCCCTTGCATTATTTGTATTTCTTTATTTTTTTACTCAGTAACCGATATGATTTTAAATGCAGTTATGTACAATACTTCACCAGAACCGGAGACATACTTCAGTTAAAGTTAAAGATGTGGTGGTTATGAGCTCAAGACCTGGCCATACCAGGCTCTTGAGCAGGGCCCTTAACCCCCCTCTTTTGGATTGAAAAATCTTTAACTCAAATTTCACCCTGACTTCCTCTGACGTCCTTCTCACTCTCCAGTGTTCTCTATTGTCTAAAGACTATAATCACACACTTTATGTCACCCAAATGAGAATGGGTTCTCCTTTTGAGTCTGGTTCCTCTCAAGGTTTCTTCCTCATAACATCTAAGGGAGTTTTTCCGGGTCACAGTCACCATGGCTGCTCATCAGGGATAAATACACATCGTTCACCTTAACTGTTAATTTCTGTAAAGCTGCTTTGGGACAATGTCTGTTGTAAAAGGCGCTATAGAAATAAACTTGACTTGACTTGACGGCCATAAATAAATAGATTAACATAGAATGTGGTGGACACAAAATATTAGCTCGCCGATATATCATCATCAGTGTAATATGTTTTTCAGAAAGACTTGGACACACACACACACAATATGGTTCTTAATTCAACTCAGATTTATGGAGCTAATTGCTCGACAAGGCGGTGGCACACTTCAGAACAGAGTTAGAGGTGAAATAGATAAGAGCAGTAAGTAAATTAAAAAGTCCACCAAGTGTCTCCTTTCACGAGTTTAAATGAGCTCTGGCACGCTTGGCTGCTTTGTAGAGGTCAATGAATGAAATAGCCCTTCTGAAGATTTTCAAATAAACAGCTTTCTCGTTCCCGAGCTCGTCCTGCACGCCAGTCTGCCGTCACACGAAAAGATGTCTCGAGGAGAGATTGAGCAGGACTCGTGCCAGCGCTCTAAACGGTTAAGTGGCCCAAGTGCCAGCCTGCTTGGCACAGAGACAAACTGGCACGCCGCAGCACCCGCTGCATTACATTACTGTCAGCGCGCAAATTACAAAACCCAACACACGCACACTCGAATTATGCCTTCATTTGGACAATTGAGCAGGAGTGCTTTTCAGCAGACATGACGAATGTGTCCATTTACAGAGCACCGATTCGGATACGGGATTCAGACCATGAGACAAAGGTTAAGGGAGAAAAAGCAATGCATGCTATTATATGTGTGTGTGAGATTTTTTCTTCACATTTGATTCAGATGTAAAATTGCTTCTGGCTCATTTTTTAATTGGAGTAAGAAGGAAATGTTCTTTTTTTTATTTTGTCAGACCTGGTGAATAAAACTTTTGAATGTCTCAAGGCAAAATGTAGGCTTTTTATTAAAAATGTGACATTTCTGGTCTCATGTTGTTTCTGGAATAACTGTAGAGTGACACGTTAACAATAGAGGCAGATTTCGCACAAATCCAGACTTGGAAAATTGAAGCTGCCATAATGATGATTTCAAGATCAACTTGCCGTTTAGAAAATGTATTTATAATGCGTTATTCCTACACTTTTAATTGTAAAACAAAATAGCAAGATTTATGAAAATTAATGTCAGAATGAACCTTTTCTGCAACCCACCATAACCCTCTCCCCACAAGATGTCAAAGTAGTTCTAATAAATTTCCCCTATTTTTAAGCTGGAAAATCTAAATCTATAGTTGTAACACAACAGGGACAAACATAACAAATTCATTACATACAAACAAACATATTCAATAAAACCTATATTCACAATATTACTAATTTGGGTTAAAAATGTTCTGTGGCTATGATTATATCAAAAGTGTGAAAACACCTGACCATAAGATTGTTATGTGCTTTCGGATTTGCTG
>MU551630.1:2870676-2897825 GCA_024362625.1 Silurus asotus
TGTCTGTCTGTCTGTCTGTCTGTCTGTCTGTCTGTCCGTCCGTCCGTCCGTCCGTCCGTCCGTCCGTCCGTCCATCCATCCATCAATCCATCCATCTATCCATCTATCCATCTATCTATCTAGCTATCTAGCTAGCTAGCTAGCTTTCTAGTTAGCTAGCTAGCTGAAGCTTCTGTGTGTGTGTGTGTGTGTGTGTGTGTGTGTGTGTGTGTGTGTTTTGTGTGCATGAACATACTGTTTTCTGTTTGTGTTCATATTTGTTTGCATGTCATACTTTCTTTTCTTCTCTGAGCTTGATGTTTGTGTGTGTGTGTGTGTGTGCTGTGGTGTTGTGATCCACAGGTGCACAGGCTTTATCCAGATGGAAAGAAAACATTAGCCCGGAGGGGCACGGAGCCAGATGGAGAGAGAAAGGAAAGAAAGCGCGAGAGGGAGAGTTGTTTCGAATGCAAATCACCTGTTTTGCTTCGCAGCTTGTAAAACAGGAACAGCATGAACATGCACTGGTTCCATTCATAAAATCGAGTGCCCCAGACATGGCTAAAAATTCAAAGGCCCTAATAAAACACCCTCATAACCTGAGGAAACCAGGCATCTGATCATGTCCGATCAGAGTGTGCTTCTCTAAGGGTTCACCACAGCACTTAGCTCTCAATAGCTTTTCATGAGCAATCGGACATGTTTCATTCCTGCAGCATATGTATCGCATTAGATCAGCATTAGGGTTTTTTAGGAGTACCCAAAAAACCCTCGCTGCATCCTGGGAGGAAATTTACTTTATATATATGTGTAGGCCACGACCACATCTGGGGGAGAACTGTAAATTCCAGCTGTTTCTCATCGTTGGGAGTTAGTCAGTGTATCAAATGTCCTTTGAAGTTGCCAATACATGTGAACGTGTTCTTCTGTGATGCTCAGATCAACTTTTCTCCTTTTTTTAAATGATGGTATACTTTGTCTGAGGAGTGATGCTAGATTTGTCATGTATAAGTCATTTATCATCAGTGGCGAGTGATTGTGGTAGTCCTCATCCTCAACGATTGCTTTTCATCTTCGAGTATCCACTTTCTCCTGGTTGTAGGATTGTGGCAGATTTATTGGTTTAGCATTAGGGTTCGGTCTGTCTGTCTGTCTGTCTGTCTGTCTGTCTGTCTGTCTGTCATGTCAAGTTTATTTCTATAGCGCTTTTTACAACAGACATTGTCTCATAGCAGCTACACAGAATGTAACAGTTAAGGTGAACAATGTATATTTATCCCTGATGAGCAGCCATGGTGTCTGTAGCATGTCTGTCTGTCTGTCTGTCTGTCTGTCTGTCTGTCTTTCTGTATGTATGTATGTATGTACGTCTGTCTGTCTGTTTGTCTGTTTGTCTGTCTGTCTGTTTGTCTGTCTGTCTGTCTGTATGTATGTATGTATGTACGTCTGTCTGTCTGTTTGTCTGTCTGTCTGTCTGTCTGTCTGTATGTACATTTGTCTGCCTGTCTGTCTGTCTGTCTGTCTGTGTGTAATCAGAGTGCACTTATGTGAGTGTTCACCACAACAATTAGCTCACCATTTTTCAGTAACCACTCGGACATTCGTCTTTCCGACAGCATATGTATTTCATTAGATCACTCCACCCGCATAAAGAAGAACCCAAAACCCTCCCTGGTTCCTGGGAGGTAAAGTACTTATATCCAGTCATATATGTTCATGGGGATGACTCCATCATCAGTCAGAGCAACGTTAGCCAGTCATAGGCATGTGTGAGCTCTTATACACTATGTGGGCAGTTAAACCCAGTGTGATGAAGCACAAGCAGTGTGAAGGAGAAAGTAAAGGCAGTGCTGAACATGGGAAGTAGTAGGAGAGAATAGGCACTGACCAAAATTGGGGGAAAATGCGATCAAATAAATAAATATTAGTCAGCATTTGGGATAGAACAGCAAAAAAACAAGCATGATTCAGAAACACATTTATTATTGAAAGTCATTGTGAATCAGAGGCTTAAAAAATGTTTTTAGTATTTTTTTTTATGATGATAATGAGGATTATTATTATTAATAATATTATTTGTATTATTTTCTATTTATTCATTCAGTTTTGTTTTTATCATTATTATTATTATAAAGAGGGTGATATACAGATACTTAAAATAGGCAGACAACCTACTTTCATTGACATTTCTGATTGGTGAATAATTTTTATTTGTATTATTATTTTTTTAATATAATTGTATTGTAACGTTCACCCATATCTATAAAATTTCTAATGTACATGTTAAAATATTAATAATAAAAATAAATAAATAAATAAATAAATAAATATTTTTCTGGAAAAATATACAACCCTAACCCTGACCTCTAACCCTATCCCTAACCCTAACTTGAAACTCCGACCCCAACTTTAACCCTAACTCCAACCCTAGCCCCAACCCTAAGATTAACTCCAACCCCATCTCTAACACTAACTCCAACTCCAACCCCAATTCTAACCCTAACTCCAAACCCCAACTCTAACCCTAATTCCAACCCCAACTTTAACACTTACTCCAACCCTAAGCCCTAACCCTGAAACCTAACCCCCGACCCAACCGTAAAACCTAACCCTAACCCCAACAGCTAGTCCCAACCCTAAATCTTAACACTAACCCCTAACTTCTAACCCTAACTCCAGCCGCAAACCTAACCCCAACCCTAACCCTAATTTCAACCCTAACCCTGACCTCCATCCGTGACAATAACTCCAACCCTAACTCCAACTTTAAAAAGCTAAAAAACCTGGCCATAAACAAAACAACTGCCATTAAAAAAGAAGTGTGAGACAAGCAGTGGTGTGAACGGAGTGGTAATATACACAAATGCTAATGAACTTGAATATGACTCATGTGGGAAAACAGACATGTGAGATGGTCCTGTGATGTGCAGTGACTGATGGGAAGCGTAATTCATGATACTGATACAATCTTAGAAATAAAAATCTTATATCTCATATTAAATCTGTATGACCTGGAAGATTTCTCCATCATATCTGTTATTATAGATGGTGTCTGTAGCTTTAATGAACCACTTGTGTGCTGTGAACACTTTCTCAGTAGGCCTGAGGCGTTATCCTTCTGAAATATGTAGGAAAGATCCAGAAGAGGAACCAAATTCACATAAACTGTGAAGGGTACATGTTTTAAAATACCAAGGAAAGTCTGACTCCTGCAGTGCATGACCACACAGCTAGAAATGACCACATGGCCTTAATGATGTAGGGTGATAATACTGTGGGATTACAGGCAGATTCAATCACTGTGTGTGTGTGAGTGTGTGTGTGTGTGTGTGTGTGTGTGTGTGTGTGTGTGTGTGTGTGTGTGTGTTTGTGTTAGTGTGTGTGTGTGTGTGTGTGTTGTACGTAGGAGGGCCGAGTCAGTCGACTGGGTGGCGTTATTTATTCATCAGTACCCTGACATTTGTCTGGAGGCAGCAGAGAGAGCGTAGGTCCTGAGAATCACAGTGTTCTGTGACTCATGTGGGAGAAGAAGATGGGCTGATGGAACTAACAGATGCTACAGAGACGCTTAGCCAAGATAATTGTAAGACGCAGTTTTAGCATGCATCAAAAAAGTTTGATCATAATGTATTACCAGTTCAAATAGATTTCAGATAAAGCTGAGCGATTGTCTGGAATGTTCTTGGTTATGATTGCTTGGAATTGATTCATTCACTATAACGGCAGCTATGATTTATAAAAGATAAAAAAGAAATTAAATTTAGCTACAATTGAACTCATTCTCGGGAATACCCAAAAAAGGGAACAACTAAACATCAATACAGTGTAACAAGCATGATTTGTTTGTCTTTAGAACCTCAATACAAAGAAAGTCTAGTGAAAACAATACATGACACTGTCTATATATTATAAAATTGCCACACAATTATATACAACATATTTGTATACAGTAGCAGGAAATTCTCCCTACACTTGTACTAAAAGACCCAAATGTATTCCAGCATAACAATATCTCTATGTACAAAGCCAGTTGAATGATGATGTGCTTTACATTGGTTGGAGTGGAAGATCTTGAGTGGCCTGCTATAGAAGATTTTCATAATCGATTTACTTTTGTATCTATGCTTTGAGAAATTGTACATTGTTTGAAGAATTGAACTAATAGAATTGAACTGAATTATGGACTTTGAAGAAGTAGATGCCGAACTTGCAAACATCCCGAACCATCTAGAGACATATCAGTGCCAATTGGATCCCACTACATGTGTGGAGTTTTGACACTGGACTTCCTGGAATGTTTAAAGGCTCTGGCATGGAGAAGCTGATGTTGGATCTGTGATGATTACAAATGTTGTGTTCTGTATTGTTGAAAGGTTTATGATCAAACTCTTGATGTCACCCAAATGAGGATGGGTTCCCCTTTTGAGTCTGGTTCCTCTCAAGGTTTCTTCATCATTACATCTAAGGGAGTTGTTCCTTGCCACAGTCGCCACGGCGGCTCATCAGGGATAAATACACACCATTCACCTTCACTGTTGATTTCTGTAAAGCTGCTTTGAGACAATGGCTGTTGCTATAGAAATAAACTTGACTTGACTTGTATTGAATTGAATTGAATTGAACTCAACCCTATTAAACACCTTTTGGGATCAATTTTAACACTGTCTACACCCCATCCTCTTCACATCACCTCCATCAGTACGTGACTTTACTACCACCCCTGTAGCTCAATGAGCACAAATACTTCACGATCACACTCCAAAATCTAGTGTAACATCTTCCCAGAAGAAGGCAAGTTATTATAACAGCAAATGGAGACTAAATGCAGAATGTGATGTTCGAAAAGCACATCATCTAATACTCAGGTGTCAACAAACCTTTGTCCATATAGCTGCCTCAATGTAATAGATAACGAGAACTTGTTGAGTGGACGGTCTGTAATAATTAAATGCGATATAAAATGTGTATTGTAATAAACAAAAAATTGTATTGTACGCTTTACAAATTGTTGTGGTTTATGTAAAAGGTGAAGAATGAAATTATTGTAACATTCTTATGTGTTTTATTCAGTTTCGAAACCCTTTGGGGAAGAAAAGAACTCTCAACTATCTAAAGAACCCTTGAAACACAATGGTGTCCGTGAATGGTGTCGTGTCTCCCTTGAAAAAAAGACATCTGCTTAACAAATAGGAATGTAAATACGCAGTCAAATTGGAAAGAAAATCGTAATTATACTACATTTGCATCACAATTTTAGTTTCTCTCTCCGTCAGCGTAGAGACATTTTTATGTACAGTAGTACACATTCTCTGAGGTGTAATTTAATAAACGACACGACAGGACGGGACTCTAATAGAAGCTTTATTGTGTTCTGCACAGTGGCTGAAATCATGGGACTTTTTGTACATCCCTTTACACATCCACAGCTCTTGTCTTGAGTTTAGCAGCTCGAAGCAAAGGAGTTCTCTGTTGCCTGTTCAGAAAAAAACCCCAGCAATGGCATTTAAATAAATACTTCATCGTCTCTGCTGTTGGGGTAATCGCTTGTAATTAGCCACTGTCTGTCCTTAATGGAGCAGTTTTAAAAGGAGCAGCTGGAGCGCTGCCACTCGCTGCCCGGCTGTAAAATGGCCTTCAGAGCAGGCCAAGATCTCCAAACGTAGCCAGTGACTGTAACACTGTTAAACTCAGTCATTTTCAATTCTGCGGCACTAAAATAAATAAATGTCCACGCACCACTAAGCATCTAACTATAGAAAGCCTGTTCTTGTGAAATAGCTGAATAAACATTACAAGACAGGGAATAAAAACCTCTGTTGTGAGGTTAAATGAGTGTAATATGACACACTGTGAGTGAAAGGGACACTCTGGTGTTTTGTGTGATGACAGTAAACAGCAATGTCCAAAAGTTTTCCTGAATGGGTAATGAGGAATCATAATTCCAATAACGATAGGAAAGTTGGATAAATTCCTGTCAGAACACAATATATATGGACACAAATTTGTGGTACCAGAGTATAAGATTTCACTCTGTTTGCTGTTATTATAACCTCCACTTCATTTTGGAGTGTGTTGTTTGAGATTTGTGATCATTCAGCTAAAAGGGTGTTAGTAAAGTCAAACGCTGATGTAGGTGAGAAGGTGAGGAGGTTTGGGGTGCAGTCATTGTTTATGTTTATCCCAAAGGTGTTCAATAGGGTTGAGGTCAGATCTCTATAGCAGGAGATCTTCCACTCCAACCCATGTTGGTCTTATCTCCATGGAGACGGCTCTGTACACAGGGGCATTGCCATACTGGAACAGGTTTAAGTGTCTTATTTCAAGTAAAGGGAAAAGTATATTCAATTGTATTGAAACTTATACAATTGTGTACCTCCCAACTTTGTGGTAGAGACAAACCACATGGCTGGAAAGTCAGGTGTCCCAATACTTTTGTTCATATAGTGTATGTAACAAGCATGATGGTAAGAGAGGAAAAGTGAATGGACTAAAATCTGTTTTGTAATCTTCTTTAATGTACAATTTTGCTGGAAAATACACTTTAGAAAGTGCTGTACATTTTGTAGATCTTTATATATTTTTTTAAATAAATAACTTTTTTTTATTATATTGTAAAAATATATACAAATAAAAATTTGACTAGTAAAAATATAAAAATTGTTTTTATCTGAAACAATCTGAAACATTTCCATCATGTACATTTTGTAGATTTTATTAATGTTTCAAATGATTATATACATTTAAAAGAAACACTGACACAAATAAAGTTATGAAAAAAATAATTTTAAACAATATAGATAAAAGCAAAACAAATTTTTTTTATAAAAACAATTTTCATTTATTATGAATTTATTAAAAAAACATATATATATTTCTTTATTTGAAGCATTACCCAAGTGTAGTTAATGAACATGTAAATATTGCAATTTTACAAATTCTTTACAGTTTACATTCTTTACAAAAAAAAAATGTAATAAAAAAATGAGGTTGTTAAAGTAATAAATATGTTGAAAAATATATGAAATATCTGAAAAAAAATTGTTGTTCTGAAGGAAACTTTACTTGTTTGTAATGTGTTTCAAAATGTTCACTTTTGCATTCCTATTTGCAAATGTAATGGCACCTCAAGTGAGCTCTCAAAACTGTTAAAAAAAATTAAATTTGTTACATTCTGTTTACAACCCAGTTCTTCCCACTGCCCCACACTTAACACTCATTATCATTGAAGATACCATACTTTTTCTGCAATAATTCCAGATGAACATCATGTCTGAGAAAGGGCAATTCTCTTAGTACTGACCTACGGCTTTTAAAATCCTTGTCTACAGAAGTATTGTCCAGCTGCAGCCCGAGAAAAAGAACAAATCTGAAACGATTTGAGAGCTGTATATTTCATGACAAGCACAAGGGGCCCCTTTTTGACCTGTAACACTCTCCAGTTGCAAGTTTGGAGAGCGTTCTGACGCCCCGCGGCCCGCTCATGATGCACTACAGGCTACCGGCTAACGTCTTAGATGATTTAAAAAAAAAAAAAAAAAAAGCTCCAGGCCAAGCATGGCTATTCATGTCTGCTTTTCCCCTGAGGCGAACGTTTTCAAAGAGGAAGCTTGAACGTTTTTTTCCCCCAATTTTTTTAAAGAAAAGAGACCAAATACAAAATGTAAAATCTTATACAGAGGATACAGAGCAGAGTGAGCACATGTACGTGTGTCTTAGCCACTTGACATTTAGGGTTTTTGCTTTGTAGATTGAAATTCCCACCAACCCCCTGTTCACTCTTAAACCTGGCTGCATTAGGGCCCTGATCTCAAGTGAAATGGAGTCATGGGCCAAGTCTGGGAAGAGATTTTGTTCAGAGATCCTTTTGAAAATCCCTATTCATTTCAGGACAGAGAGAAAGAACTGGCAAAGATTCAAAAAAAGAGAGGAAGAGAGAGAGAGTATTTGGAGGACGTGTCACTATCACTCTGCGTCTCTTCTCCCCACTCGACGGTTGAGAGCCGAGGTGTTCGTGGTCTGCTCAGGGCTCAGTGCTAAATATAGCAAGCGGTTAAACATTGCACACAGCGCAGCACCGGATACGTCTTCTCTCTCAGGCTTGCGTGCGTTTCGAGGGTTGTTCGGTTAATTCATGAAAGACGAGCAAAAATGAAACAACAACAACAAAAAACGCTTTCGCTTTACAAGTTTTATTGGGGTCCTGCACTTGAAATAATGGGCACACGAGCCGTTTTAAAGACAGCTCCAAACTCACTGAGCTGAATTATACAAGCGCTCCGGAATGCATCTCACGTCTTAAGAGAAGCGCGAGGAAACCTCGAGCGTTCGATACGCCTGCTAGAATTCCCCGCAAGCGTGTGGTTTTCGAAAGCCCTCTACACGTTGTGTTTCACAAGTCAGTCGAAGCGAAAAGGAACTTCTAGGAAAGCTGTTCTTATAGAGCTAAATATGTCTGAACCGTGACAACCGTTAGAACGTTTGTAAATGCAGTGAAGACAGATGTAGTCTGAAACGAAGTTGCGAACTTCAAGCTAAGAATAAACGCACACATCTTCGATATGTGGACGTTTAAACCCAAGATCATCATATTCCACATTTACTCACTTGTTATTATAACCCCCACTCTTTTGGGAAGGTGTTCCACTAGATTTTAGAGTGTGCATGTGAAAAATTGTCGGCTATTAACTTGTTCCATGTACATTTACGTTATTTTTTTACAGTGGCTGTGGGGGGTCTTCTAGTGGAGTTTCACAAGGACAGGGGGGATATAAATCTCTAACTATTTGTTTTTAATTGAAGGAACAAGTCAAGTCAAGTCAAGTTTATTTCTATAGCGCTTTTAACAGACATTGTCTCAAAGCAGCGTTAAAGAATTTAACAGTTAAGGTAAATGATGTGTATTTATCCCTGATTAACAGCCGTGGCGACTGTGACCCGGAAAAACTATCTTAGATGTTATGAGGAAGAATCCTTGAGAGGAACCAGACTCAAAAGGAGAACCTTTATCATTTGGGTGACATCAAGTGTGTTATTATAGTCTTTAAAACAATACAGAACACTGGAGAGTGAGAACTAACATGAACACTGGAGTGTAAGATACTGAGTGATGATCTTTCTACAGTCTTTTACAGTCATTTAAGGTTATAGAACCAGGAGCTACTGAGAAAAATAGCTCAACATTTGCGATCATCACAGATCCAAATTACATTATTACCTTTACAAATTAAAGTGCAATAACTAAAACAAATAAATACAGTCCATAACAGACCATAAATTGAGTTATGCACTTTTGCAGCAGCAGCAGCAAAAAAAAAATTTCTCCTGTTATAATGTCATTTGTGATAATGAGTGAAATCTTAAAAATGTCTTGAAATCACGAATGTCTCGTTCGTCTCCATCTTTCTTTCTCAAGTTGTTCTCCACTTTTCAACCAATCAGTGCGGTAGTTTTCAGAGTGCGATTTATTTCCCCTTGCATTATATTTATTGATTTATTTTTTTTACTCAGCAGCAGAAATGATTTCAAATGTAACTAAGTTCAACAGTAAACAAAACATACTTAATTGCTTAATTGAACAATAAAAAGGTTCATGATGGATTATTAACTAACTTGAGTTCTTATTAATTGGCATAAAGGTGCATATTAAAGCTGCAAAACATGTATCCATGTTCCATGGAAACCTCTAGTAATAGTACAGAGAAAGAGAGAGAGAGAGAGAGTGTGTGTGTGTGTGTGTGTGTGTGTGTGTGTGTGTGTGTGTGTGTGTTTCGAAAGCTGGCCTCCAGGCCATGCACAAGACTGCAGACCCCAGCAGAGCAACGAGAGCAAAACCGCATCAGTTTACAGCTGTGCTCCTCAATACCCTCATTCACACACAAATACCCACATGCACACACACACACGAGCGCACACACACGCACACACAAATACAGGCAGTGTGGTTTTAACAGAACTAACAGCGGTTTGTCTCCAATAACTCTGTCATGTGAATCAGGTCATTATCTACTACTTTGTGTACCTTCTGTGGCAAAGTGTCATGTGATGTGACAAGAATTCTTCAGTTTGGCTTTTGGCACATTTTGTTTGTGAATGGAATGTCTAAGGCAAAGACCACGAGAATAACGATAAAAACGTCTAAGAATTATATACTATCTGTATTAGACAAGTGCACGATATGGATCAAAAGTATTGGGACACTTGATTTTTCCAGCTTTATGTTGTTCTTTGGCAAACCTGTTATCAGAAAATTGAAGACACATAATTGTATATCTTTGGATGTGGTACAATGACTTGGAGTTTGTTCCAGTATGACAATGCTCCTGTGCACCAAACCAGCTCCAAGAAGATATGCTTTACATGGGTTGGAATGGAAGATCTTGAGTGACCTGCATTAGAGATCTGATCTCAAAAATGAACACCTTTGGGATGGATTGGAACACTGATTGTACTCCAGACCTCCTCAGTATCCTTGTGTCTGAAAATATTTTCTTCTTCCCAGAAGAGTAAGGAATGTTATGTTCAAAAAGCATATACCAATCTTATGGTCAGGTGTCCACAAACTTTTGCCCATATAGTGTATAGAATTTCTTTCACACACCAGCGTTTGAAGATTCAAGAAATGACCTAAATGTTTTCTTTTATCATGCAGCTGTGTGGCCATGTGTGTGTGTGTGTGTGTGTGTGTGTGTCAGTTTGCGCTAATTGTGCCTCCATCACTGCATCTTTGTGTTTGTTTGTTTTTTTTACACAGGGCACTGCAAACGGAGCCCGAGAGCGGATTAGATTTACTCTAGAACACTATCAGCTCCAGAGCAAACAGTAGTGAATAACAGACAGCAAAGCTGGAGATCACATGAACCAGGTCTTGTTTATCCTGCTTTATATTAGTGTTGTGGAATTCTTGATTCTGATTGGTCGAAAAGGAATGCAAAGCAAATGCAACGTCGGATTTCGGGATTTCTGTAAGTACGGAGTCTCCAGTTTCAGGACTTTGTAACGTGCTGTTTTCCGACATGGGAAGGTGTTCAGGACAAAGAAGTGTGTACTTTCTGATTTCTTGTTAACACAGCAGGATTTCTTTTGTGTACTCGCACTATAGGTTCGGTTCCACGGCCACTACAACGGACAAAGAAGTAAAAATGTCATTATTTAATGAATTGAAATGTCACTCATTGGCAATGTGCTGTGACATAAGAGAAATAAAACACTTCAGGATTTTTTGGTGTAATATAATAATCAACTTTCTGGTGGTCCATGACATTTCTGTGCAGCAAATTTCAATACATTTCATGATCCTTCATTGAATATGACCTCATGAAAATGTCAGACTTTTAAAAAGAAGATGCCTCGTACCATCTCCAGGTGGATCCCATTTGAGGATAAAATAATAATAAATACTCAAAATATCTTCTACATATGATGTTTCTCCTTCATTGAACATATAAAGGCTCTGGCATGGAGGAGTTGGTATTGAATCTGTAATGATCCCAGATGTTGAGCTAATTTATGAGATCCTCAGGAGCTCCTGGTTCCACAACTTCAGCTGACGGTATAAGACTGTAGAAAAGACATTACTCATAATCACCTACTTCAGTGCTGATGATACTTCTCAATCTACTCCATATATGAATGATTTATAATCATACTCACCCAAATGAGGATGGGTTCCCTTTTTGAGTCTGGTTCCTCTCAAGGTTTCTTTCTCATAACATCTAAGGGAATGGTTCCTTGCTACATTTACCACATAAATGTTTATATAAGTGAACATTGTTCTACAATTCCTACATTCTGTAAATCTCATTTGAGACAATGCCCATTGTTAAAAGTGCGATAGGAATAAAATATATTGAATATATTTTATGTTCATTTCTGCCTGAGAGAGCCAAATAAGAAATGTTGGCACCCCGAATTGAGCGCGATAAGGACATTCACACGCTTTTATCTCTCCCATAAAGTCCGACCCCGAAAGCGTCAGCACTCTGCCCAATAACGGAGACTCCATCACACTGTAATTCAAACATTATCTCGGGCTTATCATAAACGATTAAGCGCTAAAAGCACATCATTAATACGAGGCAATTACACGGGTTTAAGTTTAAAATGGCCGCACAATAGATTACGTGAACAGAAATTGTTTCAGGCAGAAAACCGAAGGTCACGTATCCTCATGGGCATATTAACGCACCCGCTAATGATAAATCGCAGCCAGGTTTCTATGGCGACGAGAAAGCTCGTTCGGCGCCTCAAGCCAAATAATTCAGCGGACGGGCCCCGCTGCTATACGATCCAACTTACGCGCCAGGAGTATGAATGAAAGGCTTTAACAGGCCCAAATTAAATTAACGGAAAACGTAATGAACGCGGCGTATCGCTTACCCGCGGGCAGCGTTCGTGCGTGTCATGTGTCATCGTCTTGTGATTAAAAATGATAAGTTGACTCTTTATCACACAATCTCAGAGAGATTACAGCACGGTCATGTGTGGAGAGAAAAAATAAGTGTGTGATTACCCACGGGTTTTTTCACAAGGCGCGACACACAGTACACACAGATCACACAAAGTCATTCATTTAAATTGTGGGCGGGGCTTGAAGGCACAAACTTTCTGAGATTTTCACAAGTGACAAACAAAGCACCATGATGGGCAGAAGGTGAGGGATTAATGACGTAAAGAATGGTCTCTGACATTGTGGGGATCCCAAGCGAGGCTGAGCATCTGGATCAATAAATATAAGCATGCCAGTTTATTTAGTTTTCCATGGTACAGACCAGCACATGTACTGGTGCAGAACAGTTGAAATAAAAAATGCATTACATAGTTTGTTCAGTATTCAGCGTTTCCGATACATTACATCAATATCTCTGTGGGGAAATGGACCTATCCACTTTTTTCCTAGTGGCGCTGCTGTAAAAACAATTATGGTATCTTCCGCCTGAAGTAGTAGCAGCATTGACCGACTTTCGCCCACAGCAGTATGTTTTGTTTATGCGTGGTTTCCAGTGGTGTACAGTAATAAAGTAAATGTAATTTGTTACTCTACTTAAGTAGCTTTGTTGCGTGTCTGTACTTTACTGAAATATTTCCATTTAGGGAGACTTTTACTTTAACGTTACTATTTGTAATAGTCAAATATTGTACTTTTTTACAAAATTTTATGAAATCTTTTTTTTATTTATGAGCGGATAAAAACGTAATCAAACCAGAGCAATCCACCAATCAGGGTCGAGCGCACGCTTTGTTTAGAACTTATGTTGATTGGCGCTTGGTGTATCTACTGATCACCAACATAGTGTTCAGCATCAGTTCAACATCAAGCAGAACATTTAGAGAGGAAGAAATGATGAAGAAACTCCAGACACGAATTGGACACAACACACGTGACCTCATTTCCGTGTTTTTTTTTAAGTATTTAAAAAGAAGGTTTTGGGTTCATGATAACTTGAATCGATATCAATCAGTGTTTGAGTCATTTATATCATTCTATAAATAGTGTGCTGAGAGTCACATTCGAGTCTTTTCACATAAAATGAGTTGATTAAGCAAAGACAAAAATGATAATAGGAACATTATAGCTATAATAAATCATAGTAATTTGGATACTTAACTACATCTGAAGACAAACAATTCTTTCTCAGGTGAAAGTTTGAATGGACAAAGTTTGATTGAAAGTTTGAATGGAAAGTTTGAATTTGACTTTTTCTGGAGTCACATTCTACTGTATCTCTACTATCACTCAACTACATGGTTGGTGTGCTTCGTCCAACGCTGGTGGTTTATTTTCAGGTTGGAAAATGTTAAAATAAAATTAGAAAGCTCATTAACAACATGTGCTGTTCGTGGTTGCACGTTATAACCAGACGAAGCATCATTTGTGGCTTAAAGAGCGGCGCTTTATACACAAACTTCCAAGAGAAGATTCCGTTTTCAGACGAGGCTAAGCGAAACTGGGTCAAAAACCTTTGTGGAAAAAACCAACTACAAAGGACAAGCCATACCCTACTCTTAATTACTATGGGAAGCCTCCAGAAACGAGAAGCCAACTCCTCAGGAGGGATGAGTGGATGACTCCTCATCATCTTTTTTTACTTCGTTTTCTGACTTTCCACAGTATTGCAGCTGCGTGACTACACGAGCGCCTTGGACCTGCGATACATGAAAACCCTGCCGTCTGTATGACGCATGAAAACCCAAGTTTTATGGTGTGACACATTCAGACTTTGACTCGGCTCTATATCAGCTTTTATTTGCACTTAATCATTTCCTGTATTTTTAATAAGCACATGACGGACTTTATTACAGGTATTGGTGAATCTCTGAACTTGCCTCCTACTGTTAAATGAAAAGAAATTAACAAAGTAGCTAAAAAATGCTACGTTATGCACGGCTGCTTTTTTAAAAAATTGTCCTCTATTAAGGAAGGGAGGAGACTGAGGTTGTCCTTTATAAAGACACTGCAGCAAATGACTGTTTACATCCTAACGGAAATTCCACACATTGTCCACACGAAATTCCTCATGAGCCGGAGGAAACAGTGGGATATTTGGACTTCAGAAGTTGATCTATTGAGAGATCCTGAGATTTTTCTAACAGCGTCCAAATCACTGTATGGATTTCTTTTTTGTTACTTCCATACAGATTTGGTCCTTTAAATCCCCCAGTTTGGGAACAGAGGTCCTGTGGCAGTGCGCGGATTGGACCTGGCAACCTGGGCATCCCATCCTAACACTGAGTGATATTTGCCACGACGTCTTCATCGAGCCTCGGAAAAGAACTGAGTGTGAGTTTTTTTTCCTGCTTTTCTTGAGTATTTTTGTGTCCCTTTTATCAGCTCTCTGTATTGAAGGGTGCTAAAGATAGCTGCGAGGTTATTGATGGGCTCCCTGGTATTTCATTTAATCTTCTTCTCAGCTCCTGCCGGGTTTTTTTCTTTCACTGACGTTCTCATTTATCTGCTGTTGAGAAGCTGAGAGACATATAGAGAGAGACACAGAGACAGAAAAAGAGAGACAGAGGGAGGATATAGTAAAGTGTGTGTGTGGGGGGGTCATTTTATGAGCACACATCCTGTGGCAGCCTATTAAAGCTGTGGCATTTTTACAGTCTCATTTTCCTTAAATGGTCTCCGATACAAAGAGGCCAACAAGCACTCGTCTGATTTCCTCTGTCTGGCTTTGAGCTCCGCTGACCCTTTGTAGTTTTTTTCAGGAAAAAAAAAAGCCGATGGCCAGAGGGTGAGAGAGTGAGGGCTGGTCTGATCCATCGGAGCCACTGGAAGGTGTAGACAATGAGAAACATACATACAAGCATACATACACACATACACTATATTTGCAGGAGACAATAGTAAGGGGGAGAGAGAAAAATAAACAGCAGGTAGGCCCGAGTTGCATTTTCATCAGTGTTTGGGTTTGTTCTCTTCCACTGTGATGGCAAAAGAAAAAAAGATTTTGGACGGAATTGGTGTAAATCACAGCAGAGATTCGCGTGTGATTTCGGGACCGAAAGGTTTGGGTGATGTTTTTTTTGAGAGCGATCCAAAGACGGACGTTGTGAGATTCCAGCCAGGCCGCTTTGCTAGATTGCTGTTCTCCAATTGCTGTGTTCTGGACACGACGAGCGCCAGGATTAGCCGCGGCTGAGTGTCGAATAGAGCTTGTAGCCTCGAGGCAATTGTGTTTCACCCCAGGAGGGATAGAGCCGAGAGAGAGAGAAAGAGAAAGAGAGAGAGAGAGAGAGGAGGGAGGGGCTCGGGTTAAAATCATTATCATGCTCTCACTCCCTTGTTTTGTTTTTTTTCATAGGTCTCAGTCTATTTTCCCTTCCACCTGGAACGAGGGAAGAGGTGGAGCAGGACTGCTTTATGGCTTTGTGAATACACTGTGCTAATTTTACTTACAGTCAGGATCCAGATGCAGAAACAAAGGCAGTCGAGGTGTGTGTGTGTGTGTGTGTGTGTGTGTGTGTGTGTGTGTGTGTGTGTGTGTGTGTGTGTAGAGACAAGGCCAGTAGGCAGTACAGGGAATGCAGTGGATGGGGAAGTATCGGTTTATTGACTGCCTTCACAGCTGGCAGGCCTCGAGATGAAAAGGGATGTTCCTCAAGTCATGATTGCACATCTTGAAGCAAGGAAAGGCGAGACAAAAGAAGTCGGAGCTCCCCCCAATCACACACACACCTCCTCCTTCTTCCAAACACACTCCCCTGCGCAGACCCTCAGCGAGTTTTCCTGTCCTCTCAGCAACATTAGCCTCAAGTCAGGCATGAAGGAAAAGAGGAAGGGCGGAGGAGGGAAAGCCGGCCAGCTGTTGCCTTTTGTGTGAATCCGCCGTGGCGTCTGTTGCATCGTCGTCATCGTCATCATCATCATCATCATCATCATCATCATCATTTTGAGCATTTCAGCTTTTTGCCCAAATACAAACACACATCAATCCGTTCTCCAAAAAAAACCACCTCTACCTTCTGTATGTCAACAAGCGCCATAAAAACGTCTCGTGCCGCGTCCGCCTTTTCTGCTCCCGATTTATTGAGTTTGCTTTCCCCCTTCCTCCTACACCCCCCCCCCTCCCCGCTATGAATTTTAATGCCTCTCTTTATTTTCTTCCCTCTCATTCTGACTTTTACATATTTGCTGTCAATATTTAAACCTGAACTCTGGAAGATCTGCTGTCTACTTCCTCACTTCCTCACACTCATTAAAATGGATTGAAAATCAGGGCTCCCGGAACGTTGTTTTTTTTTAATGATGGCACCTGATTAGGGTTTTTTTTTTCTCGCTGGAATCAGCCCCCTGTCTGCAAGGGCTGAGAGGGCCCTCCTGCTCCATAATCACAACACACACACGTATACACACATACTCAAGAGCACACTCGCCTGCAGAGAACAGCAATCACGCGCAAACCCGCGCTGCATGACTCCTCGCGCCGAAACGCTGATACACGCACTCTAACGCGTGTTCTCGGTGCTCACACACATTCACATGTATGAGCATCGAATACTTACACGTATATTAGTACTGTAACACAATGCCGGTTCCTGTTTATTGTTTAACATGTCTGCATCTGTATTTGGATTTAAAACTTCTGAATTTTTGCATTAATGTGACCAAAATATAGCTATATAGTGTTTTATCAGAGTAAACAATTCCAGAAAAAATTCACCCAGAAACCACTTCAAAAAATAAATAAAAAATTAACGATATACAGTGCATTCGGACGTATTCAGCCCCCCATTCACTTTTATATGAAATTGATTTGTTTCTCATTAATCTACCATCAATACCCCAAAATCACACAGTCAAAACAGAGCTCTAGAAATGTCTGTGATTATTTTAGCAACCACTAAAATGTACAGAAGTATTCAGACTCTTTGAGACAACACTTGAAAATCGTTCGGCTCAGGTGCCTCCCATTTCTGTTGATCGTAGCTGAGATGTTTCTACACCTTGATTAGAGTATGCCATGTGAAAAATATTATTGAGTAGACATCATTTGGAAAGGCACACAACTCTCTATAGAAGGCCAAAATCAAATCAGAATGAGAGGTAAGTACACTTCAAGGCTCTTCTCTGTTCTCGCACCGAGGTGGTGGAATGAACTTCCCCTAGACGTCCGTACAGCAGAGACCCTGATTATCTTCAAGCGACGACTGAAGACCTTCATCTTCCTGAAACACCTAAATTAGAACTTTCCAAGTTTGTAGAATTCTAGGGTTATATTTATATTAAGTTTGTAATCTGGCGTAGATTTAATCATTACTAGAGTCTCAGAGCACTTTTGTACGTCGCTCTGGATAAGGGCGTCTGCTAAATGCCGCAAATGTAAATGTAAATGTAAATGTAAATGTAAATGTAAATATCAGAGCAACAACCAAGGGGTGGTTAAAGGAACTGCCTGCAGAGCCCTGACTTAAACTTTATTGAACATCTATGAAGAGACCTGAAAATGGCTGTCAACCGATGCATCCAACCTGATCAAAGTTCAGAGAAGTTGGCATGAAAAATAGCAGAAAATCCCCCAGTCCAGGTTGAAAATATTTGTTGCATCGCACCAAAAACGTATTGGCAAATGTGCTTCAACTAAATTCTTAATATTTATTTAACATGTAATATTCCAGGGTGTTTTTTTTTTTTTTTTTTTACAGACATTTCTAGAATTACGTTAATGTTCGTTAGTTAGTTCTGTGGTAGCTATTGTGTAGATTAATGATTAAAAAAATTAATTTCAATGATGGTAGAATCAGACTACAACATAACATTGAAAGAAGGGAAGCGGGTCTCAATACCTTCTAAATGTATGTATACAGGAAAGTTACCATTGGATCGACTTACGATTTTCTTATGATGCGATTGCGATATGAAACAATTGTTAAAATCTGTTAGTTAGAGTGCGTATTATTTCTGTGTTTTTGGTGTTTCAAGGTCCCATATGTCGCAAAACACTGAAACTATACTATAAAGTTTATACATTACGGTAGTGTAAATTACTCTGTTGATATATTCATTAAAACCATGCATGCACTCCTTTAAGCTTCAAATAAACTTACAGGAAAAAGGAGTCAATAAGTAACCCTTCCTGCCAAACAAAACACTGTGCCACCTTTGTTCTAGTCTGAGGCCCATAGGTTGAAGGTCATGAGCAATGACCCATTCCTCTTTAGGAATGCCACATCCCATGTTTTAGTGAGGCAACGGGGGAGGAGCAGAGTGATTAAACACTGAACAGGGATTAATCAAGCACCTCCTCAACGTCTTACACACACACACACACACACACACACACACACACACACACACACACACACACAGGAAGACACACATGGAGCATCTCATCCACCCATATCTACTTTTAGGATTTTCTTTTCTAATTGATTTAATTTTTTGTTTCTTTCTCCTTCCACTCTTCTTTTTCTTCTTCTTCTTTCTTAACAAGAAGTAAAAACAAATGCAGAGTGACCATTTTAATGTAAAGAGAAATTTTTCATTTCATTTCCCATTCTTCTTCTTATTATTCAATTATTGTTGCTTTATTTTATTTTTTAAAGAATGTGCCTCGATATGCAGCGTATATTTATTCATTGATTCACAAGAGACAAAAGGGACAGAAAAAAATGGAGCTTCCACATGAACCGAAGTGACTGCAAATCAAATACTATAAATAAATAAATAGAAATAAAAATGATACTATTTATGGCAGTTGCAGCCCCTCAGGGATTCTAGCAGACTGTTCTCGTTAATTACAGTCCAGATTCATCTTCATGGTTCTTAAGTTGAACCCTTCACAATAAGGGTCTCTTTAGGCTGCTCATGTAAGACCATCCTCAGGAGCAGTGGATCGTTTTCAATTGAGGAGAAGTTCATCCAGAAGTCAAGATGAATCAGGGATGAAGAAGGAAAAAGGATCAGTGGTACTTCAACAACATGTGTAGCTGGACACAGAGAGAGTGATGGTGTGTGTGTGTGTGTGTGTGTGTGTGTGTGTGTGTGGGGGGGGGTGTTAAGAATTCTTTATTATCTTAATTGTTATGTAATAGTTATGGACACTGTAAAGTGCAATCTAAGTGCAAACTCTGGAAACACTACCTATGGCAGCATAATTGATAGTGATAGCCATTTTATGATTTGAGTTTTTCTATCCTCGTTACGCTGAAGGTCTCCTGCAGCTTTTCTAAAAATAAAAATAAAAACTGGAACGTGAAATAAATCGCTCCATTAAAAGCCTGCATATGTTTTTGTTTAAAGACTCAGGTAGCATGTAAAGCTGTAGACTTTAACAAGAGAGAGAGAGAGAGAGAGAGAGAGAGAGAGAGAGATAGTGTCCTGATCAGTGTACTGAGCAGGTCAACTCCCCCTTTAAAGAACCAATGTGGTACATTCCAGGAGAGCGCGAGGAAGCTGATGAACTCCTCGGCTGAGGTGTAGATGTTGAACTCCGACTGCTGAGCACCATCTGTGTGCCATTATAGCCGAGTCATCCACATCATAAGAGAAAGAGAGAGAGAGAGAGAGAGAGAGAGAGAGTGTCCTGATGTAGTACTGAGCAGGTCAACTCCCCCTTTAAAGAACCAATGTGGTACATTCCAGGAGAGCGCGAGGAAGCTGATGAACTCCTCGGCTGAGGTGTAGATGTTGAACTCCGACTGCTGAGCACCATCTGTGTGCCATTATAGCCGAGTCAAGAGAGAGGGAGGAGAAAGAGAGAGAGAGAGAGAGAGAGAGAGAGAGCATGAGAGAGAGATGAGAGAGTTTGATTATCCTGCATACACTCTGTTAAACATCCTTCACATTGATGAAGACATGCCACACTAAATTCAGCAGTTTTTTGTTTAAGAGCATGAGCAGGAGAAAATGTGCATCTGATTTAACAAGAGAAAAAAACCCTTAGGTCCAAATGATTTTGGAAGGCTTAAAGGTCAGAGGTCAGTTAAAGAGGGAGGAAAGGGGGAGGGGATCTGGGGGTCAGTCCTGAAAGGCCCTTATTATAGGGAATAGTTAAAAATATCCAGATGATGACCTCTGAACCGCTGACAGCTCAGTCTTATGGACCCAACTCATTCTTTATCTTTATCTTTATCTCTCTCTCTCTATCTCTCTCTCTCTCTCTCTCTCTCTCTCTCTCTCTCTCTCCCTTCCTCTCCTCTCTCTCTCTCTCTCTCTCTCTCTCTCTCTCCATATATATATAAAATATAGTTCTTTGTGTCTTTCAAGATTCTGAACTAAAGACTCAAATACTGCTTCACTGCATTCATATTGGGTACTGAATGTTGAAGCAAACAATCAAAAAGTGCAGAAAAAATAAAAAAAAAATAAAAACAAATGTAGATAAAATTAGTAACAACAATATAGTCTAGAAAACACACGTTACATTTCTGCAGTAGAGTGCAGAATTATTTTATATTATTCACTTTCATTGTTTCTAGTCTCACACTCACACTCACACACACACACACACACACACACACATATATATATATATGCTTTATAGGAAAAAATAAATAAATCAGTAAACATTTCTTTAACTAATGCACCAAATCTCAATTTAAGCTCAAAAATACACCATGATGCACACATCCGGCAATTAAAACCATCCGTGTGGAAACATAGAAAAAAGTTCCGTTTGGTGTCCTGATAATTTATGAATGAACAGTTTACATTTGTTAGACCCCATTTGGGTAATACAGATTTCATTCCATCTATCCTTCATTCATTTACTCCCTTGATGTGTGGAATTGTGAAAAACACTGAAAAAGTCTAAAAAGATTTTTTAGATCTTTATGTCCAGCTTAACGTTTTCCTGCATGTACAAAACACATCTTATTTTCAGTACGGAGTGAGTAACCACAGTGACACTGCGCTAACTCTAGTTCCTCTCGATACCCCCGGCATTCTTGTGTATGTTTTCCAGCTTAATAATAATAAACATGTGCTCAAAGTGCGAGGCTGAGAGACTAAACAAACTTGCGGTCCGTCACTTAATATGTTCCTGAGGGAAATTAACTCCGCATGTGAAGAATTGTATTCGGTACACATGTGTAATGAACTGAAAAATTTGGGTACAAATGCTTGTACTGTTCCACCCCTAATATAACACACACTCAATATGCAGTCAGTGATCCAATTAAAGGGATGTAATCGGAGCTCTTTAGAAGGCTACTCAAGATCTTTCACTCCAACCCATGTGAAGCATATCTTCATGTAGCTGGCTTTGTGCACAGAGGCATTGTGATGCTGGAACAGGTTTGGGTCTCCGAGTTCAAGTGATTGATAAAGAAAAGATATCCTACAATTGTGTGCTCCCAACTTTGTGGTAACAGTGTGGGATAAAACCCACATATGGCTGTAAATTTCTTGTCCATAATACTTTGTAATACTTTTCTCCATTTAGTGTATTAAATATATCCTATTGGCCATTTATACTTTAATCAGCAACTATACTTCCTTTATTCTACTATTATTCATCGTTTTTATAATTCCATCTATAAATAAATTGAGTTATACTGTACATCTTGTAAATTCTAGATTGTCTTCTTTTCCACCTGAGAATAAACAAATGCACAAAGTTTTCACGACAGTCGCTCCCTTTCAAATATCCTCCTTTTCCTATGAGTCGGAGGCAGACAGATTAGCTCTCACAGCATCCTCTGAACTCTCATGCTTCAGGTGACCTTCACGTTTAAGGACTCTTGTGAATCCATGCTTTTTTAAATACCGACTATTATTAACAGCCACACTCGCTGGGTTTGCTTTCAGCTTTATAATTTTCTTAGCTTTGACCTCAACCGCTAAATAAAATAAAAAAAGTGTTGAGGTGAAGATCTCTAGAGATGTGCTGTATAATTCCCAGGCTGGAGCTGCAAAGTATCAGACGCTTTGTCTGATTCACGGTAAAGACTGATGTTGACCTAGGGGTTGCCCATCGCTTTTTTCTGGGCAATGTGGCAAATCTCCAGCTCTATCCAAACTAAAATCAAAGGAAAAGAAGAAAAATAATGAAGATTGATAGACAGAGAGAGAGAGAGAGAGAGAGAGAGAGAGAGAGACCAGAGAATGAAACAGCTCAGGAATTTTTGTGGTATATACAAAGTGAGGCACACAATTGTATAGAAAGTCTTTGGATGCGCTAGCTGACACACCACAAAACCAACGACAAAATAAATTTAAGAGCAAAAAGCAGAATCGTTCTCGGTTTTAATCGAGAAAAGAACGAATTAAGGGCTGTGATCAGGGCCTGATAGAGTCTGATTGGATCTTTCTGTGATTATAGGATCAAATAAATGCATCCCGAACATCACCGTAAGATTTTTACAGTCGCGACTAATTTTATGCAGTTTAGTGCACTTAGTAAGAACCCAGCTGGTAGACGAAACTGGTGGATTGGAGATCATTCTGTCGTCTGTTCAGCCGTAAATCATGAGGTGCTGACTATCAGACAGGTCCTGAGGAAACTCTGACACACAGCAGCCAGGCAGTTATCACAGAAAGCACATTTCTCTCATTTGTGCTGGCAGATGGAGTCCTGGGCTGGACATGCCAGCCTGTGTGTGTGTGTGTGTGTGTGTGTGTGTGTGTGTGTATGTGTGTGTGTGTGTCTGCATGTACACACACAAACACATACACACACAAACACATACATGCACAAACACATACATGCACAAACACACACACACACACACACACACACACACACACACACACACTCTCTCTCTCTCTCTCTCTTTCTCTCTCTCTCTCAAATTAATAAAATAAAATGTTCTCACCAAACGCAGGAAAATTGAGACAATAGGTATCACTCAGGACTATTTATATGAAACAAACAAATAAAGAATAAAAAAAATAAGAATTTCAATGAGCAAGCACTTTTTTTATTTAAAAAGAAAAAAAAAAAAATATATATATATATATATATAGAAACAATGAACATAAACAATCAGTGTAATATCAGTGCAAACGTCCTGCTTTGACTGCACTAATAAAATAAAATGTTCTCACCAAACGCAGGAAAATTGAGACAATAGGTATCACTCAAGACTATTTATATGAAACAAACAAACAAAGAATAAAAAAATAAGAATTTCAATGAGCAAGCCCTTTTTTATTTAAAAAGAAAAGAAAAAAATATATATATAGAAACAATGAACATAAACAATCAGTGTAATATCAGTGCAAACGTCCTGCTTTGACTGCACTACTGTAGGGATTTAATGTGTGTGTGTGTGTGTGTCTGTGTGTCTGTGTGTCTGTGCGTATGTGTGTGTCTCCTCCACCAGTCGCACTCTCTCTGTCTGTCTGTCTGGGCTGTATCTCATTAAGTGACGGATGCTCTGCGCTCGTGCCAGTTTCGCGGCACCATTTCCCATCAGGCTGATCTGTGACTTAACACTAATTAGCACCGGAGCTAAGAGCGACAGGACGAGACCTGCAGGTTCCTCTCGTCTGTTAGAAAGCAGCTGCCAATCTGCTCCTCCTTACTGGCTGACATACAGTGTAGTACAGCTTCTCCAACACACTTAATACACTGGTTGTTGGTCTATTTATTATTTCACTTATTAACTGGCTTTTCTTTTATTTTGTAGATAGATAGATAGATAGATAGATAGATAGATAGATAGATAGATAGATAGATAGATAGATAGATAGATAGATAGATTTAGATATTATAAACATTATATTATATTTATTAATTATAATTTATCATTACAAATTAAACATCGGTGCATTGGAAAGTTTCAATCCATATTGAATTAGTTTCTTGACTGACACAAAGAGCTGAGAGACAGAGAGAGAAGCAGAGAGAGAGAGAGAGAAAGAGAGACAGAGAGAGAGAGAGAGAGAGAGAGAGACAGAGAGACAGACAGAGAGGCTTTAAACATTTTAATAATGTCAATACAAATTTCTACAGCACAGCTGAAATCATTATTTTTGCTTCCCCATGACAGGAACCGTGCTTTCTGGTAATAGGAGAGCTAATGTAACCATGGCGACGTGTCGACGCATTGACTGATGGATTGCTTCGCTATGTGTTTGGAGTGCATTAATGGACATTGAGCTACAAATGCAATACAAAAACCCTGACCAGCGTCTCCCAGCATCAGCGAAGGTCATAGGTCGTGTTTCTGGACATAAAGAAACCCTGAGAGTACAGACAGACTCCAGACGTTTTCATCGTCGGACTATAAAACCTACTAACACCATGAGGAACCCTGACGATCACGACTGTAGCACCACTTATCCTTCACACGGCATGACGTGTCTCTGAATCGGTCAGTGTTTACTCCGAGTGCAGTGTTCATCTTGAATCATTCACTTCGGCGTCACAAAGGATCACGCCGTTCCACTCGGACTAGACTGTGTGTAATTCCCTAGAAAGTTGTCTCCATCAGTCCAGCTCTGATTCTATTTACAGCTCCATTCCCAGACACTGGTCTGTGTTTAACGTATTAATGCTCTATGATCACTTCCTAGAAAAGCTATCTACAGTACAAATCGTGACTCGGTTGCTGAAATATGAACTTTCTTCTTCTTGGAAGTTTATTTCTGGCTTTCTCATGTCTGAACTGATTTTTTAAAAAGAAATGTAACTCCAGGAAAACGTAAAAGGATGCAGAGAAAATGTTCTGGCTCTGTGTCGTTCCTTGGTTGGTAAATGTGGCTGTGCTGCTTTGCGCATTGGAGATACAGTAACCACCTGAGGTTGATATTTTATTGTCTACTTGAGTCCGATTTTAAGAAGTGATTTTCGATACAAACGTTCCTTTCATCACCACATCTTCAAAAACATATACAGGAAGCATGCAGGAAGTGATGAATGGGAAGTAAAATCGGTTTGAAAATGTTTGGACTCCGATTGATTGTTTGTATTTTCATGTATATGGAATGAAATGAGGGTTGGTTTTTATTCCCCGATTAGCAACAAAACGTTTATTATGATGACCGCAGCAGTTCAAAATCCACAGTATCCAGGTGAGATCATACCCTGAAGCAGTAAGGGGATAAGTGTGTTTAGAGTTTCCATTGTGAACTGCAGCAGAAAGGGGGGAGTGATGAAAAGTGCTCTTCGAACACATTTCCACTTGATGAGACACTCCAGGTGACAAGGCAACTAGTGTGAGGTGTAAAACTTCCTGGAGTTGTACGTGGTTGCTTTGGTTCTTTGCTTGGGGGGTGTGTGTGTGTGTGTGTGTGTGTGTGTGTGTGTGTGTGTGTGTGTGTGTGTGTGTGTCGGAGCCCCTGCCGCACTCATGGCCCTTAAAGCAAGGGATTATGGGGAGTTTGAGTTGCCATTGTGTATAAGAGCAATACACAGAGCTTTAGGAAAACCCCTGATTCCTGAGTCTATTCCTTTTATTATTGAGCTATGTGCTTACTAGCTCTCTCTCTCTCTCTCTCTCTCTCTCTCTCTCTCTCTCTCTCTCTCTCTCTTTCTCACTCACACTTTCTTTTCTCAGGCCCATGAGCACCTCATGCTCTTACTCATTACTTCTCTCCATCAGTGTGCAATTTTTATTAACATTTTTAATTCCACTCCACCCTCATTTTTTCTTTCCCTATCACACCATCTTTCTTTCTCTGTCTATCTACCTCTTTTTTGTCCATGTTTACTGGTTAGCTAGCACGGATGAACCTGACACTCTTTATTTATATGGTAAGTGATGAGTATTGAGTGATCTCTCTCTCTGTCTCTCACTCTCTCTCTCTCTCTCTCTCTCTCTCTCTCTCTCTCTCTCTCTCTCTCTCTCTCAATATGAATGCTTGTGATGATTCATTGCATCAACTGAAGTTGTTCAGATTCATTCAAACAGTGAAAGAAAAAGGTGAATGAAACGTATTTAGTTACTTAGCACCCTAGTAATTATTAACACATGTGAGCAACAAGTCATTCATATCAAATCTCTCTCATTCATAGAGTTGTGTGATGTAGCTCTATGTTGTGTGATGTAGCTCTATGTTATGTGATGTAGCTCTATGTTGTGTGATGTAGCTCTATGTTATGTGATGTAGCTCTATGTTGTGTGATGTAGCTCTATGTTGTGTGATGTAGCTCTATGTTGTGTGATGTAGCTCTATGTTGTGTGATGTAGCTCTATGTTGTGTGATGTAGCTCTTTGTTGTGTGATGTAGCTCTGTGTTGTGTGATGTAGCTCTATGTTATGTGATGTAGCTCTATGTTGTGTGATGTAGCTCTATGTTGTGTGATGTAGCTCTTTGTTGTGTGATGTAGCTCTGTGTTGTGTGATGTAGCTCTATGTTGTGTGATGTAGCTCTATGTTATGTGATGTAGCTCTATGTTGTGTGATGTAGCTCTATGTTATGTGATGTAGCTCTATGTTATGTGATGTAGCTCTATGTTATGTGATGTAGCTCTATGTTGTGTGATGTGGCTCACTGTGTACGGAGTTGCTGTTTTGTAACAAATTAATTGACATTTCGGAATGGAGAATTCGACAGTGCCGTGGTAGTGTGGTATTAAAGAAAGAGAGAGCGAGAGAGAGAGACTTTTTACATGAGTCAGCCGGGCTTGTGGAACAAGGTGAGAAACCTCAGGAATGCTTACACAGATGAAGTGTTTGAAGGTTGAACGCTGGTTTATGAGCTCAAGTGTTCAGCATATGAAAGCTTGCAAGTGAGAGAGAGAGAGAGAGAGAGAGAGAGAGAGAGGGAGAGAGAGAGAGAGAGA
>MU551630.1:2897855-2961734 GCA_024362625.1 Silurus asotus
AGAGAGAGAGAGAGAGAGAGAGAGAGAGAGAGAGAGCGACTATGCAGTTAGGAATTGAAGAAGAAAATAACTCAAAAAAGTGACTGAATGAACATGGGTGTGGTTTTGGGTTCTCAGGAAGTGAAATTACTCGAGATATGAAGGATGAGTTGTGTAGGAGCAGCATTCATCACCTCCTTACCACGTACACTATATAGACAAAAGTATTGGGACACCTGACTTTTCCAGCTATATGGGGTTCTTTTCTAAAATGTTCAAAATTGTACAGGATGAACTCGAACTTGAACTAGGAGACCCAAACCTGTTCCAGCATGACAATACCCCTGTGCACAAAGCCAGCTCCATGAAGATCTGCTTTACATTGTTTAAAATGGAAATTTTTGAGTGGCCTGATATAGCGCTCTGACCTCATCCCTACTGAACACCTTAGAGATGAATGTGAATGCTGCCTGCACCCCAGACCTCCTCATCACCTATATCAAAAATTTTAAATCAAACAATAATACTATAAGCAATTTCTAAAAAAAAAAAAAAAAAAAAAAAAAAATTAAGAATAATTTGCAATAATTGCAAACAATTTTTAGAATTTTATTATAGAATATTGGTTAGACAGCAACATCCAGATGTTAATTAATGTATACTTTTACTATCTATCTATCTATCTATCTATCTATCTATCTATCTGTCTGTCTGTCTGTCTGTCTGTCTGTCTGTCTGTCTGTCTGTCTGTTTCTTTTTATACACATATAGATATATAATTTGGGTTGTTCTTTAAATGTTTCTTTTTTTCTGGCATGTGAAACCAACACAGAGCTTGTATTAGTCTGTCATTAATAAGTAGTGTGTAAAATAAAGCTGTAATTATTTAGTGCACTGGAGGGGGATTAGTTGTGACAGAGTGTAACATGGTTGTTGAAGTAAATCTATCGGGGTTTGTGTAAGACGTCTCTGGGCTCCACACAGTTTCTTGCATTTTGTATTTGAGGTTTTGGGGAGTTGGTTGTGCTCGTGCTGAGGGACTCGCTGGAGCATTAAAGGGCGGTTATGATAAAATTACACGTGTCATTACATAAACCACAGAGCTCTGTTTCACATTATATAATATGTACATCATGGAAATGTTTTGTGACTGTAAGAACGTGACCTCGGTGCTGGGATGCCCAGGACACGTTTTATTATATAAGTCAAAGTTTTTCTCTGTATCTATCTTTCTTCATCTCTCTCTTTACGAGCTCTGTCTGTCTGTCTGTCTGTCTGTCTGTCTGTCTGTCTGTCTGTCTGTCTTTCTCTATTTCTCTCTCCATCACTGTGTTTCTTTCTCTACTTCTCGCTTCATCACCATGTTTCTCTCTTTTTCTGCATTTCTTTCACTTTATCGACGCATTTCTCTCTTGTGTGTTTGTTGTTTCTCTCTTTCTCTCTGTATTGTTGTCTTATTTACTTTTTGTTTCTCTTATTTTTCTGTCCCTGCTCTCCCTCTCTCTGCTGTTTAGTTGCAAAAAGAACTCCTACTCCTATTCCTACACACACACACATACACACACACACACACACACACACACACACACACACACACACACACCTACACACACTCTATGATTAGCACTAAGGAACAGCCTGAGGTTAATTGTGATTAATTAAGGCTGATGTGGATTAATTAGCCTGGGAGGAACACTGATCAGCTCCAGATGTAGATTGTACAGGATTATAGATCTATTTAATGTGATTAGATGTCGTAAATTTAGACCAGACGCCCCTTAAACAGCCTGGAACACGAACTGCGTTTCAAGCGCAGTAACTCTACAGATGATTAAACAGAGTAACTTTGTGTGTATTTGCATGAAAATGACTGCACTCTAGTGTGGGAACAACTGAAGCATTCTTATATTTATACTATCTATCTATCTTTCTATCTATCTATCTATCTATCTATCTATCTATCTATCTATCTATCTATCTATCTATCTATCTATCTATCTGTCTGTCTGTCTGTCTGTCTGTCTGTCTGTCTGTTAGTCTGTCTGTCTGTATGTCTGTCTGTCTGTTAGTCTGTCTGTCTGTCTGTCTGTCTGTCTGTCTGTGTTGCTTTTCTCTGCAGCTTTCATGAAACACACGAACATCTCAAGCAGGAAATTAGGGAAACGTTTGAACCCACAATAACGAGCTACAAAAAATCTCGGAGAAACCAAAAGGATGTGGAATTAGGTGTTTGGGAATCTTGTGGGAAAGTTAGAGAGTGTGAGGGTAAACGAGTGAGGAAGTGAGGACATGAGGTGCAGTAAATGAAGCGAGGCAGTAAAAGTGTTATGTATGAAAAAGGGATTTAGTTAAAGGAGTGATTCAGTAAGGGAGTGCGGAATGGATGGAAAGAAGGAGTGAGGGATTGAAAGAGTGAGTAATTAATAGAGTGAATGTGTGAGAATGTGATTCAGTTAAAGGAGTGATTCAGTAAGAAAGTGAGAAAGTGATGGAGAGAAGAGAGGGAGTGAATCAGTAAAGGATTGAGGAAAGGATGGAGAGTAAGAAGGAAGGAAGCGGCAAGGAAGTGCTTCAAAATAAAACAGTAAGTGTTGATATAAAAGCGTTAGCATTCTGTAGGCCCTGCTGTTGAAGGTACTGCGTCCTGCTGGACGCTTTTTCCTCAGCCATGATCTAAAGAAGGATATTGAGTGAAGAGGTTTAGAGTTGTGTCCCGAGGTCAGAGTGGATGTGAGCAGTGTTGTAATGGGAGTGTACTGTGAAAGGAAAAGCCTGTCTGTGATTCCTGTAGAGATTTACAAAGCGAGTGGGCACACACCGAAGAGCGCCGGTCTGCTTTATTAAAAATCAATATGGCCGCCGTTTTTTTTTTTTTTTTTTTTTTTTGCCGTGAGTGTGAATAGTCACACATCCACCAGAGAAGCCCTTCGAGTCACATGCGGTTTGTCAAGCTTTGTCAAGAACATTGACAAAAAGAAGAATTTGAGTGGACACACTAAGCATTTCTCCTCCGTCGCCATGGAGATGACGCTAGTTAGGCCGTGAAAAGGGCCCTGGGAGAAGTGACAATACAAGGGCTTAGCGGCTGAGCCGACTGAATTAATGAGATTTTTCACAGTTATTATAGCCGACCCAGCACAGGTTTCCTCTCTCTCTCTCTCTCTCTCTCTCTCTCTCTCTCTCTCTCTCTCTCAACGTTACACACTCACTACTGTTTGACAACAAAATTAGAAACAGCCCCTTGTCTCTTTCTCTCAATCGCTTTTTTACTCTTTGTCTTTCTCCTGCTTTCTTTCGCTCTCACTCTTGCACATGTAATTACAGACAAATGTACTTAAAATAAGTGGGGAAATACACTTGCAGCACACACACACACACACACACACACACACACACACACAGAAATAAAAAAAGATGCATAAAATTAGGTTAGTATGTGCTTTTTGCACATCCGATTCCACAATTATAATGAGCTCCACTCTTCTGGGAAGATGTCCCCACTAGATTTTGAAGTGTCTTTGTGGAGATCTTTTTCTCATTCAGCCACAAGGGTCTTAATGATCATTTATTGGTGAGGAGGCCTGGGGGTGCAGTCAGCATTCCAAATCATCCCAAAAGTTTTTAATAGGGTTGAGATCAGAGCTCTATAGCAGGAGATCTTCCACTTCAAACCATGTAAAGAATATCTTTATGGACCTGGCTTCGTGTACAGTGGTATCGTCATGCTGGAAAAGGTTTGGGCCCCCTAGTTCGAGAAAAAGTGTAATGCCACTGTACCTGAAGACATTTGATACAATTGAGAGCCTCAATTTTCTGGGACAGTTTGGAGAAGAACCACACATGGATGGAAAAGTCAGGGGTCCCAGTGGTCCATATATTGTATATATGGTATTTACTGAACAAATCCGTTAAGGGGACGTTAATTTAACATTTCTGGAAGGAGTCTCCAGTGTCTCTGATTTATAACAGCCATTTTTTTGTCGAATCCTCCAAACAGAAATGTTTCTTGTTTCCTGGAAAGAAAGACATTGAACTTAGAAAGAGTGAATAATTAAAAAGAGGAGGGTGAAAGAACATAACGGTGCACGCCTGGATGAAAAAAGATGTTTTTTGTTTAATTCATATAAAATTTAATTCACGGTATAAGAGAAATTAAATGCCTCCTGACGTGCTGTCAATTGCAGTGAATGAAGGTTCGGATGCTGACAGTTAAAAAACAACTAGAACAGCAACTACTCCAGACATTCCGCACGCCATGCAATACAAAACATCGCAACGCAATTAAAGATTGCTTTTTCCCTTCATTAAAATTGATTCGCGATACAGGACTGGTGTCTCTTATGATTAAAGAAAGGAGATGGTCAATGGATGGATTTTACTATTCCATAACTCAGAGGGAACAGTGGAGCATTTGATTGACAGGTGACCTTATCATGAGCTCTGCATCAGCTAATTAGTGGACTCCAAGTTGTAAAGTGTTTTTTTTTTCCCTCCTGTCAATAAACTGCAACATAAATAAACAGCATTGCGTTTACATTATATTTACAACTGGTTTCATTTGTAATTCGAATTAAGGTTAATTATTTTTTATTTAATTTTTCATTTATTAAGCCGTTTAATTTTTTTATATATTATATACATTGCTCAACATTGATATTACAGATGATCTATGCTTTAATGTATTTATGAACATTCATACTTATAAATTATTATCATTTTTGAAATAATTATCATTATTGTAAACTGATGGCCTCTAAATTTTTTCTTCTAATTTCTTCTAGTTTTTCTAGCTAGCATGTCTACTGCATTGGTAATCAGCATTATTATAAGAAGTAGCATTAATAGTGGTAGTAGAAGTATTTATTTATTTGATTACTATGCTATTATGTATTTATAAATAAACAGTCAGTAATAACCAGTGAGAAGAATCCAAATTTAAAACCACCGTCATGGTCAAAACGCAAGCAACTCTCAGGCAATGAGCAAACAGTATCCAGACGGGCAAAACAAGAGAACAATCAGTTTAGCAATGAGAGAACAACACTAGGTCTAGATCTAGATCACTGGATCAGTCTATGGAACTAGTCACACAGAGCGTTAGTTTAAAATGAGTCGGAGTGTCGGAGTGGGAATATCTAATGAATAGTATTTGCGTTGGTGTGTATTTGAACCACACTTGTACTCAATTATCAGCTTGGGCAGAGTGTGTGAGTGTGTGTGCAGCTTGGGAGATGAAGTCTGTTTCTGTTGTAGCCATATTTGGAGGCCATGGTACTGAAGTTGTAGTGATGTCCCAGCTGATTAAGATGTGACATTCAGAACATTTGAACCAAAATGAAGAAGGTTGAGGTTTTTATTTATCTTTTAAATCCCATTCTGTGAATTCTGTGGCTCACTGAGACCGTGTGCATGGGCCAATGCTGTAGTAGTATTAGTAGTATGGTTATATAATAGTTAAATATCCATCACTCGATTTATTTGCTTGTGAGTTATTTACATTTACGTCATTTGGCATATGCCCTTATCCAGAGGGACTTACTGCTATCTAAACAACCGAGGATTTAAGGCCATACTCTATGGACCAGATGTGGCAGCTTGGTGGAATTTGAACCAATGACCTTCCGATCAGAAGTCCAACATCTTATCCAATAAGCTACCACTTCTATAATATTTCTACTTAGTTAGTTGGTTTTTATAAATTGTAAAATGGCCTTGTTGAAAGGTGCTATGTAAATAGGGGTAGTGTGCTATATAACATAAAACAACAACAACAACAACAACAACAACAACAACAAAATAATAAAAAAACAATAATAATAATAATAATAATAATAATAATAATGATGATGATGATGAAAATTTCATTCCGACTTTCTCGTCCGAACAAGAATATATTTTTTTAACTCTCTGACACATATTCAGGATCCATTGTTTTTATGGAAGTTCTCATGACACAAAAAAATGGAGATTGAAACTGACCCAGGTTCTTCATAAGACCTTATGGGTCGTGGGTCACAACCCTATCTCCATGGTAATTCTTGGTCTCCCAGCAAGCGTTTCTGTGGCTATGTAGGCATGGGGAAAAGATATAGCTTTGCTTTGCATTCGGCTAACAACATGTAGCTCTGCCATAAATTCCCATTAATTAGCACTCGGTGTCCACTCGCTCACACTGCACTGAAGAGGAAGACTTTTCTATGGAGAGACTCGCTGTGAAGTGATTAATGTTTATCTAATAAAGAGTAATAGAGATTTAAGATTTATTTTGTGTTGAAAAAATGGTGAAACTTTGGCCTAGTGTTCTGGCATAACCCATAGTTTCAGGGGTGATGATGATGATGATGATGTGTGTGTGTGTGTGTGTGTGTGTGTGTGTGTGTGTGTGTGTCTTTGAAGTAGTATCTATCACATGAATGCTGCCAGTGTCAGTGTCATATGGTTGTGGTCATGTGACCTGACAGGACTGGATTTAATCTGCCTCAATCAAGAAACAAAACAGCTCCAAGTAGTGTTTGTATCTGTGTGTGTGTGTGTGTGTGTGTGTGTGTGTGTGTGTGTGTGTGTGTGTGTGTGTGTGTGTGTGTGTATGTGTGAGTGTATATCTGCATGCACTCTGCTTGTCTTGTTGGCTGATTTTAATTCACGCTGGCTCGCCGTGGCGACTCAGAGGGACAGATGGCCGCTGTGGGAGAGAGAAGGAAGAGTCTAGCGAGTGGAGGAGGATCCTATTGCTCTCTCGCTCTCTCTCTCTTTTTCTTTCACTCTCCCCATCTATCCTTCTCTTCCTCTTACCCAGCTAGTACCTCAAATTCATCTCATCCATGGAGATTTTATGATCAACTCCAGATGGGAAGATGACATTAGCATGTTTTGTTCCCTGCTGCTTCACCACATAAGAGACACTGCGTGTTTGTTTTCAGAAATATTCATAATAGTTGAATTCCTATTGTTCTACGCTTGTTTCAATTCAGAACATTTAACCAGAGCTCTGTGCCTTAAGCCTGCTTTATGATTCTCTAAATTCAAGTTAAAAATGAATTTTTCACACACATAATTATACACAGAGTGACATAAAGCGGAATGCTTTGTAACAACCGGGTCGTGATGTAACATGGGATACAAAATAAACTAAATAAAATAATTTCTTGCAAAGGTACAAATTTAGCAGAAGAGTAAAGGGTAAGAGAGGTGGAGCGAAGTACACAGCCGAGCAAAGAGGCAGAGTGACGTCCTCAGCTCAGCAGGAAGATGCAGCGATGTCCTTAGCTTTAGTCCTCAATGTCCTCAGTCAGGGAGAGAAGTAAAAGCCTAACATTCACTTTTATTTCTCTTTTTTAAATGTGAGGCATCCTATGCTATTACAAAACACCGGACTTTTCCAGCCATATGTGGTACTTCCCCAAACTGTTACAAAGCTGGAGGTACTTTAATTGAATTAGGAAATCCAAACCTGTTCCAGCACAGCTTTCAATGAATGTGAACACTGACTGCATCCCAGGAATCCTCACCTCACCTACATCAGTACCTAATTTCACTTGGAACACCCTTGTAGCTGCATGAGCACAAATCTCCACAAACACCCTCCAAACACTGTCAAATGTAGTGTTCAAAAAAGCACATACCAACCCTATAGGCAGATTTCCACAAACTGCTGTCCATATAATGTAATAATGTTTCATGGAAGTGCTTATTATTTAAATACAAAATGAATATGTTTGAATAAAGAACAAATCACACTTATGATGCTGAAATTTTGAATAATTACATTTTAAAATGATGTTAATTTAAAATTTTAGCCTCAATATTTAACAGTGTAGTATTTAGTCTCCAGTGTTAGCACGATCTTAGTTTCCCATCCATGGAATATCTTCAGGACAGAAGCGTTTGCATTTTACAACATTAAAAGCAACAATAAATGGCTAAAAAAACCAGTATGACCACTTGTTAAATGATAAAATTGAAATGAAAAACTGAAAAACCACTGCAAGAATAAAAGAGTTAAAACACAGTGAGATGTGCTGTTGTTGGAAAAGTAACTTGTCTACATTGTTGTTGATTAGTTTCCTGTAACAACACGCCACCTAGTGTTTTACTGCTACGCATAGTGCAGTGAGTTGTTCGGTTTGTTTCACTGTCTGAAGAAAGGAGAAGAACTCACGTTAGACCTCTTCTAGACTCTTACAACTCTAATAGTTAAACAAAACTTTATTTTGAAAATACTGCTGCTAAGGTTATTTATTAGCTAGCATCAAGTGACTAGCATCAAACAGTCAACAAACTTGCAAAATGCAGAGAATTGCGTAATATTTTTACTAGTAAATACAGCTCCGGGATTTTCCAATCTACCAAATAGTGAGTTGGCAGCCATTTTGGGTGCAGTGGAGGGTTTTTATATTGTTTTTTAACTAGCATTGTCGCCTCACAACTCCATTACCAAAGACGTTTGCATAACTGTAAGATTAACCAGGTCTGTCAGGTTTCTCGTCTCTTATCACTGATTTCCGTTTTGCTTGGATCTCCTCTGTCCTCCCACGCTCCACTTTTATCTTCCCTTGAACTTTGTAACCAAAACACTTTCAAAATGAAACAAAACATACTTAAGTGCTCTGAAGTACAACTCAAGGTCCACTGAAGTCCTCTTCAAACCCAATTTAATATGAATACACTTTAATTAAAGGCATTCCTGCTTTGGATTAGTACAATCCTGTCATCTTTTGACCTTCATTCTAGTTCATTTTGAGCAATGGTACCGTACAGTACCTTTCATCTCCAGAAACTGGTATCAATCTAGAGTTCCCTTATCGTTTTTCGCCACCACGAGATAGACTGGCGTTCAGGTCAGCACGCCGATCCCATCTCTAGAGTGGAATTTTCCACCGAGATGAGAGTAGAATGATCAGATCTGTTTTCCATTCCTCCTGGTTTACTCACGGAAGATAATGATGCACGTGACGCAATCTGGAAGATGCGAAGACGCCGATTATGTACGAGATTCATGTCTGCATGTGTGTAGCTGCAGATAAACAGGGGCAGACAAAAGAGTAGAAAGCGTTTGAGTACAGCAGGGCTTTTGCTTTTTCGCATCTACGTCGCTAACAGGAAGATGATATGCAGAGCGGAGTATGAGGAGGGGGACACGCAACTTTCCGTAATTGTATTCTTATGAAGATGGAGGGATTATGAAGCTGTAAAATGTGGTGTGTTTGAAGATTGTGTGTGATGAATCTGGCTGGTTTGGGCTGTGTGCATATGTGTGTGTGTGTGTGTGTGTGTGTGTGTAAGAGAGAGAGAAAGAAGGCAGTATGGCAGGAAATGGGTGATCAATCGCAGCCTTCCTCACGGACTGCATTTATTAACATCTCTGTCTCTAACCCAATTAATCCAACACTAATGTGGATAAATGGGCACACACACAAAGCCGGAGACAGATTGGGCCTTCAGCGACTGCACTTCCCTTTTGTTGCCTCTGTTCTGTTGCTTCGAGATGCAATTATGGAATGCGTGTGTGTGTGTGTGTGTGTGTGTGTGTTGGGGGGGGGGGGGGGGGGTGTTACTAAGGCAGGTGTCTCAGGAAGACAAAGCCACATATGACACATTGCTTGCTTCGATCTGGATGTCTGAGCTTTATGGTGCTACTGTGTGTGTGTGTTTGTGTGTGTGTGTTTGTGTGTGTGTGTGTGTGTGTGTGTGTGTGTGTGTGTGTGTGTGTGTGTGTGTGTGTGTGTGTACACTCACGGTTAGTCCTGTAGGAATAGTTGAAGCATCATTCATGCACAGCAGTTTGACAGCTAATCTGTGCTCTTGAACGCATTAGGTTCAGCTTGTGTTCAGCTCTGGCTCGTTTCAAACAAACTGCACAATTAATGGCTGAAAAACTCTGAAACTTAAAAACACACACTACTCTGCAGCAACACACAAAAATACCTTGAACATCCCGTCTCTTTCAGGAGCAGTGAGGATTATTTTAGCTTTATGATGCTTTTAAAAGCATGGGCCATATTTTATACTGTTCTGTAAAAAGATACAATGCATCACGGTGTACAGAAAAAGCCTTTACATGATTCATGCTTTTCAGAGGTGGAAAATAGAGAGATGTGATGTGCTCAGTAATTTATTTCAGTTCTCTGGAAACCTGAGCTACAATAATAAAGCAAGTTACAGCTAATGGAATATAGAAACCTTTAGTTAGTTAGTTAGTTGGTTGACTAGTTAGGTAGTGGGCTATTTATTGGGTTGGTCTGATATTTTGTTGATTAGTTAGTTGTTTGCTTAGTAATTGGTTGGTTAATTTTTTGGTTAGTCTGTTGGGTATTTAGTTAGTTAGTTAGTTGGTTGTTAGGTTGTTTATTTGGTTGGTTAGTTCGTCAATAAGTTAGTTAGTTCTTTGGTTACTCGGTTGGTTGGTTTGTTAGTTAGTTGTTTGATTAGTTATTGTTTGGTTGCTTAGTTAGTTAGCTACTTAAGGTTGGTTGGTAAGTTAGTTAGTAGGTTGGTAGGTTAGTTGTTTGGTTATTCTTTGGTCGGCTGGCTAGTTGTTTAGTTAGTTACTTGCTTTTTAAGTCAATCGGTTGGTTGCTTAGTTAGTTAGTTAGCTAGTTAATTATTTTGTTGTTTGGTTAGCAAGTTGTTTAGTTAGTTACTTGTTTGGTTAGTCAGTTGGCAGGTTAGTTAGTTAGTCTGTTGTTTGGTTGATATTTGTTTGGTTGGTTAGTTAGTCAGTCAGTTAGTTAGTCAGTTGGTTGGTTGTCTGGTTGTTTAGTTAGTTACTTGTTTGGTTAGTCGGTTGACTGGTTAGTTAGTTAGTCAGTTGTTTGGATGGTTAGTTGTTTGGTTGGTTAGTTGGTCAGTCAGTCAGTTAATTATTCAGTTTGTTGGTTGGTCGTTTAGTTTGTTACTTGTTTGGTTAGTCGATTGGCTGGTTAATTAGTCCGTAAGTATGTTAGTTAGTCGTTTGTTTGTTTGGTAAGTTGTTTGGTTGGTTAGTTAGTCAGTTAGTTAGTTAGTTAGTTAAGTAGTAGGTTAATACAAACTAAAAAGATAATAATGAGGCAAATTTCAATTTCTTAAGTTAGTCTCTAAATATTTTGTGAGGTAAAATATATGAGATTCTGGTTAGCTTTGTTATTAAAGCTAGCTAGTGTTGTTATCTGTTTAGTTTTTTTTACTCTGGTTAGATTTATGTGGTTAGTGTTGTTTTTATCTGTGATTATTTTTGTTCACACTGGTTTGTGTTGTTTTTATAACAATGTTATGTTATTATTTACACGCCTGTGATTGAAAGAAAGTCTAGTTTCGAAATGAGTGTAAGAGTGTCATGTGTAAAAGGAAATGGGTCTGCAATAGTTTTGTATGATTAATATATAGAAATAATTATCCAACACATATTTGTGACCAAAACTGGTGTCCTAGATTCTCTTTCTCTATGGATCTTTGTGTGTGTGTGTGTGTGTGTGTGTGTGTGTGTGTGTGTGTGTGTGTGTGTGTGTGTGTGTGTGTGTGTGTATGTGTGTGTGTGAAAGAGCTGTGTGTGTCTCTGTGGGACGTGCCACTCTTAAATGCTCATTAATTCCACTAAATTGTGTCTGCCAACTCCAGTGAGACGACAAACGACAAACTCGCTGTAAAATGTTATTAATCTATTTGGGGGTGTCTAATAAAATCCCAACTCACCCAGCGTTATGTTTTTTATACAGTAGAGTATTCTGTGGAAAAAAATAACATTTCCTTGAGGATTTAATAAGCAGAAAAAGCATAAAATGTCATGGATTGAGCTCCTAATTTTTGACAGTTGTCTGAAAATGAACACTTTATTAATTATTATAGGATTTTATAAGTGTTTGCCCCCTTCCTGATTTTTTTTCTTTCTCACAGATAAAATGTTTCAGATCATCAAGCTAATTTAGAATATTACACAAAGATAACCCAAGTAAATACAATATGCAGGTTTTTAATTACGATTTTATTTATTAAGGGAAAAAAGGTGTCCAAAACATCTGGCCCGATGTGGAAAAGTAACACCCATCCTTGCTAAAGCATAAATGAACTGTAATTAACCCTATTTTTGGAAGGTTTATATAAATTTCACTTGCCACACCAGATTACTGCCAGACCTGCCGAATCAAGAAATCACTTAAATAGAACCTGTCTGACAAAGTGACACACTAAAATATCTTTTTTTCCTCTTAATAGATCATCATGTAAAAACATTTTGAATTTTTTAAGCTATCTTTGTGTAATTTTAAAATAAATGTGCTTGATGATCTGAATTATATATATATATATATATATACAGACATTATGTATAGTTTTTTTTGTGTGTGTGTGTGTGTGTGTGTGTGTGTGTGTGTGTGTTCTACACTATCTCTTTGTGCTGTTCTCTCCATCCTGCTCCTCTTCAGGGAAAAACGTTGAGGTGATTAAAAGGATTTTGTGACTCATTTGCAGTCGTACAGGTTGCAGATGGACTCGAACTCGTCTGCCAGAAAGCTGCTCTTAACAGAAACACTTAACAGGAATAATTTTATATTTAACATTCAAGAAAAAAAAGCTACAAGATCTACAGCACATTAGAATAACTTTCCGAAATTCCTGTTTTCTTTGTTCTTTTTTTTCTTTTTTCCTTTTTTCCTTTCAATTTATTTTATTTTTTCAGAAATCGTCTCATTTACACTACGGGATATGGAAAAAAAGGTTGTCCAAAACATTTAGTTCCCAATTGCTGTTAACATCTACTATCCACTGTTAACGATAACATTCACTCTTCTGGGAAGATGTTTTGTGCTCATTCATTCACAAGGGTGGTAGTAAAGTCAGCTAGTGATGTAGGTGAGATGAGGAGGCCTGGGGTGCAGTCAGCATTAGAATTCATCTCAAAGGTGGTCAATAGGGTTGAGATTAGAGCTCTATAGCAGGCCACTCCAACCCGTATAAAGCAAATCTTCATGGAGCTGGTTTTGTGCACAGGAGTATTGTCATGCTGGAACATGTTTTCATCTCCTAGTTCAAGTGAAGGAAAATCCAACATTGTGCTAACATTTTGGAGAAGAACCACATATAGTTACATATAGTTGATTTTGAAGCTAGAGCTTCATCTTAAACTGAAGTGAGGTGAATGTTGTCTCCCTGCTGCTTTCTTTTACACCATCATTGCACAATCCTGATTTACACACAGCTGAACCTGCAGCATGCTGCTCTTCAATTATATCACTGTACCACACAGAGTACTGAACTAATCCAAAGCCCTGAATGTTCCTGGGTGGGAGTGCGAGGAGGCGGAGATGAAACACGGACAAGGAGATGAATAAAAGCACAAGGCAATGATTTATTTTAAAAACAAAAACATGCCCTCAGGTTGTGTGTGTGTGTGTGTGTGTGTGTGTGTGTGTGTGTGTGTGTGGACAGGTTGGGTGATAAAAAATATGAGTGGGGAAAAAACCTCGAGGATAGAGGGAAGGAAGGAAGGAAGGAAGGAAGGAAGGAAGAAAGAAAGAAAGAAAGAAAGAAAGAAAGAAAGAAAGAAAGAAAGAAAAGGTCATGTTTGTTGATTGCAGCCACCCAGATATCTGCACTCTTCCATTTAAACTCTTTAAAGCATGCTTTCTCTCTCTTTCTCTCTCTCTCTCTTTCTCTCTCTCTCTCTCTCTTTTGATCTGTCTGTCCCTCCTAATCTGCTTTAGCCATCTGTCTTTGATTTAGTCATTTATTTATTTCCTCTGCTCTCGTGTCCTCCTGCAGGATGGTGTGAAGAACGTAACTAAATGGCAAAGGAGTTATATCCATAGCACAATTCATACATCTGTCACACACTCATTTACTGACACGTCTCTGTCACACACATGATCACTGACACGTCTCTGTCACACACTCAATCACTGACACGTCTCTGTCACACACTCGATCACTGACACGTCTCTGTCACACACTCAATCACTGACACGTTTTTGTCACACACTTAATCACTGACACGTCTCTGTAACACACTCGATCACTGACACGTCTCTGTAACACACTCGATCACTGACACGTCTCTGTCACACACTCGATCACTGACATGTCTCTGTCACACATTTAATCACAGACACGTCTCTGTCACCACAAACACTGGCACATGTCTGTCACACAAACGCTCACTGACACGTGTCTGTCACACACCTGGTCACTGACAGGTCTCTGTCACACACTCACTCACTGTCACGTCTTTGCCACACACTTTTTCACTAAAATGTCTCTGTCACACACTCAGTCACTGACCTGCATTTCTGAACTGCTGGAGTCAAATTTCTCAGTATAACCCAGTCAGTACTGCTGCATTACCCGAGCGATAAATACGATACTGGCAACAGATCTATATGGGTACATGCCAATGTGTGTGTGTGTGTGTGTGTGTGTGTGTGTGTGTGTTATTACTCTTGGCTGAAAAGAAGGTGATAATGTGGGCGTATGTCTGAGTAAATGTTCTAATTAATTTGTCCATTGTCTGAAGATGTATTTAAAGCTTCAGGAGAGATTTTGCTTTAGAACATTGAAAAGTGATATTTTGCTGCACAAAATCCAAAATTCTGTGATGCTATTAGATGGCAAAATAACTCAAAATGCTAATTTGGACAAATATATAGAGATGAATGGAAATTAAACACATATTTCTATTGATTATTAAGTGATTGAAATTGAAGTTGAAATTTAAACAAGTGAATTTATTTCAATTGGAAATCAAAAATATTTAATTATCACATTATTTTCAATGATATCTGCATATTTATATGGGAGATATTTATATTAGAAATTGTGTTATAAATGTATTGTATAAAGTCTTACAAAGTCTAATAATTACTACATGATGACTACAAAATGTAATGTTTGTAAGTCACATTTGAGTCTAATAGTGGATTAGAAGCAGCTCTGAGCAGATGCGAGATACAGAGTTGATGGACGGGGTTTTAACGCTTGCCCTAGCTGGCTTTCCATCCAAATGTTTCCTCTATTATAAATGATCCAGATGATTTCCAAAAGCTTGTTTCCAGTTTAAACTTCATTTCAGTTTTGCAAGTAAGAAAATGTTGCATAAATTCAAATACATAAATTCAAATGGTATTTAGAAACTTCCCTGATGGGAAGTCAAACAAATTAACCAGTCTTTTTTATTATTTTATTGTATATAAGGAACAAAAAAGCAAGTAAAATTGTGCCTTGATGTTTTTTTCCACCACTTAAAAGTTTTCAGGGCAAAGTGGTTTTACGTTTTCTCAAAATCGGTTCTTGGATCTGTGCCTTTTTCCCCACATTATTAGATGTAACTCCAAATAAATAAAATGTACAATATGTCATCCTTTTGTACATAAAAGTGATTAGTGTTGTGTAAATATGTGTACTATTTTTAGAGATTATTATTGCTTTTATCCTGAAAAACCCTTAAAAACGGTGCAACTGTGTGAGAAGAATACGCATATTTAATTTCGATTTTTTTATAACTGATGAAAAAAGAAACAATTATTTTTTCAAAGATTCCAACTATTAGACTTTTGGAGCCTGCTGAGAACCAGCACACACACACACACACACACACACACACACACACACACACACACACACACACACACACACCCAGCCGCACACACTTATAATATATAATGCACTCCGCACTCGTTCGTCTTCTACCACTGACATCTTGTAACACTCAAAGGGGCTTAAGGGAGCCGTGTGTGTGTGTGTGTGTGTGTGTGTGTGTGTGTGTGTGTGTGTGTGTGTGTGTGTGTGTCCATATGCTTTAGTAAAGGAGTGTGTGTGTGTGTGTGTGTGTGTGTGTGTGTGTGTGTCCATATGCTTTAGTAAAGGAGTGCAGGTCAGTAGGGGTTTCTTTTCTGTCGAGTGTGCAGGCTCTAAGCTTACCCCAGCAAGGGAGGAAATAAACTAAAAGCGCCCCAGGCCATATGGCCTTCTACTTCCTGTCCTCTTTCTCTCCCGCTCTCAGTCAGACGAAAGCAGATTCATTCTCTATGTAATTACAGCGTAACTAATAAAACTCAGGTATCATTTCGAACTCGGAGGAAAACGCTATCTGTCCTCTTCCACATACTGATCAGCTGTAGTGTGGAAATGATAGCAGGACAAAGCGAGGATGTCCCTCCCACCTTGAGGACACATAGTGTAAATGATGAAGAATGGACACCTGGACGGACTGACATGAGGCACAAAAAAGAGGACAGAGAAAAGTGGGAGTAGAAAATGGGGATTTGGGAGAAAATAAAGGGAGTGAAAGAAGGAGGAGAGGGAGGAGTGAGCGAACAATGTTCACTCACCGTTCGGCACTCTTTCTCTCGAGCTGCTCAGCATGGCTCAGAGTTCAGCAGGGGCAAGGTGGGCCTCTGTAAAACAACAGTGTGCGCACACACACACGCCCCACTGCAGCTACATGGTATTCCCCAAAACCCCAGTGAAACAAAGACGAGGGCAGGAAGGAGGGAAGCCAGGGGGAGACGAGTGCACACTTCACTGAATGCAGGGTCATAGTAAGACCGTGTGTGTGTGTGTGTGTGTGTGTGTGTGTGTGTGTGTGTGTGTGTGTGTATATGTGAGGTGTGCTCTGATTGGGCTAGAGAGACAGAGAGAAGTGACATTTTTAACAAAACTGCATAAGGCCACGCCTCTTCACTGTTACTGACCTAAACACAGGCCACACCTCCTTCACTGACTGATAAACAAAGGCCATGCTACCTATCCTGGTTCTGATAGATCAATAGGACACACCTGTTTAATGACCACACCTTCTTTAATGACCCTAACAGAATCCATGCCTCCCTCACTCACTGACACTAACAGGGATCACACCTTCTTTACTGACCCCATCGAAAGCCACGCCTCCTTCACTGACACTAACAGAGATCACATCTTCTTTACTGACACTGACAGAGGCCACGCCTCCTTAGTTGACACTGACAGAAGTCACACCTGACACACCTCCTATACTGACACTAACATACACAGAAGCCACACCTCCTTTACTGACCCCAACATGCACAGAGGCCACGCCTCCTTCACTGACCCTGACATGCACTTCACTAGAAATGCAAGTGTGTGAATACTGTCACTGGTTGAAGTCAGTAAATCGTTAAACTCTTAATGCTGAGCTAAGGAGAATTAACGGCTTGGAGGATGCAGACTGCAGACACACACACACACACACACACACACACACACACACACACACACACACGTATAAACAGCAGGCCACATATTTAAAGCTCTGTGCTCTTGGAGATTGATGTTGTTTTGTTTTAATCAGAGCAGCAGTGTGGGACGAGCTCCAGCGTGCACGCATAAATACTCTCTCTCTCTCTCTCTCTCTCTCTCTCTCTCACTCTCTCTCTCTGTCTCACTAGCTATCACCCTGCTCTTCTCCCCGACACACTCCCTCACACACACAAACACACACGCACACTTATACACACACATTCATCCTTAGCAGATTGCTGAGAAGATAAACATTCTTCTGTGTAAAACTGCTCCGCACTGCCCAAAAACAACTCCACTTGCAATGATCGATGTTTTTCTGATACGCTGAACAAATCCACACACACACACACACACACACACACACACACACACACACACACACACACACACACACGGTAGATCAAAAAGCGGCACAGACAGGCCAGGTCCTGTCCTTCTACTGACTCCTTTACCTTTATCAGATCTGCCTCAGAACAAGGGAATGGTGGAGACAGAGACAAAGTGTGTCTATGTGCTTATGGGTATATGTCTAAGTGCATATATATATTTATATGTGAGTGTGTGTGTGTGCGGGTCTGCCCTTGTCCTGTCCTGTGCTTCGGGCGACTGTGATTCCTGACAGCATGTCTGTCCCAAAGCTTCCTCTCTCAGTCTCTTCTTTATTATTCCTGTAAATCTGGCCAGGAGGAGAAACAGCTCTGGGAGTCAGGCTGCTTTAGGAAGGTGATTACTCTAGTACTGTGTGTGTGTGTGTGTGTGTGTGTGTGTGTGTGTGTGTGTGCAGCTGAGAGGACACATTCTCTAGTCTGTATTTGGATCGTTGTGCAATATTTTTGTATTTTATTGCGATCTGCTTCTTTTCAGATCCTTAATCGCATCACATGGAAGTATTATTAGGTCAGAATATCCACAAGCCTCTCGTGTGCTGATATGCAAATTTTGGGGAAAGTGGGCGGAGCGTTTAATGTTCTGTGCTTTTTAAACAGCAGATTATTTTTATTCCCTCAACCGGTTTAATGGAAGTGTGTATGCGTGAAACATGAAAGCAAAAATTACTGATTGGATGCACTGAGATCTTTATTAATTCTATTAAAAATGTATATATAATCTATAACTTTATAGAAACCTTATGATATTGATTTTTGTCATGGGGGAAGGGGGGGCAGTCTATATAGTACCATACTAATCAACTAATCATCATATCTTTATTAATTGGTCATGTTCAGAAAAAATATATCATTGTAATTCAGATAAACCCTGCCTTACCATGGAGATGCGTAACAATGACCAGGTCATAACTTGAAAATATCATAAGTCAAGACATGGCTTAGCTGAACCCAGGAGCCTCAGAGGAGCGCAGGTTCACGAGTAGAGCGAACATACGCTGGTACGTTTGCCTTACGCACGAAACGTGAAATATCTTTACGATTTTGTCGTATTGCTATCACCGTCGTGAAATCGAAAAATCCCAAGTTAAACCTTTGTATCTGGGGGAACACCTGTAATTAGAAAAATGTCATTCGTTTTTTATTATGAAATCAATCACAAGCTAAAATTAGACAGATATTCGGTTTTTTTCTCATGTAGTGGTGAGAATTGGGTTTAATCTTTAGTATGCGAGTGCTAAAGACTGGTGTCTGAAGAGGTCATGACAGTCATAATGACCACAGACCACACCATATAACCTGAATGAATGTGCAGCATAGAAAGAAAGAGAATGAGAGAGAGAGAGAGAGAGAGAGAGAGAGAGAGAGAGGTCTGGTCACAATTTGCAGGAGGTGAGGCAGACAGCTAATTAACCCAGCCTTTTCCCTGACATGTCCTACACGGCCTCCGGAGTCCCTAACAAGAGGAAATGGTCCTCTTCGCTCCATTAGACTACAGAGACTGAATATGGTATTTCCAATTAGGTTAAAAATACACCCAGAAGCTATTTGAGGAAAGGAAAAGAAAAGATAAAAAAAACCAGATGTCAGACCGAAAGCCGTGCCTCGCAAATCAGCATCCAAACTGGGTTTAAACTCCAGAAGCATTTGTTTAATGTCAGAAGCACAATGTAATATCTGAAAGTTTTTACTCCTGTGCTGTATTGATCGTAAGTATTGATGCAGTGGTGTAGAAGTGGCAGGCTGAGTCAATACACAGGAAGGAATATTGAAGCAGAAACTAAAGATGGAGGGAGAAAGGGGAGGGCAGACTGGTTTACAGAGTGTGTGGCGTATTGTTAATGTTTAATGCGCGCTCCAGAGGCCGACGGCCATCGCGCTCGAGGGTCGCACACGTCCCCGAGATACAGCCTCCTCATTACCAAGCCAGGAATTAACCTGTGACCTGCACACCAGATGGCTGATGTTTTCATTTTTCAGCTAAAAAAAAACAAAGAAAGAGAGAGAGAGAAAGAGAGAGAAAAGCGATTTAACACCACACAGGAAACCCAAAGGCAAACACACTGCTACTGGCTGCTTCGGATACTGGGATCTCGAATTGAAAAAAAAAAGAAATAAATAATGAAATAAATATATACAATTTGTTTTATTTTATGAATTTGCCTATAAATATTATTTAACTAATTAATTCATTTACTGAATTTTATCCATTTAATTTAATTAGAACAGCAACATTCCACTTGGCAATTTTATTATTGTTAATAATTATTAAGAAAATTATTTATTTATTTATTTTTGAATTGTTTTTATTAATTTAGATGTTTGTTTGTTTACTTCTCCAGTCTGTTACCATAAAACTTGTAGGCATGAGGATTTAATAACATTCAATTTTCCCATCACATGAATGTGCTTCAGCATGACGATGCCCCTGTGCAAATCCAGCTCCATGAAGATATACTTCACATGGAGTGAAGAGGAAGATCTTGAAGATCTCCACTACTACGACCTCGTACCTATTGAACAATGTGAACGCCTACTGCCCACCCAGACCTCCTCACCTCACCTACTGGCTTTATTAACACCCTTATATCTGAATGAGCACAAATCTCCACACTCACAAATCTAGTAGAACATCTCCCTAGAAGAGTGGAGGTTATTATAAGAGTAAATGGGGACGAAATGTGGAAATAGATCATCAAAAAGCACAAACCAATCTACAAATGTTTGCATGATGTTTAGCCGTTTTAATAATAACAATCTCATATATTTGGTTTACTTTAATTGTTTAAAAGGGAATACTAGTTCATGTTGACTCAATTTAGGATCAAAATCCCCTGTAATGGCTTTGTTTAACTGGTCAGAGGAAGAAACCGGAGAGGTATGTAAGTTGTACAGCTTCCAATCCTAATTCCTGCCCCTCCTGTTCTTCCACAACCGAGGCAAAACAATAACACAGTGACAGAGCCAAAACCTCACCGCCCTGCCTATTCCTATCCCTGGCTGAGATCCTGAATGTGTTTCATCACAGCTTTTAAAACATTACTTATCACGGCTTAGGTGTTACACACTACAGGCAGCAGTCATCTGTTTAGCTTAAAGCACTGCCGCATTACTCTTTTGGGGTATCTAAAGCAGACGCGTCCAAAAAATTCCCGGAGATCATTTGTATCCTTTTCACAGACATGAGGTTTTAATCATTTGGAGCTTTGTTTTTACTCTCGCTCCCTCTTTCCCTCTTTCTTTCGCTCACTCTGCAGGCGTTTCACCACAGCTATGAAGTGGACCGGAGCATGCTCCACAATTCCCGTTTGGAAAATAAAATGCCAGCGATCTGTGCTCTCCAGCAACCTGCTGACAGGAATTTCTCCCTCTGGAGCTCCAGCTGAATTCCATTTCATTCTTCTCCTTTGGACACACATTCATGTGTGGCAGGCCGGGGGCATCTGGGTCCCATCCGTCTCAAACTCAGGAGAGCAATGGACTTAGCATGGGAAAGGGGATGAATGAAACAGACACACACACTCACACAATGAGGCAATGTGGCCCGCTCATGTCGCTGCGCGTTCTGGAATATTTACTCACTCGATTGCATTTGATTTCACCAAATTGCATTTGAGAATTTGATAGTCTCCACTTCTGGAGTGTTTCAGTGTTTCCAGTGTTTTATTTTCTACAACCTCCAGCTCTCTGGCACTACTCCTGGCAGCATGGTTTAAATAATGCACCAGTTCTACTATTATGTTCATTCCTATAGTAACTAATCATATGGCTTTCTATGGTGGACGCTCTGAAAGATCTAAACGAATGATCTTTGATTGTGTTAGGAAGCTTTCTGTTCTTTAGTGTCAGCACTTTTGTAGCACTCCACCTTAGAGAACTTATAAGAACAATCGAATTTCCGATCCATGTCCCACTTTTTGACTTCATGAGATAAGAAAGAAAAAAACCTTAGACCGTTTACAGCTGCTATAACAAAATTAATAGGAGCTCAAAAACAAATAAATCCATTAATATTCATTTGTTTGTTCATATTTACATCATATTTACATGCTGTTGCCCCTATTCAGGGGAAATTTGTGGGGTCTATATGCCCCCTACTGGTGTAATTACTCACTGCAATGCCCTCAGGTAGGGGCCATTAATATTTCATACTTCATTAAACTGGTGCCTCTGTTCTGCTCTTCAGCTACATAAAATATAAGCACTTCATCATAGAAGCACTATGGATAATGATGCAATGACAAAAAGCTACTGATGAACGGAAATGCGCGCACACCACAGTGACCTCACATATGGACAAAAGTATTGGGACACCTGACCATATTTTCCAGCCATATTTTGTTTCCTCAACACACAATTTAGGAGGCACACAATTGTATCTTTGGAGACCTTAGGAGAACTTGTTCCAGCATAACAATGCCTGAGTGCACAAAGCCAGCTCCATCTTTTTTATGGGTTGGAGTGGAAGATCTTGAGTAGCCTTCTATTGAGTTTTATTGACCTTTATGATGAATCTCCACAAAATCTAGTGGAACATCTTCCCAGAAGAGTGGAGAATGTTATAATTGGAAATGCAGACTAAATGGTCAAAAAGTACCTACCAATCTTATTGTTTCTACAAATGTGTGCCAATATCTTCAGTGCTATCTACATATAGCACAGGAAGATAACTTATGTCCATTACTATGTTATTTTGTCCAAAGATCCAACAACTAGATGGAAATCTCCACCTATTGTTTGGAGAAGGCGCAATTTTGTTCCATTCCATAACGTGTAACTCCTAGTTAAAGACTTTTGTGTGGTTTGTGGGATGGAGATGGTCAAATAGATAAATGACAAGCAATAAATATTTTCAGTGACCAGACACGTTTCCCAGTGTCATGTTGGATACTTCTGTAAAAATTCATTGTTTGAGAATAATCTGCAAAATATCACAAAAAAACTTTTTTTAACTATAAAGGTCAAGTTGATGCAATGAGGTAAAAAAAATGACCTTAACCTGTAATAATATAATAGATGACTTGTGGGATTAATGGATTCACAGATTAATGGATTGAACAGATTCATACTGTAGTAGGATCCAAAACATAATCTCAGCCCTGGGATTTATCCCCTGAAGAACCCAGTAAAACCAAAACCATTTACAGTAGTGTTTTGGCCACGTGCCAGACAAAAGATTTAGATTGAAAAGCACTAAAGGAGTTCACAGCTGTTTTTGGTTGACTTTTCTGCACTAGCTAGAAGCTAGCTAAGCTAAGTTAGCTTGCTAACAAAGCTGATTTCTTCACAAAGGTACACTAACATCAGCAAAAGCTACAGAATATAGATGAAAGTTTACAGAGCACATTCCATAATAAAAATCCCATTCCACATTTAGTCCCCGTTATAATCTCCACTCTTCTGGGAAGATGTTTCACAACATCTTGTGGAGATTTGCGTTTATTCAGATGCGATGGTGTTGATAAAGTAGGTGAGGTGAGGAGGTCTAGGGTTCAGTCAGGGTTCATTCATTCTGTTCAAAAGTGTAAAATATCTGTAGCTGAAGATCTTCTACTCCATTCAATATATACCATATCTTTATGGAGCTAGCTTTGTGCACATTAGCATTGTCATGCTGGAACAGGTTTGGGTCTCCTAGTTCAATTAAAGGGCAATTTTATGACAATGACATACTATTGTGTGCCTCTACATGTAAAAAATAAATGCTGGTATCTAAAAAAGGGTGCTTATTACAAATAAACTGCCAATCTTTACCATCTAAACTGACATATTTAAATAAAATCAAACATTCTTAGGAGACCCCTGGTGGCTTGGAGGCTCCATGCAAAAGTTTTTACCTCATATTCTTAATCTTGACCGAGCAGAAGAGGTAAATCAAGTCATTGTTCTACTCTAGTGACCCAAAATGTGAGATCAAGTCTCACATGTATCTTTTAAGCCCTCAAATCCCAGACTGAGACTTTAATAATTTCGACAGGCATGACTGATTCATGCTCTCCACAGCGAAGACTCTCAGTCTGTCTCCTCACAATAGAAACTCCTCCGGCTCTTCAATCTCGGATTACACACTCTAAGAGGCCTGCACAGGGCTGTGTGTAGTATTTTTGCCCCCTGGGGTTATGATGGGCCAGGAGAGCTCCCACAAGCTGCATTTTTACTCATGTTTATGGTACATGTGAAACCCATTGCTCAAGCTGTCCATAGACATTGAGTAAGAGATGACTAAGGGGCAAGTCTAGGCCTAGGCCCAGGAAGTAACAAGGGAATGTGTTCAAGGGTCTAACCCCCCCTGAGGCCAGGATGCATTTTGGATTGGGCTCCATAATCCCCCTCAGCCTATGAAGCACTCTATACCCCATTAACTGGTTCAACGTCAGTGGTGGTGTACACGAAGAGACAAAACAGTCAAAAAGTGAGATGATATTTTTTGTATGTGTTTAAAAAAAAGTGTGTAAGGACAGCCTCAGGTGATTCGACACTCAGCTAGTTTTTTTGTCTGTAATAAATAAATAATGTGCATGTTCTTTTGACATTAGCTAGTCTTTCGATTATTTGTTGTATTGCAGTCCCCGAAACATTGCACTGTTTTCAACCACTTCCAAAAGCTTTAGCTCTACAATACTGACATCTAGTGGCCGAAATGATATTTTCATGTACTGTATACGTATAAGCAACCTGTTGTGAGCAGAAAACTGCTGCTGCTGCAAAAAATGGAAAAATATTAAATGTGTTTCACAAACCAGATTTCATTAAAACCCTGCAAAACTTCTGTGTACCAAAGAATTAAAATGTCAAAAAAAAATGTTTTACTAAAAAATATATTAAACTTTAAGGCCATATATATATATATATATATATATATGTGTGTGTGTGTGTGTGTGTGTGTGTGTGGTGTTAGTAGGGGGTCTTGTCAATATATGGTGTTAGTAGATGGTGGTGTTAGTAGGTGGTCTTGTCAGTAGATGGTGCTAGTAGATGGTGGTGTTAGTAGGTGGTCTTGTCAGTAGATGGTGTTAGTAGATGGTGGTGTTAGAAGGTGGTGGTGTTAGTAGGTGGTCTTGTCAGTAGATGGTGTTAGTAGATGGTGGTGTTAGAAGGTGGTGGTGTTAGTAGGTGGTCTTGTCAGTAGATGGTGTAGTAGATGATGGTGGTGTTAGTATGTGGTCTTGTCAGTAGATGGTGTTAGTAGATGATGGTGGTGTTAGTAGGTGGTCTTGTCAGTAGATGGTGCTAGTAGATGGTGGTGTTAGTAGGTGGTCTTGTCAGTAGATGGTGTAGTAGATGATGGTCTTGTCAGTAGATGGTGTTAGTAGATGATGGTGGTGTTAGTAGGTGTTCTTGTCAGTAGATGGTGTTAGCAGATGGTGGTGTCAGTATGTGTTGCTGTCAGTAGATGGCAGTGATTGAATGGTCTGGAAGAAGCTCCTTGTACTGTGAAACCATTCAGCCTTCCATGCTGGATTATATGCAGCATCGAACGGGTCAGAATTCTAATATTCATATATCTTTGGAATTTTGCATGGCACACTTTATTCTAAGTAAAATGCTAATTTGAAAATGTGAATTATGCTCATTTGTGGTTTGCAATGCAAAATGTTATGACTGATATCATTCATATGAACAACGTCTGCGAATAAAACTAAAAAGAGATAGAACACCTGTAGGACTTTCAGGAGGTGTTCGGTTTCTCTATCGGATTAAAACCGCAGGTCACCAAAGTGGAAAATTGGGCTACATGCAAAACCTTTATCCAGACTGACCTACAAGAATCTCAGGAATACACCAAACAGTAGATGGTTAAAGGTCTTGCTCAGGGGCCCCAGCAATGGCATCTTGGTGGTGCTGGGATTTAAACTCACCACCTTCTGATTAGAAATTTGAATGTAGTTAAAAAAAAAGTGTGTCTTGAGCGTGGATGATTTCTAAACACCAAATCTTAGGATAAACTTCTAGGGGATAAACTAATAGTCAATACACTTCTGAATTCAGTCTTCAGAACCCTTAATCTCTGAAAAGCTGCTTGATAAAAGTGCAAAAAAAGAAACATTGATTGAGGTTTAATCGCTTCCTTCGTTTGCAAAGTTTAGAAAATGATCTGAAAACCAGTTCAGGCAAATACTAATACATTTCATTTGACATTTGCACTAATCCAGAGCTACTTTTGAGACAGGAAAAAACTAATACCAGTTAGAAGTCCCATTTTGACCCCTTTTACCCCTCATACAGACTCTATGCACTGCTTTTTGGGGAGGGATTGAGAGAGAGAGAGAGAGAGAGAGAGAGAGAGAGAGAGAGAGAGAGAGAGAGAGAGACCCATGATGTCATTCTCAAAAAGTTTTCTCCCTCTATCCCGCTCTCTTTTCCCCTCCCTCTCCCTCTCTCTCTCTCCCTCCCTCCCTCTCTCTCTCTCTCTCTCTCTCTCCCTCTCTCTCCCTGTAGGCAGAAGGCGGTGATTTTACCCTCCTTCTACATGTAGTGTTTTTTTTTTTCCACCCTGAAGTTTGTTGATCAGAAGAGTTGAGATCGGAATAACCTCGGATTACTCTTTCATTTCCAGGATATAGACGCTCTAGTCTATAAACCCACCATACACACTCATACACACACACATACACACACACTTATAGACGGATTGAGAAGCGGACCACAGTGAGACCCGCGAGGCGTCAAAAACTATGAATCGGAGTTTTAATAATAAGGCGCAAAGTTTGCGCCACTCGGATCTGGACGCAGTGGAAGTCAAGAGCAAAGTGAGTGAATTTATCTTTATTTACTTTGTATTGTTTTGGGAAACAAAAAAATCTCAATGTGTGTTTGATTTGACTTCTTGGTTTAAACAAACAACACTATTCCGGATCTGCAACCGGTGCTCCCAAAACCGTTTTGTTTTAATCCGAATTATTGAACAATTGAACTGTTTTGGGAGAAATCCAGTGTTTGAGCTCCACATGAACCTGATTGCATGGAGAACTTTCATCTCTTTCATCTACTTCATGCACGAGCATGAGGTTGATACATTTTGATACAAAGTTTCCAAACGTCTTTTGATCTGTAAACAAAAACAAACAAACATCAAAGAGCTGGTATTTTAATTTTTATTAGACTTTGTTTGTTTTTTCAGACTCTGGATATCTAAACATCAACATTTCACAGAATTTTTTTAAATCTAACATTTTATATGTTGTTAATTTCTAGCAATTCGAACTAATCTTTTTCTAAACTTTTTTTTTCGGCAGTCGCTTTTGGCAAAATAATAGCAAATGCATCCTGTGATTGTTCAAAGGGAACTTCTGACACTGGAGACTCCTTCCTAGGGGTTAAATAAACATCTGTATGCCATATCGACTGCAACTGCTGTAACTGGAGCGTCCACCATGGACTTTACTGTATATGTTAGTGGTATAGAAGTCATTATTTAGAGCGAGTTTTTTATTTATTCCATTTTTTCGAGAAGGGAAAGACGACAAAAAATTCTCCATCCGAATGTCTGTCTGAAATGTTCTGGTTCTCTGGAAACTGCTAAATTCAGTTCCTCGCGAAGCAGTTACTTCCTGGATTCTTGTATATATTCTATATAAAAATATTTCCCTTATAAAACTGTATAAATTTTACATTAAGCGCTGAAATGCAAAGCAGCTCTTATGTAGATATGGACATGTTTGTGGACACCTGAGCAAAAGATTGGTAGATAGATAAATCTGTTATTGTAACCTCCACTCTTCTGGGAAGATGTTCCACTAGATTTGTTGGAGTGTGCATGTGGAGAATTGTGGGTGTTGGTGAAGGTGAGGTGAGGTGAGGTGAGGAGGCCTGGGGTGCAGTCAGTGTTCAAGTTCATCCCAAAGGTGTTCAATAGGGTTATAGAGCTCTAAAGCAGGCCACTCCAGATCTTCCACTCCAACCCATGTGAATCATATCTTCATGGGGTTGGCTTTGTGCACAGGGGCCACCACATTTCAACACAATTGTGTACCTCCAACTTTGTATAGCTAGACCCCTATTTGTTGGTATCTCCATGACTACCAAAGCTACTGTTCTAATAACCTGATTGCAAATTGGCAGATCGTCGCACGCCGGTGTGTAGACAGTGTTGTAATGTTGTGGCTGATCCAAATTGGTGGAATGCGTAGTCGGAACGATGCCTGGGTTTTTTTGGGGGTGGGGGTGGCGGCGGCGGTGCGGCTGCCATTGTCTAATTGCTGTATTCAGTAATTCATAACAGAGACTGGAATGCTTGTTGCTACTGGTGTCCATGAAAGGGGCCAGTGTCTGGATCGAAGGACAACAAGCAGCTTCTCGTAGATAGTTCACGTCTAAATACAGTAGTGGTCCGTATTTTTTCAAATTGTCCCCGAAACCTGAAAGAATACACGTACCTAAAGTGTCAAAGGAGGGAAACTGACTCGACCTGTAAAGTATGAGGGTCTTTTCTGAAGGGAGGAATCTAGATGTTTTAGAGATAACAGGTTTCACCCACCTGCACTGCTAATAGGCTGAAGCTTCATCAGAGATCAGAGTGTCGTAATGATTGCAAAATGCTCCTGTCTTGTTTGTGTGAACCGTGTTCAGGAATACCGACTGTTGTTGTCGGTATAAATAGAAGAACTTAACTTGCCCTACATGTTGAGCCTTACTGTTGTCGAAATGGTGGGTTTTAGTTCGTAATTACTACTTGACAATCTTCTGTTCCTCGGCAGCTTTCTGAAAGAGAGGGTTCGTGCTCGTGGTGTTTTGGTGTAAATTAAATGTAAGCGTAGGTTATAAAAAAAAAAAAACGAATGAAGCTAAACACGGTATTTTAGATCATTAGACTTTACTAATGCAGGAAGCTCGACCTTGTTAGCAGCCGCTGGAACTAGAGAAGAAAACGGAAAATGGATGTTTTGAGAACTATAAATGGATAAAATGTCCAATATTTTATTCTTGTGCCAGAAACATCAAATCAATGGACACAAGTAACATGTTTCAGGTCACCTGACCATAAGATATGTGGTAGTATGTGTATTTTGAACTCATTCAACATCTCCAATTTGCTCTTAGAATAACCTCCACTCTACTGGGAAGATGTTCTACTAGAAGTTCTTGAGTTCTTGTGGAGATTTGTGGTCATTAAGTCAGGCACTGATGTGAGGTGAGGAGGCCTGGGGTGAAGGCTAATTTATCCCAAAGGTGTTCAGTAGGGCTGCGGTCAGAGCTCTATAGTAGGAGATCTTCCACTCCATGTCCTGTAAAGCGTATTTTTATGGAACTGGCTTTGGGAACAGGGGCATTGCAATACAGGAACAGGTTTTGGGTTCTCCTAGTGTTACGTGAAGGGAAAATTTTAGATGATACGTTATTTGATGAATCATAAAATGAAAGCGTAATTGGAATGAATCGATCAATCTGTTCAAACGTGCTTTTTTTTAAATGTTGATTGAGTAATCTGGGGTTTCCTTCTTAATCACCTTGACGCAAATTAAAGGATTTTTTCGCGTGACTACGATTTATGTAAACAGACTCAAATGCATTTTGTTTCACGCTTGAGATTGCAAAATCCAGCTCAGGTTGGTACATTCTTGAACACCAGCGTCAGACGGGGCAGGATGTTGAAACCCGTCACGTGTCTTGAGACTCCCCATTGCGCTGTGCCTAATCTCCTTGTATCTCACTGAACATCGTGTGATATTACAGAGGACGTCATTGTCAGGTTCCTGTCTCTCACTGTCCCAGGAAGAGCTCTTGTTTTGAGAGGGCCTGCTGTTTAGATAAGATGAGACATGCGGGGCCGGGATGCGTCTTTGTTTTTATTTGTTTTTTGTCTTCAGACACAAGCTTTTCAGTCCTATCACTGGGGCAGCAGAAAAAAACTCATCACTGTGTCAAAAACCTTTTTCAGAACACCCCCCCTGTTTTCTCAGAGCTAAAATCTGAGTTATCTGCATTTCAATAAGAGATAGCGCACTAGCATTGAAACCAGAGACAAGCAAGACACGGGACTGTTTGGCGTCAAGAAAAGTTTCCTGGTGAGAATAGTTTTGGCCTGTCTCAACTTGTAAAGGTGTGAGGGCTCATGAAAAGTGGTGGGGTATTGATGACGAAGCTGAGAAGCTGGTATGAATGTGTGACAGATTTGACCTTTCGGGGACCTCGGATGATTCCTTTTAGTACTTTTAGGAGAAAAGAAAACTCAGAGTTGAATTTTAGGGTTAGATTTAAGTATTGGCATCAAATTAATTTACTACATTAATAGAATCAGTGGAATCGTCAGAAGGTCGTCAAAACGAACATCATTTATCAAGGCGGATTTTTATTTACGGTATTCGCGTAAATTTACCTGCAAGGCAACCCATGGGAGTAAAATCTCTAATGAGCAGCTTTCAATCATAAAACTCGACAAGGTTCTGAGATTTTTAATACAGATAACATTCGTTGATTCGTTTTGTGAAACCCAGTCGTTTCAGGTTAATGAATAAAAAAAAAAATCAAAGCGAATCATTATAGACAAAATTAATGGCACTCTTTTAAAGCAGAAGTGTTGGTGTGTGTTGATGGTGGCTGAGGCACTGTGGGGGCAGAGCTGCCTTACTGCAAGACTAAGCAATTCTGTGTGTGTGTGGTGTGTGTGTGTGTGTGTGTGTGTGTGTGTGTGTGTGTGTGTGTGTAGGCAGCAGTGGTCACAGGTTGTACAAACAGCACTTCTGGCTCACTAGCTGGCTTTACATGTGCCTGTTTACTTCTGAGATTTTTATTACAGATAACATTCGTTGATTCGTTTTGTGAAACCCAGTCGTTTCAGGTTAATGAATAAAAAAAAAAAATCAAAGCGAATCATTATAGACAAAATTAATGGCACTCTTTTAAAGAAGAAGTGTTGGTGTGTGTTGGTGGCTGAGGCACTGTGGGGGCAGAGCTGCCTTACTGCAAGACTAAGCAATTCTGTGTGTGTGTGGTGTGTGTGTGTGTGTGTGTGTGTGTGTGTGTGTGTGTGTGTGTGTAGGCAGCAGTGGTCACAGGTTGTACAAACAGCACTTCTGGCTCACTAGCTGGCTTTACATGTGCCTGTTTACCGAAACCTCCAGCCATGATTTGGTTCCTCGCACGTGTCACACACTAAGTGCACACTGCCTCTACACACTCCCGTCGAAGCTACTACATCGAAATTTTTTATTTTCCATCAACGACACCGAGGTTTTTTTCTAATTTTACCTCAGGATTTTTGCTTATCAAAAGCACCACCACCACCACCTCAAACCTAACTGTGAAGAACTTTATGAAATAGTCTGTCAGTTTATTTATTTATTACTGTATATTGATTGTGTACATGTGATCTCACTCCAAGTGTTATGTACGTGTACACAATGATGAGAACCTCGCTTCATACACTATGTGGACAAAAGTTTGTGAACACTTGATCAAAAAAATTGCTTTTCGAACATCACTGAGAGGAATCCTCATTATAATAAGCTTTACTCTCCTGGGAAGATGATCCAATAGATTTCGTGGAGATTTGTGCTCAATCAGCCAGTTAGTAAATTCAGGTACTGATGTAGGTGACGTTAGCAGTCAGCATTCACATTCATCCTGAAGGTGTTCAGTATGGTTGAGGGTAGAGCTCTGTAGCATGAGATCTTCCACTCTGAACCATGTAAAGCATATCTTCATGGAGCGTACTTTGTGTACATGGGCATTGTCATGCTGGAACAGGTTTGGGTCTCTAGTTCAAGCGAAGCAAAAAATTGTTATGATAGAGCTATGTGCCTTTAACAGTTCCAGGTGGAGCAAAATATGGCAGGAAAAGTGAGGTGTCAAAATACTTCTTGTCCATCGAGTGTTTGAAGCATTTTTACCAAACTTTTTCTGTCAGCATCAACCTTCTTCTTTCAATCTTTTCGCCTGGCAACCAAATTCCTTTGTGAACACCCTTGTATACTTGTAGATTGATCTGGATTTATGGGTTCTTTGGATAATGATGATCTGCCTTTTTTAATAGATGTTTCACAACATTAAACTATAAATCTTTAAGAAAATAATGTAATTTATTTAATACACAAAAAAAATTGGAAAATGGTAATAGTTTAGGAGAAACAAGCTCTTCAGGATGCCATTAGAACTGGTGTTTGAGCTGTTTCTAACTGTGTGTGCGTTTTAGTATCTCACACACACCTGCATTCATATTTATGCGTGTTTGATAATCACAGGCTGTTCCCCACTCATGTAGGCTTTTCCTACTGAGAGTGTAATTACAGTGCATGCTGGGAGCTGCTCTGAGAGCACTGCGATGGAAGGAGACAAAGCTAGACCTGTGTTTCGAAGGCCCACGCAGCAAACATTTGTACAACAGTCACATGATCACATGACCTCGGGCTCACCTCGCTTCTAGTGCTGTCATTGGTAACGCAATTCATCCGAACACCCGAGTGTTTATTGTTGTTTAGTGGTGACGTGTAGGTTTTGTTGAATGTCCCAGTAATGGTTAATGGTGTGTATGGGGGCGTGTCTGTTTCCTGCCAACGTTTTCTGTATACATTGTCTGTGCTCTCTGAGCATGACGTCCCCCTCTTCGTACGTGTATTGTCATTTCTGCTGCATGTTGCATTGTTCTGCAGTGTTTTTCCTGCCTCCTCTTCCTCAGTTTCCTCTATCCGCTGCGTTTAAACTGACAAAGCAGAACCAAGACAAGGATGTGCTGCTGTAGAAAAATAACTTCTATGTAACCGCATATCTTGAGGTGCTTTATTGCTTATTTAACACACACAATGTTTTTAGTTCAACACATTTTTTTCAATCCATTCATAAATATTATAATTACTGTGGAACATTCATGAAAATCTGTGCTGATTTTCTCTTTTGAGATCAAACGAAAAAAAAAAAATGAAACTGTATTATCCTGTTTTTGAGGAACCACAAAGCCATGAACATTGTGCCAACATCTATCCATCTATCCATCCATCCATCTATCCATCCATCTATCCGCCCCATTTATAGTTTCTTGCCATCTTTTTTATTTTTTTTTACTTGGAGTTATCTGAGTTTGTGGGTCTCCTGGATGTAAATAAACTGATCAGCTTGTAATCTTTCAGTGGCTTCATTTTAACAATTCTGTTTTCCCTTTGAAAAGTTCATATAGATCACTACTAGATCTCCATCATCAGATGCATGTTGTCTTCTTGACAATGTTATGCTGTACATAAAATGTATGGACACTTATTGCAGAAAAGCCCCGCCCCCAAGTCTTGGCCACACCCCACACCATGTTGTACTAAATTGTCTGCGATCTCTGAATTTGTTGTTTCACATTGAATCGCATTATTTATCATTTGAGCAAATGGCTCCAGAGTGTTCCTTTTCTTTAGAATGAATAAAATTCACTTTTACTCCAAAGTTAGGATTGTTACATTAGAAATTTTCGGCAAGGATCATATTTACAATTGCGATATAGTAACTACTTCATTTTTGATCAAACAATTATCCACTTTCTCCATTTTCTGCTCTCAATATCCAATCAAAAAATGAACGATCCAACATACAGGGATCGAAAAAATTTGTTTTACCATTTCTGCTGCTGTAACATGAGCAAAGTGAGAGCAATGTTGATTCCTGGGTAGTCAACAATAATAAATAAATAAAAGGAATAATGTTCTTTTAAAAGTGAAAAATGGCAAAACGCAAGAGGTAAAATTAATGAAATACACTGGAATTGAAAAATCCTCCCATTATTTATCCCCTCCTCCTATATTGTTTTAATTGGACCATAGCACAAGTAGCACCAAGCTGAAATGATGAGATGTATATTTACTGTACAAGTGACACCTAAAAAAGGACAAATTTGGAATATTTGATATTTATTCCCAGGCTTGGTGGAGAACACAATATTCTGTCTCTTGTTCACTTTGCTTTCAAAATTCTTGACGTGTTTAAAGACTAAACACACAGGCCAAAAGGAAAATAAAGAGGTGGAGATTTTGTTTTGGTTCGAACGCCTCATGGCCGGCTCCTGGAATCGTTTTTGTCATGTGCTGAAGAAATATTGTGTCTAGTTTTCCGCTGTTGTTGGCAACTAGTGAAAGAAATGTGCCTGATTTTTTTTTCCCCAGTCGTAAATGTTTTAAACAACATTTCACACAGCTTTGAAATGGGGCAGAACTTCGCTGTGTGCTGGTGCTGTGCTCTGCTAACTCATCCTGTGTTGGACAAGCTGAAAGAAAATCATTGTATGGAACAATAACCCACTAAATTTAGCAGCTTTATGCTGAAAGTTATTCCCATTTTTTGAAACATGAGTGATGCTATTCATTGTTAGCGATATGATCAGATGGATTGAGATGACTTCATGTAAGTTTTTTGTTCTGTTTCTCCCTGCAGTATGGTGCCGAGTTTCGCAGGTTTTCAGTGAACCGAGCGAAACCCGGCAAATTCGACGAGTTCTTTAAGCTGATCGTGGACCTCCATCGCATCGCCAACATGGAGGTGATGATCGGCTACGCAGACATCCATGGAGACCTGCTGCCCATCAACAACGATGACAACTTTTGCAAGGCTGTGTCCACTGCGCACCCGCTGCTCAGGATCTTTATCCAAAGACAAGGTACCTGTTCGTATTTTCAGCTCCAGGGCTGCAAAATGTTGTTGAATTTAACACTGTGGCAGATTAGGAGTGTGTCACGGGAATATTGTCGAGGGGTTGCAGCCGTAGTTAACTGAGATAGCATTTGCTTCTTTGTATTGTAGAATGTTATTGAGTAACATGGTTCAATAAGCCGCCTTTAGACTTTGTGACTCTCAGTACCTGAAAAGGAGGCGTGGCCTCATTAGCTGTCTGTCTGTGTGAAAGAGACTTGGCCTCTGTGGCTGTCTGTCTAAATGATGGAGGTGTGGCCTCTGTGGCTGTCTGTCTGAATGATGGAGGTGTGGCCTCTGTGGCTGTCTGTCTGAATGATGGAGGTGTGGCCTCTGTGGCTGTCTGTCGGAATGATGGAGGTGTGGCCTCTGTAACTGTCTGTCTGAATAATGGAGGTGTGGCCTCTGTGGCTGTCTGTCTGAATGATGGAGGTGTGGCTTCTGTGGCTGTCTGTCTGAATAATGGAGGTGTGGCCTCTGTCTGTCTGAATGATGGAGGTGTGGCTTCTGTGGCTGTCTGTCTGAATGATGGAAGCATGGCCTGTGTGAATGTCAGTAACTAAGTAAAGGGGATGGGGCTGGGGACCACTGCACTACAGCATAAGAAAATTCTTTCCTTCACATATCACAACTTGTTAGGAAGCTGGATTTAGAGCGCAATGTCAGCCTTGACACGGTAAAGGGTTAGGGGCTGTTCTCAAGAAGGCAACATTGGCATCTTGGTGGTGCTCAGGCTCAAACCCCTGACCTTCTGTTTCATTAACTCAGAGCTTTAACCGCTCTTAGCTACATCCTTTTATTCTGCAACAAGATCAATCTGTTAGTACATTATCTTAATAAAATGGCTCCAACTGCTCTAGAAACGTTCTTACCAGATTATCGACTGCATAATTTAATGCGAAAGTAAAAATTGACAGTTCCAGTCTGGTTGTAATTCAGGAATGAGGAACTCGTTTACATTGAGTTGAAAAAGTTCTGATTCAACTCTTAAACCCTAACCGTCACTGCATTTCCTCAGCATTTTGCCTGTAAATACAAATTTTTAGGATTATGAGATACTCATTTTCATTTTTTCGTACCCACAGACTGTGTTATTACTGTTGTTCTGTATCTTTGCCATGTCACATTTTCCTTCCAGAGGGCCTTCTGGGTTTACAGAGCATTCACTGGAAAGAGAAAAAAAAACATACTGGATAGTGGTTAAGGCCTGGAGGTGACTTCCTGTAGGAAAGGCTGGTTGTGTGACAACGTTTCCTGTGGAGAAGCGTTGCTGTTTTAACAAACGTGAACACTCTGGGACTGCAAATCTAAATGTATTTGTATGCCTCGATTCACGTTTTTTTACTGATGTGCGGACCTTAAATTTGGACAAATATGGCTTCCTTTGTAGAAGTGGGTAGCGTGTGGGTGATGTTTAGTATTCAGTCGAGCTTTGTTTGTTTGATCATGCATCCTGCTAGTGTGTGTGTGTGTGTGTGTGTGTGTGTATATTGTAAGCAGACAATGCAACATTGGCGTACTGCGCTGCAGGCATTACATAGAGATAAAAGAGCCCAATGAAAACCCAGCAGAGCTAAAGATATGCCGAGCGGCTCCTGTCTGTCTCTCTGCGTGTCCATAAACAGCACGCATTTTACACGTCATGAATCCTAGCTGGATGTTTGGTGCTCTTTACGCGCTAATTTTTGCCTGCTCGTAATTTTATCTGATTGAAGGCATCAAGTGTATTCTTTCTTTGTTCTTTACTTGAATGCATTTCTAAATTTGTAACTGGGTATCAGGGGAATTAGAGAAATGTAGAGGTGTGGCCTAATATTCTAATGAGCATGTATGATTGACAGCCGTCAGTCGAGCAGGAACTGAACCTCGTTCAACCCTTCAAGTATGGGCTGAACTATAGAACGGCCTTGTTAGCTTGTGCTTGCTAGTTTCGCTTTAATGTCCCACATTAGGGTCCACATTTAAGATTCCACTTTGTGTTGAAATGTTGTGAAAGTCTGCAACAACTTTATCTAGGAAGTTCTAGCTATTGTCTATGGTGCACAACCAACTATCTTAGATAATTTTTTTCCACACATCGCTATGTGTAGGCTTTTACATGTAATTTCCCAGCAGTGAATCCCAGGACGTCTTGTCTCCCTCTTTTGCATTACGCAAGCTACGTTTTCTCATGACAGCACAAGCTGTGTGGTCGATAGACTTGGTGTTGTCATGCTAATGCGGCCGTTTCTCATAGCCGAGGCCGCCATTCAAGTCCGGTGGCGTCCATTGTATGCACAGTACAATGTGGTGCGTTGGTGGGTGTTTGTGGAGGGGGGTGTCCAGCTCTTAGGGTGAGTAATCAGACATTTAGCTATGCGGTACAAGAGGGGACACACATTCCAGCTAGTCGCACACATGAACACACCAAGCTGGTGAGTCAGTTAAGTGTCAGTAAATGCAAGTGTTTGAATGCAATTGTAGCCTGGAGATTCAGATTCTGTGAAAGAATCAATCGATTTTTTGTTCCATTATATTGACATAATGTAGCGTTATTCCAAGACTTTGCATTCTTGTGTTGATTTACCATCTTAATACTGATCTGGTAATGGCTGTGCACGGATGCTCCCCATCCAACCTGATGAAGCTTGAGAGATCCTGCCCAGAAGAATGGGAGAAACTGCCCAAAAATAGGTGTCAAACCTGTAGCATCAAACTCAAAAACACTTGAGGCAGTAATTGGTGCCAAAGGTGCTTCAACACAATGTAATTTTATTATTATTTTTTTTTATAATTTTGCCAAGATTTCAAACTGACTTATTTCCAGTTTTGGGATGGGATTTATGGGATGTTGAATTTTAGAAAATAATACATTTTAATGAATATGTGGAAAAAGAAGCACCGCGATTACTTTCCGGATGCACTTTTTGGACCGTACCATCATATGTGCTGAAATATCTGTATAACAACATATAGAATTTATCTTGATAGTTAAGTGTTTAAATATTGAGTACAAAATAAGCTGAAGTTACATGAAAATATATCATGGAAAATGTATTCTCAGTCTGAGCTTTGATCTTATCCTCAATGCTGGGGACTTCCTTTATTTATCCACAAAAGACAAACACAGAAGCGGTTTAACACTGCTGTCCGTTACACACACTCTGCCTTTATGACGTTCTCGTTCGTCTCAGTAGTCACCGACTCGCCCAGGATCGAGACGATTACATTAAGTCACGGACATGCCCCTACACAGCCCCTCACTGGGGACTTCCACTGAGACGAACGCATTGCAGAGCACCTGTTCTTGCCTGTGATGGGCCGGGAGGCAGGAGGCATGTGAAGGAGTTCTGAGTAATGATTAATCAGAGGCCAAATCTCATCTTCCTCCATGTGCATCCTGTATGGAAGAGCGGAAGGACGAGCGTGAGCAAACACATACATAAAGCACAGGGACAAATAAACAAACCGAGGCAGAAAAAATAATAAACTGAATTAAAAGTTGACAGGAAGTTCACCAGTACCAATCAATTTGTCTTGCCACATTTTAACAACAATACCACATACCACAATGGTGTTGAATTTGACAGTAGTTTCTATGGAAACTGCTTGCACAAGGACGTTTATGGTGAAGTCGTTTGTCATTGATTCTCTTTGTGAGAGACAAAATTCTCAAAAATGGATGAACATCAAATAATCTGGATCTTCTTGTTCTCTTCTGAGCCGGTCCATTTTATTTATTACTGTTAACATTTCAACCATATGGATATCATTTGCTGTCTTTTGACTAGTATTCTTTTCTTCTTTCTTGCATATGGTGTATTTTGATGCTCTCAGAGTGGATAATTGAATGCGATTTCAGTTACATATTGATGGTATTAAGCTGATTAAGAGCACATGTCATGTCTTGGTCCTTGCTACATGTGGTGATGTAGTGGTAATTAGGCTGAAAGTAGTAGCGTGAAGAAGAGGACGGTGCACATGTATTATATCCAGTGTTGGGAAGTGTTATTTTAATCAGGAAGAGGTTAATCCACTGTGTATGGTTTAACCTCAGCTCTGGAGTAAATCAAGTCTGCAAGTCAGTACTCATTCATGTCATGCTGACTAGGCTTATATTTCACTTTTAAGAGGCGTGATCACTCTGCGTTTCCGTCCTGATACCGACTGGCGATAGCTGGCGCATAAGAGTGCATAAGCACAGAAGAACGAGTTTTAAAGATGTAAAACGGATGCATAAATAAGTAGCAATGGTCCCTGAATATACGATACGCGTTTCATAAAGCTAAACGTTAATATGGACCATAGTGGGTAAAGATGTAGGGTGATGCATAAAGATATGATTGTGCAGCATGAGGGCATAATGGCGATGCATGAAGATGATACAATGATGCCTGAAGACCCGATGATGCATGAAGATGTAACGGTGATGCAAAAAGATGTGATTGTAGCATAAAATCATAACAATAAGTAATAGAAATAAAACAATAATGCATGGCGTAACAGTGATGCAGGAAGTTGTAACAGTGATTCATGGTGATATAATAGTGATGTGTGTTAATGTAACAGTGATGCAAGAAGATTTGAGTGATTCATAATAATGTAATAGTGATGCGTGATGATGTAACAGTGATGTAGGAAGATGTAACAGTGATTCATAATTTATATAAAAGTGATGCGTGATGATGTAAAGTGGTCTCATGACAGCTTAATGAAGGGATGAGAGTTATCATAGCTTAAAGGCTGTTTAAAGCAGAACCTGAAGATGTGGACTTAGGATTCCTGAGATACAGTAAAACACTCAATATAAAAGCCTGGAGAATTCCAGTGGTCTTCTGAGAAATTTGCTAATCACAAACTCAGATTCTGCAGATCGAAGGGGAAAAAATGGAAATTGAAACACAACCACAGAGCAATGTGGGCTGTGTGCGGGTTTGTTGTTTGTCTGATGCTTTAGGAAAAAGGGCTCAAATCTCAGTAGCTTTTGGAGCCAACTAGAGATCTGAAGTGTGTGTTGTGCTTTTAGGATTTGAACTATACATTGATACATAGACAAAATGTATCATAGATGATGCAAATCATATATACAGAAAATGATGTCTGTAGTATGTCTATGATGATAAAATATATGAACAAATGTATTGGCACACCTGACTTGTCATTTTTTTGCCAAACTGTTACCACAAAGTTGGAGGCACACAATTGTATAGAATGTCCTTGGATGCAGTCACATAACATTTTTCCTTCACTTGAACTAAAAAATCTGAACCTGTTCCAGCATGAAATTGCCCCTGTGCACAAAGCCAGCTCTATGAAAATATGCTTTACATGGGTTGGAGTGGAAGATCTTGAGCGGCCTGCAATAGCGATCTGACCTCGTCCCTATTGAACACCTTTGATATGAACTGGAATGTAGACTGAACCCGAGGCCTTCTCATTTCCTGACTTTGTGCTTGTTACTGAATGAGCACAATCTCCACAAGAATACTTTCAAATCTAGTGGAACATCTTCCCAGAAGAGTGGAGGTTATTATAACATCAAATAGGGACCAAATGTGGAATGGGATGTTTAGAAAAACACATACAAACCTTATGAACGTGTCCACAAACCTTTGTTTTATTTGTATAGCACTTTTAACAATGAGCATAGATAATGTGGTGCTAAAAATGAATAAGATTTTCTTTAGAAGTGTAAGTTTGTCCCTAATGAGCGAGCCAGTGGCGACTGTGGTGATGGAAAAACTCCCTGAGATGCATAAGAAACTTTAAAGGGAAGCAGACTCGAGAGGAAACCCATCCTCATCTGGGTTGAACCGAATGTCCATTTATTACAGATAAATGATGTTGAGGTGTGCAGTGATGATCAGAAGCAAACTGTAGTCCTGAGTCAGTGTAGCAGACTACTGACATTAACTACAGTCCAAATCCATCCTCAAAGCTCCCGTTCTTACTCCGTAATTTTATGGAACCCCAGGGCGTTAATGAGAAACCATCCCCAGCTGCACAGAGTGGCCTCGAATCGTAGAGAACACTATCCAGATGCAGGCCAGGATGAAATAGTGTTTATATATAGGACATAAGCGTGTTTAAATGTCCGTGTGTTTTTCAAACCTGCATCGCACCACACTGACGTTGAACTTTCTAGATATTTTTCTAGAACCTTTCTTTTCTTTTTTTTCTGCATCGGCCCATGTGTCATGAGAAAGAGCATGAAGGAGAGCTTGCTGATTTGTTTTGGCTCGTGTATAACGGTGGAAATCTTAAATCTGTTACTGAGAGAACAAAGCTTGGCATGGCTTGAATAGAGATCAGTCATCAGTCTATGGAGTAATGTAGCTTTAGCTCTGGGAAAGCTGCCCTGTTCTGTGAAGGGTGCATAGCTCCCTCCTTTTTTTTTTGGGCCATTTCTGCCATTCATAAGAAAAGAACACAATGCATTGAAATTTGGTTGTGGTGTGTTCATTCACCTATGCAACTCAAAACAGCTCGGATCCCTCATCGCTTTAACACTCCTCAATTTCCCTACTGGTAAATATCAAGAAATCGCTTTTCAAGATGCCGGTTGGTAAACTTGTCACGGTTTATTAGCGCATGCTCAAAGCTGTGCCCAGATTCTTTCTCTTAAGAGTGAGTGAAGGAGTGTTTGGGGGAAGGGTGCAGGGGTGGGAGTCAAGGAGGGAGCGTAGAGGTGACGTGACCTGCTCTGATCTCTGACTCTCAGCTTTTATGAAGCCCCACTGTGTTCACAACACACTTGTCTTCTTTCCTCACACTGGTGTAGTTTTGTCTTGGTGTGGAATTTTATTTTTTTTGCCCACGTTGTTTTGTTTGGCGTTAAAACACGGTTGCTGTGTAACACGAGCTTTCGGCAGTACCAGGTTAATACATTATGGTTTGTATTGTTGCCAAATTGATTAGAATCCAGCAGGTTAGAGAATATATTGACTTTGTACCAATACTATTTGTACTCATTTATTTTTTTACCCTAGGATATATATTAGACTGTTTGTAATGATTATTATTATTTGAATTTATTCATCTTGTCTATCTTTATCAGTGCATTTATTCATGCTCTTACACTCCATTTATAGTAAAAAAAAAAAACTTCTGACCTCTGGCTTGGGGGGAAAAAAACAACGAAAACACCCAGATAATTCCTTTGTGTTAAACGACTTGTGGTTGTTTTCTCGACTCTAGTCCAACAGGTGACATCAATCCAAGATGGCAGCTCACAGCATGAGCTACAGTATTTACTTTGCAGACGTACTTGCTAGTTAAATCTAAACCGCTGACTATACAGTTTGATGTTTTGTGGAGGAACTTACCGTACACGGTAACATGGACCAGTCAATGGTTTTCCTCGCACTGACATTGAGTAATTCTTATCTGGCTTCACACTTCAACGTGAGCTAGGAAGCAATACTAGGGAAAAAGTATACAGTATTTAACATAACATTTTTATCATCTTTCATTAGTTCCATGTAGAATCTGTTCCTGCATGAAGGTCTCTCCATGCTTTATGCTTTTACCCTCCTGTTATGTAAGTACATCAGAGGATTACACAACTCATAGTTGGGTCTCGTCCTGACCACACAATCCCATGGTTATTTTTGGCCTGGGGAAAATCCAACTACAACTTTTTTTTTTTTTTTTTTTTTACAAAATAAATAAACTGCACCCTTTACCTACATAATGTTTTGTTTCTTCTATGAATAAAAACAATTAAGGTGATCAACCCATGCAACAGCAGCTTTTCTTTTTACCTTGGCCAATGGCGCTGTAATTAAACGTGCAGATATATATTTTTTTACTTCAATAAGAGATCAGACGACAAGCAGGTGTTATTAATAATAGGGTCTTTTTTTATTTGGAGGAGGGAAAGAAAAACAGCTGTGGGACCACTTTCCTGTGGCTGCAGTGCTCATTTTTTTCTCTCTTGCTCGCTCTCTCTCGCTCGCTCTCTCTCTCTCTCCCTTTCTTTCTCCCTTTCTCTCTCCATTTCTCTTCTTCTATCCAGTGAAAGTGCTGATCTCCTTCAAAAAATTCCCAGTCAGCCAGAAATGTCCTCTCAGGCCAGACACTACTTTGTGGCTTTTATATTCTTCTGGATTAGTAGTACTTCCACAAGTATTCACACACACACACACACACATACACACACACACACACACACACACACACACACACTTATTTTGCCAGATTAGCATGTTTGTTCTGCTGGAACACTGCTTTTTCATCAACTTTTTCTAAAGTCAGTTTAAAGCCGTAGATCTCATATTTAACCCAAATATTTTTGTCTCGACCAGATGACCACTTGGTATCTTAGTGTTCTAATACTTTAGCCACTTAGTTTATACTCCTGATTGTAACATCATATCATGTTTCTTCAAAATTCTCTATTCTGATTGGTCAAAAAGTGCTGATTCATTTTCTAGCAGGGCAAAGTACAGGTTTATATTAATACCCTGACTGTAATATTTTTTTTTTGGATTTCTGCTATAATAATGGCCATTTCTATGTTTGGCATTTCACATAATCGTATATAAAAGAGAAAAAAACGTGAGAAAATGTTCAATTGTTATGGATTTTTTTCTATGAGATGTACTGCATATGTAGCATTTTTGAAAGGAGTCTCCAGTGTAAGATGACCGTCAGGGCAGAAGACTTGTTTGGCGTTTGGTAAAGATGTCGGACTTCCGATCAGAACATTGTGATTTAAAATACCAGCACCAGTCAATTACCACTGCTGGGCTCTTGAACAAGGCCCTTCATACTCAGCTGCTCAGTGGCATAAATGAGATATTTGTAAATCGTTCTAGATAAGGGTGAAATACTAGTGAGGGAAAAGCAGTTTCTAGCATACAGTATTGGATTACAATATCAACTTGTATAATGTAACCTTTAATGGATAAAAAGTATATGCAATACTTTATGCATAGCTAGAGAGATTTGCTGTTGTTACTTCTAACAGTAACTCTCCTTACATGACATGTCTCGCAATCTGTAGGCAGACATATGACTCAAAGCTCTGAATATAGTGTTATAGACTTAAAATTCTTTTTTTCTCTGAGTCGGGAGAAAAACATTTTGTTTATGTTTGTTTGGAGGTCACCTGTCTTAGTAATTCATCTACAACCATCTAGTATGACTTATGATCAGTGAGAAATTGAATAATAGCTGCTGTTTGTTTAAGGGCTTAAGCTGCCTCAAGGGTATATCAGGGTATCACAATAAATTCGATTCAGCCATTTCAACCTTCAGCCATTTTCTGAATGAAGAATGCTAAATATTTTTTTTTGTATTTGCTGCAAATTCTTGTCAATTCTCTCTTTTGATCTGACCGAGGATTCACCAAGGACTCAGGCGTTCCAGTAGCCAGCAGGTTTTTGACCTTTATCTTTTTGCTGAATATGGTGAGCAGTCGGTCCGAGGTAATTAATCAGGGCTGTAACAGGCGGCACTTGACTTCACCTCGGTGTCTCCTTCTGCGTCGTTGCTTGGTTGCTGCTCCCCAGGAAGCTCTTGGCTTTGTTCCTGTGCCATGCTCGCGGTAGCGCTGTAAAATAACCTCAGCGGGTGTGTCTCTGTCTGTCCGTGTGTGTGGTCCATCTCATAAAGACGTGCTGTATTTTTAGCGGGAATAGCAATGTACAGATGTCAAATGAACTGCAGGTGGAAAGAAGTGGAAACTGACATGCCACCTTCACTTTTTCCATGTCTCTGATGACCCACAGATCTTCACACTCTTTAATGTGAGCAAGGGTGTGAATAGTTTTGTTTCATCATCGCTTCTCGTTTTGCGCTTCAAATCCGTCAGCTATGCGGTTTATGGGCCTGATTTTGCCACGTTTGTAGTTTTGATAAATATAAATAAACATGCTCCATTTCGCCTCGGATTCATCTCAGTGATCATTTTGTTTTTGTGGTTTGGTTCTCACTCCACAAACCACAGTTCCTGCCTTTTCTCAGCATCACCAAATGCATGATTCAACATGTACAAATTTGCCTGTTTGTTGTGCCAATCTGATGACATAACTTATCTTGTTTAATAAATGTTGACCTTGGCCAGGATTTAGAAATCTGGGATGTTTTTTAATGACTCAGTCACCTAATCTTGAATTAGGATTATGGATTTGAACTGTGTTTCCCATCAGCCACTGCACCCCACTGAACCATGTCATGTTACTCTGCACCTGAAATATAACACGCTCATTAGCACTTATATATAGACTCGTTTCAAAGCACTCTTTTTCTGTCAACGGTTGTTTTTTGTTTACAATTTAGTCCCTACCTATAAGGATTGCCTTCACGAAAAAAGTGAGTGTAATGTAATGTCCTTAAAAGCAAAGTATCTACTAGAAACAAGTCGCCCTTTTCCTTTTATCAAAATCAGCATATAAATAAATAATCCCTGAAATGGTCGCTAATGTGGTAAAACTCTTTTAATCAATAAATCAAATGTCTACCTGGTCCTAGTCTTATATATTGCATTTATAGACACTTTTGTGAACTATCCTATTAAGTTATCTTATACAGGATTAGCCATATACCTAGTATTATTTGTAAATGTGATTTAAATATGCCTAAAGTTATATCGAGGTAGTTCCTGTTGTATTATATTAAACATTCAGTAGTAAAAAAAAAATCATGTTAGAAATCCTGTCAGGTTAACTAGTAATTAGTTAGCTAGTGCTACTAGTCAAGGATATGCTTTCATAACCCTGTCAGAAATCCTATCAGGTTAGCATATGTAAACTAGCATGCTAGAGGTAGCAGTGAAGATTTTTGGAAATGTATAAATATGGCTGAAGAACCCTGTCAGAAACCGAATCAGATTAGCATATATTTGCTAGCTGGATTAGCGTTCCAGTTAAGATTTTGGAAATGTATAAATATGACTGAAGAATCCTGTCAGAAACCGAATCAGATTAGCATATATTTGCTAGCTAAATATTCTAAAAATATATATGAATAAGTTAAAAATCCTTGGCCAGGTTCTTATGTTAGGAAGCATTATTAATGAATATGAAAATGTATGAATATAACTGAAAAGTAGGCAGAAATCTTGGATTAGCATTAGCAATGATGAGATTATTTTTCAATACGACTTTCTGTCTGTGATCCTTCAAGAGAAACAAAAAATGGTTCAGCAATGAAAGCAAAAATAGTTCTGAGGCCAAAATGGCTGAGCAGCAACAAATACAGTATAAAGTAATTCTTTAGTTTTTACAGTATTATTTAATGAGGTGAGACATTTGATGGCCTTAACCAGTTATCTTCAGGCTGCAGATGTTTATAGCTTGAGGCTGCAGGTTTTTTCCTCCTCAGTCCAGTGCGGTTAGACAGACATGTATATCTGGGTGTGTATCAGCAATAGTGCATTCTGGGTAATAGTGACACTTGCTGAAGTGTTGCAAAGCTGGTGGAGCTGGTCTGCTCAGTCTGCTTCAACTGATTTCTGTGATCTGGAAGACAAGGCCAGGCATGTGGAGCCTGTTAGGCTGCCTCTGTTAAGGCTAACAGACCTCGTAGTAGATTTCCTCACTTGGGTTCAGAACTGCAAAGACAAGTGGGAACTTGTTTATCAGTCATTATGTGCGCTGTTTTCTTTTAAAGATTGGGGGCGGGTGGATTCTAGCATCTCTGAATCATCTTAGATTTTTCAAGACGCCTGTATTTTTTCTTCAGAATGCAATCTGTTTGTCACCACATGACCTCACACTAAAAAGGGATATGTTCCACAATCACTTCAAGGTGTTTCATAGAGTTCATGAACATCTTAATCGAAGCAGCTAATACATTCCATACATTTTTTTTTACAGTGCATTCTGCCACCATCTTGTTATAGCTTTCTTTTATGACTGTCTGCAAAATGATGAACCGATCTACATAATTAAGAGCTTGGCTTCAGTCTTATTATATGCTGCAGGATTGTAAATATCTGATGTGCATGGTGGCCATATGCTGAATATGGAACATGTTCGCCTCTCTCTAATCTTGTCCATATCCACACCCTTTTTTTTTTTACCAACTATTGACAGATTTCTGGCTACTCCCCAGTCTCTGTGGTTAAGAATGTTTGAACATAGACCAGACCCTCCTTATTTTTCGAGGTCTGTGCTAGCTGTTTTTAGCAGCGTTAGCATGTTCTGGAAAGATCATGACCCGCACTCTTTTCCAACCCAGAGTTTTACATGTCCCGCCTTTCACATTTCTTTTAGCAAAACCCTGCCTCTACCCTTAAGGCTCTTTACATCATTTTATAGCTCAAACGTTTGATTGATGAATCTCTTGAACACCTGAGGAACCAAGGCAATATAACTGTAGACTTCAGAAGACAGAAGAACTTGCCCAGAAGGCATTTGCAGTCTGGCAGGGTTTTAATTTTTACGTAACCAGCCATGACACTAGCATGTTTATATAGTTTTGTACACAGCTCGAAAAAAGACTCGCTGCCTACCAGACATTGTTCTTTGTGTTCCTTTTAGAAATACATTGAGGCTCTACACATATTCCTTCTGTTGTACTGCAATTTGCACTGTTCAGCAAATAAACAATATTGTTAAATAATATTTAGGTTGCCTGGACACTATAATTCTTGATAGTATCCTGTTTTCTGGTCAGCTTTTATGATTTCATGTTATTCATTGGTCTGTTTGAGGATTAGAACTGTACAGCAAATAAAAAGCATCCCGAAAAAGCCAATTGGATGCCGTCAAAGACGTCTGGGAAGGTATCGTTCTGCAAGCCAAACTTCTGGTTATTGGTAGATATTGGGGTTCTTTTCATCACACAGCAACGGAGCTACAACAAATAAAAACCCAAAATAATTTTACTTGTGCCTTAGTGACGAATGGGAAAAGTAACTGATGTTGGCGAAACAAAATGTTATTCAGTAAGTTCTTTGTAGATATGATCTTCTCGATTGTGGAGAACACTTTATCCTTAACAAACCATTTTGTAAGCCTACATCTGTGGATTGGGTAGAAAGAATTGAGGGGGTGGAGTCATTCTGGAGAAGACCACTCCCATTAGAATTTTCTTTAGAGGAACGAAAGGAAAAGGAAAGTGGATGGACGTGTACTAAAAACAGTGCAGGAATGCAGAGAATGTTTACGGTTGTTCCCAAATTGGATCGCAGTGACGGTCATAATCAGCCTCATTTCCTTTCCTCCCTTCCATGAAGCCACACATTCACCCAAACGAACGGAACCAAGCTCTCTGGATCGTGAGTGTCGCAAGTATGCAGGGTGTTTGTGGAAACCTGGGACTCTGCTGCTGGCTTATTTCTGGTCTCTTAATTACAATGTAGGCTCTTGTCCTCATCCTCTGGAGTCCAACACACATGCACATTGGGCACACTGCATCCACCATGGCAAGATCAGCAAACTAACAAACAAACAGGGCAGCTGTGAGACTCCACGTCTCCTCCATCTCTCTTCTAACCAGCAGTTATGGTTAGAGGGTAAGAGGAAGGAGAGGGGGTTGAGGAGCCACAGTGGGGAGAGATGATTGCACTGAACTCGTTTTCTTACGAATTTTTGAGGCCAAGAGGCTGAATGTGTTATTTGCTGACAGAAATGTCTGGTTTCTTGTCTCGCACACACATACTTTGTTTTTTTTTTCCAGTAACATCATGAGAGGATGTGAACAGACACGATTCTGTGCTTTTTGATCGATTCATTGGAAGTTCCAGCTTGTTTATATGATGATAAATTCTGCTTATTTTTTAAGGAGAGTTAAAGAACAGGTTCTCAAACATTTGGCACCGGAAAATATATATCAGTTTATGAAGTATCAAGCACAATAGGTGATGTATACCAGAATGATTGGTTATTTCATTTCAAATATTAATATGGACTCAATAATAATATTTATAATTAATAATCATCATCATCATTATTTAGTAGCTGTTTGTTGAGGACTTAATGGGGACTTTCTCCTTTCTACAAATTCACTCACCCTGGGTTGTTGTTGTAAAAAAAAAACAAAAACACTTTGAGTATGCAAGGTGAAACAATTTGTGTAAATCTAAATTTGTTCTCCAACATTTGTTCTTTTGGTTTGAGTTTAATATAAAAAACTTTCATGTCTTGGGATACAAACACTTTTTCCTGCTGCCAGTTGACCAGTACTCTCCATTTCACAAGCAGCTGTGTTATCATGCCGTCATGCAAACCGGTAGCTTGAGCAGCCCAACTAATCGATAAGGGCATTCGTTGACAACAAATTTTAATATCAATTTTATCGATTAGTTGTTGTATCCCTAAAAAAAAAAACACGGGCTTTTGCAGTTACTGGACGTAATCCACTATAAAAAGTTACCTCACCATATCCCAGAGTTTGAAAAGAGCCTACAAACTGCTATAAAGCTCTAACACTGAAGACTCCTGGCATTACTGATCAATAAATGCCTTTTTTTTAACAGGAAACAGCATTTTAATATTTTTTTTGTTGTTAATTAAAACCACGTTTATTATTATAAGCTAAAGATTATGTGGCGAATCGCGTATATCTCTCAGTGAATGTCCTTTACTGTTAAACTGATCACTTAATAAAATAAACTCCGTCATATAACACTATTAAACCACATTTTGACAAACCAGACTGAAGCATTCACAGCATTATGGATTAATAGAGACCTCATTTTAGTTTGGTTTTAGTTAATGCAGAATGCATCGGATATGAAAAATGATGTAAGAGGACAAAATGTCCAATCTAGGTTTGCTTACAACGTGTAAAACGTGTTTACAATGTACCTAGCACTGTGTTGTGGGGGGGTTGTTATTATTTTTTTTAAGTGAAGCTTAAATGCCCATGCCTGGTGTGTGTGTGTGTGGGAGGTGTACGTGACTGAAACCAGAGAGGTATTTTTTACCCTGGCACCTCAAAATATGTGACCACGGCGTGCACACGTACATTCCAAGTTTTTGCTACAACTCCTGGAATGTCTGCATGCCTTTGACCTGGGCTGTGATCTGACCCCTTATGAGGTCACCATTTTAATGTGCTTTACTGATTGATTAAATTTAGATCAGATAAAGCTGCTTATGAGTGAAACGTGTCTGGAAAAAAAAGCGCTTCTATGATGATTACATGTAGCTGGTTAATATCCCAATAAACGAAACACTGAGGAGAAAATCAATCAAATAGTTGTTTATGAAGTCAGTTCCTTTAATCCTCCACAGCCTGGTGATGCGTACGCCAAATTAATTATTATAACCTTCCTGTTCCTGTTATCTCCGGCTTACTGAGGGATTTGCTCACACAGCAGGGACTGTTGCTCTTTGTAGTGCATCATGGGATTTCGACAGGTCGACGCCTTAACCTGGCTCCATTAAGATATTGATCAGAGACCTTTAAAACAAAGCAATGTGATTGACAAACAGTCCTAAAAGCATTGCCCTAAAAGCTTCCAGTTAGGGGGATTTGAACATGGATTTGAACCCCCCCCAGTCCTTTGTGTTGCGCTCGAGAGGAACGCACTAGATTGACAGTCTATCATCACCATGTACGATCAGCCAATAAGCTCTCAACGCAAGATACTAAAAAAACACACATCCGTCTTTGTTAGAGTGAATCCGGATGGCAGCGGTTTCAGGTTTGACACACAGGTATGTGTGCAATGATCCAAAACGCATCACCAAAAACAAAATGCCTTTTTTGTGTGCTCATGCCCCTGTCGCCACAATGGCTCGCTTTGATGCTTTGATGAAACATACATAAGTCAGTGTATGTGAATTGTTTTGTTAGATACGGTCAACGTGGGGATCGGTTACACATGCCTGTTCAACAACCTTGTGGGATTACGATTTTGTACTATTATGTTCGCATTTTTGTGAATTTTCACATCTTTTAATGATTTTGTTTTGAACTATTTCTTTTCATCACAATTTATTTTGCACGAACTGTAACATCTACAGCATATACACTATATAAACAAAAGTATTGGGACACCAGTCTTTTCCATTCATATACAGTTTTTCCTCCAAACTGTTCTCACAATGTTGGAGGAACACAGGATGCCATGAAATTTTCCCTCTCGGAGACCCAAACCAGTTCCAGCATGATGATGCCCCTGTGCACAAAACCAGCTCCATGAAAATCTGTTGTACATGGTGAAAGATCTTGAGGGGCCTGCTATAGATCTCCTCAACCCTTGAACAGGATGAATTGGAACACCAAATGTACCCCAGGCTTCCTCACTTCACCTACATCAGTATCTGACTTTACTAACACCATTGAGCAAAAATCGCTAATCACCCTTCAAAGTCTAGTGGAACATCTTCCTGGAAGAGTGGAGGTTATTATAAGAGCAGATGGGGATTAAATAATGGGATGCTTAAAAAGCATTTAGAATCTGATCAGGTTTCCACGAACTTTTGTCCAATTAACCAATACATTAATGAGATTCATAGAAACAAATTATAAAGTTGGATGGCAAAGTTATTATTATAACACATTTTTTATTAGATAATTTATGATATTATGATTCCTCAACAGACAAACAAGAGAATCTGGCTGATAGATATAGTTAGTTTTCCAACTTACAAATTTGTTCCTACTTTCTTAATGTCAGATTTTTAAAGTCGAACAAAACATAATGGAAAAATTGACAAAAACACACCTTCAACTTCCAACCTGACTCACTTGAACGAGTCATTTAAAAGAATGATTCCTTTTTTTTTTTTTACCCGATTCACTCAGAGCTATTTGGACAGGTTTGTTTATTGGCTTGACTGCAACTGGCTGACTGTAACATACCGACAGCGGTATTTAGCCCAGATGGCAGTGAGACAGAGACGGAGACAGGATCTCTCCACAAGCATGCAGGGCTCCTGCCAATCTCGAACCTCTCCAGAGTTCACGAGTTCGCCTTGAAGACGCTGAACTGAACCTAAAATCGAAATAAAATTGAGTAAAAAAATAATAATAATAGAGTTTAACATCTATTATAATGCAGAGTAAAGTTGCCATTCAACCAGATACTTGTTGCCACGGCGATTGAAGCGATCCATGTGGTGAACGCAGCGATAAAAATGTGATGTAATCAATTCAAATGTTATTGTCAAATTGCCTGCAGCTAAGAGCTTAAACTGCCTCTCTGCGTGTGTGTATGCACGCATGTGTGTGTGTGTGTGTGTGTGTGTGTGTGTGTGTGTGTGTGCGTGATGATGTCAAACAGTAGCAGCAGAGCGAAGCACAATTCAAGAACCTGACACATTTGTGTCAGCACACAAACCAGGAAGTCTGTTGCAAAATAAATGTGTGTGTGTATGTGTGTATGTGTGTATGTGTGTATGTGTGTATGTGTGTGTGTGTGTGTGTGTGTGTGTGTGTGTGCGCACTGCAGGTGTGCACTGCAAGCCTGGACCTGCCCAAACCCACAAGGTGATGTTTTAAATACCATTGGTATTAAGTTGCTGCCCCCGAGAGAGAAGGTTGGTCACATGAGTGCCCCATGTGGTTTTCACAAAATGTGCTTCTACACATTTTGATGTTGCAGTGAAAATAAAAATCACCTTCGGTCACAAGCAAAACATCTTATCCCTTTAAATTAGATACGATCAGTAAATAGCAACGTCAGTCAGGTTTTAAATACTCAATAAAATTAACCAGAGTTTAGAAATAAAAAACTCAATGGAAGTGTTGTCTCTGGATGCGGCAGAATGAAATACGGCTATGCACAAAGCCAGCTCCATGAAGATATGCTCTATGTGGGTTACACTGGAAATCGATCGCTATGCAGCTCTGAGCTCAACACTACTAAACAGAGTGAATGTGAATACTGACTGAACCCCAGGCTTCCTCACCTTCTCTTCATCAGTACCTGATTTTACTAACAACCTTGTAGCACAAATCTCCATAAGCACACTCCAAAATCTAGTGGAACATCTTCCCAGAAGAGTGGAGGGTATTATAAGGGTATATGATATGATAAGTAAGTTAATGTTCAAAAAGCACATAGGAAGTAGGGTTACAGATTCTACCGATTAGTCCATCAGTTATTCGAGGAATTGGATAATAAGTGTTTTTTCTTTTTTAAAGAGCAATACTAAATATCTAAGAGAAAATACGACGTTTTCTTTGTTTTTAGTCTGAAATGACCCCAAACTTTACTTTTTATTATTTAAGTTTTTGTTGGCAAAGACGTTTTTATGCATCTTCTTCTTCAAAGTCCTCATGATTCATCCGAAGAAGCTCAACTTGCCATGAGAACTGTAATTTCTCATTATTTACATACAAGACTGCAGTTTCCTTTCCTTCAACCACATTGTAATCCAGGTCTCTGAGTGCAAAAGGCGGAGGGAAAAAATGCAACCGAAGCAGTTCTCAATGAGGTTTTTTTAAAAGTGTGGTTTTCCAGTGAGGCATTTTTCTTTGCTCTTTGTGCATTGTGTTGCAGTGGTGAAGGAAAACGGTGTACGTTTTTGTCACAGTGACTCTGTAATTATCAGCCTAAATGTGCCACATCCTGTTACCGTGGACTTTTTCAGGTTGAGTGTTTGATGTTTGAATTCTTTTTTTGGAGTTACAGCAGAATAACTTTTATCTGCTTCTCCCAGAAACACTTTTTAGGGATGGATTGAGAGCTTTATTAACACCTTAAACCCTCTGAAAATCTGTCCTGTTTGTTATCATGTGTGACATGCTGAGATTAGACAGCAGGTCTGGATTGACTCAGTGAGCAGCTTGTGGGAGAGTTTGGGGAATTTTGAGGGTCATGTTCTGGGCAGAATGAGGTCAGGACACTGGTTTCACCCTGTTAAACATACTGTCCATTGCTCTGTGAGTGTTATTAATGCATAATAAATATTAGAAGGCCAATATTATGGTCAAACAGCATCCATTGTTTTTAATTGTCCCCACTTGTTCTAGTTCTTTCAGCAAGACTAGTAAGTCAAGTCAAGTTTATTTGTATAGCGATTTTCACAACAGACATTGTCTCAAAGCAGCTTTACAGAAATCAACAGTCAAGGTGAATGGTGTGTATTTATCCCTGATGAGCCGCCGTGGCGACTGTGACCCGGAAAAACTCTCTTAGATGTAATGAGGAAGAAACCTTGAGAGGCACCAGACTCAAAAGGGGAACCCATCCTTATTTGGGTGACATCAAGAGTGGGATCATGAATCTATCAACAATACAGAACACTGGAGAGTGAGAACTAGCATTAGCACTGGAGTATAAGATTATAAGTAAATGTTCTTTCTACAGTCTTTTACAGTATTTATGGTCATAAAACTATGAGCTACTGAGCTCCTAGTAAGCAAGTAAGCAAGTTTTAGCAAAATATACTAGGTTTATCGCCTTGAAATTACTCCTAAGTATTAATAATAATGTTTTAAAGTATTAATGTGAATGAACATCAACTTCTAGAGGTCTCTAGACTGTTCTTGGTCTTCAATAACTTATAAATCTACAGTACCGTAACCAACTAGTAAGAATTTGTGTGCAAAGTATTTTATAGCGAGATCTTTTGCGCAATAAAAACATACATACATTCGCTTATTGTGAACCGTTGGCGTCTTTATCCACCTAAAAGCTTGGAGCTTTATGTTTTTTCGATTTTTTTCCTACATTTAAAGAAATAGAGTTTGCAGAAGAAGAATTGAAGAAATTCCACAACAAGTTTCCATTCAGATTTACAGAATTACATAGTTAAATAGACGAATATACATTTAAGCTTAATTAATGAATCGTTGTACGTTTATACCTTAACGAGCAAGCCAGTGGCAACAGTGTTGAGTAAAACCTGCCTGAGATAGCATGAGGGAAAAAAACCTTGAGAGGAACCTGATTCGAAAGGGAACTCGTCTCATCCTCAACACTGAATATTTATTTATAATATTTACATCACTGTTCATATTAATTGCGTTCCAGATTCATCTTTATGGTTCTGGATTTTAACCTTCTACTGTGACCACATGGGTTTTTATGGTGTACATGTGAAGCTACCGAAGGATCAATCAGGCAGGTATATAAGAAAAGAAACAGATGGGATCAAAGCTCTGGTGGCCATTTTGAGCTGAATTTATAGTTACAGGAAGCTACGCTACTTTTCCTGCTACTGTTAATAAACATCTTTTTTTCGTAGGGTATTGTTTTGGTTTGCCTGCCAGACGTTTATTGAGGTTTTCCTCCGCTGTCTGTGTCCATTTGGAGAAATTTTTAAAGCTGTGTCTTGATTCACACACCCACACACACTAACACACATATACACACACACACACACACGAATACAGATTGTCACACCACCATGACCTGTGGAGAACGCGTTGTGTCGACAAGAAAGGAGATTGAAAAGGAGGCTAATCTAACGGCACATTCTTTACCTCCTCTGCATGTCGGCCTTTAACTTTTCCCAGATGTGAGACAGGGTAAGACTGGTGATACAGGTTGAAAGAGGAAAAGTGTGCGTGTGTGTGTGTGTGTGTGTGTGTGTGCTGACTGTGCACTAACTTTAATAGTCGAGGAGGAGCTCCATGATTTCAAGAACTTCAAGATTCAGCAAAAGACAAGTACACGCTCAAGGCAATTAGTTTTATATTGTAAACCTGCAGTTTTTTCAGTTCCACTGATTTCTCTATATGTTTCAGGAGATAAAAGAGAGAATTCGGGAGTCTGTCAGCAAACCTTTATGTTTCGTTTTCAGCCTGTAGAGAAATGAGCTGGAAAATCCAATTCAAGCAGTAATAGCACAGGTGATTCTTGAAATCTGTTACAGTGAAGGAAATAGAATCCAGTATTACAGTGTGGCTGGTTTCACCCGTCATGTGGGTTTCTGAATTCTGAAATCAGACAATACAAAGCGGCTGGACTGACACACGTCTACCATCGATAGTCAACGATGCGATACATTAAAGATATATAGGAAGCAGCTACTGATGGGATTCGCCCCTATTACGATGCAGTGCGATCCGACTTTGAGCTTTCCAAAACAGGCCTTTGTTAAAAAAAAGATACAAGATGAAATAAAACCAGATGTTCTTTTTCTGTTCTGTCTCCATGAAGACGCAGCTCTACCTCTGCCATGTTAATCTCTGTATTCTATGCGACTCTCAGGACACGCCTCTGTCTCTGTAGTGTTGATACGTCATATTCAATCTACATTGGTCACTTTCTAAAAAATAAAAGAATGGCACATCTACTTACAAATATATATAAATAAGTCGATGCAAATATGTTAAAAACGATCAATCAATGCATCACATCAATAACTTTTATGATGCACATTTTTTAATTACGCACACTCAAATGAAGATTTTCATTGAAAGTTTTTGCACAAATAACCACAATGTTTACATGCACAGCATTTATTACTAAATGGACAATTTATTTGCACTAACATGCATTTACTGTAGTGCTCAATGCTGCACTGTTACTGTGTTTTTGCCACGTTGTGCTGCTTTTACTAAATGTTGTTTGCACAAGTGCACTTTATATAGTGTCCTAGTAACCTAGCCAAAATAATAAAGCTAAGCTAAAGACAAATTCAAAGGTCATTTTAATAAAGCTGCCTTTGGGAAATTAAAACCGCTCAATTGTTCCCAATAAATTCACCAAAATATTACTGTAGACATTGAATATGTGGGGAAACCCCCCCCCATTTAAATACACTTAATTCCACACCACTGAAATTACATTTTGTGATTTAGAAAATAACCAAATATGCATGATTCCTAAATAAAATAAAAACAGTCCTTGGTACTGGTTGTAGTGTCATGGAAAGTTTCCCGATTCAGCGCGCTTCCTGTGTTCAGTTATTAAACCCAGCTAGTGCTTCATGCATATCTTGGCGATCTACAGTCTGAAGGAAGTAAAAAGATCTCATACGATGACACTGGATCCTGAAGTTACAGTAAGGCGGCTCTTACCAGTTTGAAAAGAGTTTCGTATTCGATTTGACTGATGAAAGGTTTTGCAGCAGTGAAATCAACAATGATGAAATAATTATATTTAGTTTATAGAGGATTTTGTAATGATGTTGTTCCTTGTTTGTGATTGGTGACTCATTTCTGTGGTACAAAAGGAATAAAAACACAGGACGCAACATGATTGGACAAGAATCCGCTGGGCCACATTACAACACTCGGGCGTTGATTTGTTTTATATCCTTATATAATACGTTTTTTTGAAACAAATGCATTGTGAACAGTAATAGGATGCTAATGTGTTTTTGTATTTTCTCTGGAGTTGGATAGTCTTCCATCTTCCTGTTTTAATGCTCATTGTAATAATCCGTTTCTATCGAATAACGTAGCCCCATTTAGCGCTAATTTGTTTCACGTTTTTCTCGATTCGTGGTTGCTTTTCTTTTTGATTGTTGCTCATATCCAGGTATTTGAAAACAGCTAAGCTATTTAGTTTTAAAGCGGAAAAAAAAAATCAACGTTGTTGGTAATGGATTGCTCAAGCCTAGGCTAAGCAGATCCTTGATTTTTGTGTCACATCGCTAATCCGTTTGCTATGTTTATTTTATCTCAGAGAAGATAGTTTTACTCAGAGTGCGACTGAAATCCTGGCACATAAATTGATTTTTTCTGGGCGTTTGGATTAAATTGAGACTTTTCATTATGCCCTAGAGTAGATGCAGAGTAAACTGCATCGGGAGCCTTAATGAGTGCCTGTTAAAGCCTTTAGATCCCTGCTTTTATTAGCCTCTGTCAAAATTGTGCATGACTTGAAAGGGGGGCCGTTTTCACTGTGAAAGTTAATGAGAGGTGGGAAATCTGCAACAAAAGACTCGCCTGCTCTCCCACCGTCCCGTTCCCACAGCACGATCCTATTATCACGCACCGGCAGAGCGTCTGCAACAACAATGACCGACTGATTATTCTTCCAAAAGGCGGACAAATCAGCCACGGTACAGCCTTGGATCTAGGTGCAGCTTCTAATGCGCGGCAGATCTGAATGTTTAAAACTTTGAGTCATGTTGGAATGTATCCCTCCTTCCCACCCTCCTTATCCACTCCACTCCACTCCTCTCCTCCCACCCCCTGAGTAACCCCTGACCTCTGACCCCTGCCCCTCCGCCAGGCTGAGTCAGGTGACAGCAACGGGTGCCTGGCACCGTGTGAAGAACTTGGTCTCTTCACTGAAGCTTTAAAAAAACTCATTGTCTGCATGCTAACGTTGGCATGCGGTGCTCACTGAAGCCGCCGTGATTGATGATGTCACGTCTCGCTCGGTTTATTTTGGTTTTTTTTTTTGGTTTTCAGTGCAGTTTCTAGCGAGTTAATTCTTTCTTGACTGGAGGATCATTTGCAAAAGCCTGTAATTGTTTTCTTAGCATTTTAGCTTGCTCATGTTTCTGCGCCTTGTTTAGCCAAAATATTTTTAAGGTTTGGCACAAATCGTGCAGGAAATCTTCAAATGGAGGAGCATTTTTCTTTCTATTTCAATCAGACTTTGTGTTCTGTCTAGTAGGCTGTGCCATCACAGTGCCTGGAAACGGTTGGGCAGTGTTTGTTTTCCCATCATGCATCAGTGTATCAGAAGGTCTGCTCATGCTAAACCGTGATCCAAAGTTACACTATACGGACAAGTATTAAAGCATCAGAATTTCCAGCTATATGGTGTTTTTCCTGTGGAGACAGAATTCTACAGGACGTCTTTGGATGCAGTTGCATGAACTTTTACCTTCACATGAAACTAGGAGACCCAAACCTGTTCCAGCCTGACAATGTTCCTTTGAACAAAGCCATTAAGATATGGTTTACATGAGTTAGAGTGGAAGAACTTGAGTTCTTCTGATCTCAACCCTATTGAACAGGATAAATTTGGAATGCTGATGCACCCCAGGCCTCCTCACCTACATCATTACCTGACTTTACTAACATCCTCATAGCTGAATAAACACATCTCTACAGCCACACTCCAAAATCTATTAGAACAACTTTGCAGAAGAGTGGAGGTTATTATGGGGACTAAACATGGAATCTGATTTGGGAACAGAATTTGTGATTGTGGTGTGTGTGTGTGTGTGTGTGATGTTCATACACATGCTTTAGATGAGGAAGATGGAGATCTCGTTGAAGAAAAAAAAAACACTGGAGTTGTTTCTTTTAACCGCCGTCGTCTTCTGATAGTATCTCCTGGGATTTGAAACCCCCAAAACATCCGGTACCGAACCTGAATTAAATTGACTTCTAGCTCCAGGCTGAATACCTAGGATAATATAAACTGAGCATGATGTAGTGCTTTAAAGCTCTTCGTCGCGCTTTTACTTATTCCAAACCGTATCATGAACCTCTGGACAGATGTCAAGACATGAGGTGTACTTATTATGTTCGTAGATAAGAGCAAGTCATGAATATAAGTTTGGCAAGTGCTTTACGTTCCTAATGGGGGCCAGATAGAAAACCAATGTGTTTCCTATCAGCTGAAATTCCAGCACATAATAAAAGTAAGTCTGCATTCAGTCAGATGCTGCGTAACAATAACCACAAAGTGCCGCTTTGATAAATCTCTAAAGCTTCGTATGAGCACTGTTAAATATATCAGAGCATGTACAGTCAGCCACCGTCTGTTATTTATACTCCGTGCCGGGCAGCAGCTGGAACCCGGGATGGTGTTTTGTAGTGGTGGTATGCACCTTGAATAGCTGTGGTTGTCTGAATTGATTGCAGTGGACTACGTGCTCCCTGAGAATCGTCATGGAACTGCTGTGTGGTCTTCTGGGGAAAACTCGGTCATTAGCAGGGGCACAAAAGGCATCTGACAGCAGGGTGTGTGGAGAGCCGTATACCGCTTAATTGCTCGTTCTTGGTCCGCCCATCACGTTCATGCGGAGGGTTTCTGTTCCGGAAGCTGATGGCTACTTCTTCGTCAGAAGTGGTGTTTGCTCAGATATTTATTTACTGTTTACTCGTTTGTTGTTGTTCTGGTTGTTGTGTGATCTCCAAAGCTATACTATAATCATACTCTGCACAGGATATGTGACAGTCCCGAAAACCCTCTTCCTGTAAAATCTGCTACGCGTTAGATTGTGTTTGTAAGTGAAATATGAACAAAGTTCATGAAATTCACAAAAAAATAAACACTGCTGGCCACAACTAAACTCAAAAGGTGTCTACATCTGGTTACTTTCTAAATTCTGGAATTTTTCTAAAGCTGCTTTGTGACAATATCCATAGTTGCTTTATAAATGAATTTAATTGAACTGAAAATGAGGGAATTTGTGGAAAAAAACATTCTAAATACAGAATATTTCTTTATATACATATACAATTTTTTTAATTATAAAAAATTATAAACTTTCCATTTTTTTTCGTGATCGTGACTGAATTTTCTCGCCATAACGTTGAAAGTAAAAGATTAATTGCTGATCACAAGTAAACGATGTTTGTGTCGAATTCACGAGAAAAAATGAAAATATTGTAATGCATGGCCTCGTAAGACTTCCGTATTATTACGATTGTGTTATACATATACAAGGATGTGCAAAGATTTTATAATATGATTTCCTTTTGATAGATTTCCAGATTTTTACAAACAGAATACAACAAATAGAACCTGCTGGTCAGAAAATTGTGCATGATATAAATCGAACTATAAACATGATATTATTACTGGGAAATAATATTAACAGTTCCACTGTCGTCTTCTTTGTCTCTTTTTCAGAGGAAATTGACTACAGCACCTTTGGCACCAACACACTAACCCGAAAGAAAAAGCCCGTGGTCGCCCTGCGCAACGACCTGAACAGGAAGCGGCCGCAGATCCGCATCGGTTTTCCTCAGGACTTCCGTCCGGTATCGTCTATCATCGACGTGGACATCGTGCCCGAGTCGCACCGGCGTGTGAGGCTGTACCGTCATGGCTCGCACAAACCTCTGGGGTTCTACATCCGAGACGGCACAAGTGTACGTGTCACGGCGCACGGACTTGAGAAGGTCCCGGGCATCTTTATCTCGCGAATGGTCCCTGGCGGCCTGGCGGAAGGAACAGGCTTGCTTGCCGTCAATGATGAGGTTCTCGAGGTCAACGGAATCGAGGTGACGGGGAAGACCTTGGACCAGGTGACCGACATGATGATCGCCAACAGCCACAACTTGATTGTTACGGTGAAGCCGGCTAATCAGCGCAACAATGTGGTGCGTGCCAGCCGAGTGTCCGGAAGTTCGGGTCAGTCTTCGGATAGCAGCAGCAGCTCGGGCATCACCAGCATGCAGTCTCTGCCTTCGTCCATGCCCGCCGTGAGCTCCAGCTATGGGCACGACGACCTAGACAGCGATGAAGAGTCGGACATTGTCATCGAGAACAGCATCAGTCGCCAGACTCGCCATTCGAACGCCTCTCTGGCATCGCTCACGTCTCGATCCACTCAGTTGACCTCCGCCTCGCCGCCCAAACCTCAAAGCAGACCGCTCTCCGTCGTGTCCACGGCTTCCTTCCATTCTCACGCCAGCCTCAATGGAACAGGCCATAACAGCCTGAGCTACAGGCTTCACAGAGACCTGAACCTTCATCACACGCCTTACAACGGTGCCAGAGAAAGCAACGGCAGCCTCCACAAAATCCTCAGCAGCCTGAGGACGGACCCTCGGAACAGCCTGGTGCTACCCAGCGGTGGAGTAGAGGAGGATGGCATGGTCATCACGCTATAACACACACACACACACACACACACACACACACACACACACACACACACGCTTATTATATTGCCTTCTAAACCTAATCCCACCCAGAGACTTTACAGCCTGGAGCAACAGACTTGATGTGCTTTCCTCAAGCTTTTTTTGTACAATGTAATTTAACATCTTTTTACTCGTTTTTCTTAAATGACATGTCTTATCGTATCCTTCAGGGGGGAGGGAGGGGGGCGCAAACGGGAAATTGTGGTACATGTGTCTTTTTATATCGGTTTTCCCTTTCCTTTTTACTACTTTTCTAGAGCCACTGATTAAAATTTAACACCTCAAATGTCATTTATATCAAATTTGATCATTTTTTCTAAATCAGATTGGTGTTCGTTCATACAGTACAGTTTTTCAAACGTTTTCCCAATACCATAAGGGTCCACTGGAATTCTGGGAGAAATAAACAACCAATCAGCTCAGACTTTTCTTCATGCTTTTACCAAAGTCTCACCGACTCTGTTCTGTGGCTTTAAATTTCATTCCAGCTAAAGGAGATGTAGGACTTTCGTCACTGTGCTTTCGTGAATCACTATAACTTCACAGATCTGTTTCTTTTTAAACATAATGCACCTTTGGGAATATGGTTTTAACTTTTTGCTGTGATTCCCCAGACCACCCCTAAACCCCCACCTACTACGAATTGGCTTATATGTAATGCTGTTTGCTGACTAACAAGCAGGAATTTTTGTCGGTTACCTCCTAATGAATTCTCAGTTCGGGCTCGTGACACGAGTACACACAGCTGTGTACAGTCTCTGTTCTCCAGAGATGCTTCAGTGCTTAGCTTCCACATGCAGGTGCTAGCGGTCCTTAAAGGACATTAAACCCCCCCCTTGAGCGACTTGCAGATTTTTATAATTACTTTGTGATGTTCGATGATGAAATGAGTTTAGTTCATGAATTTCGTCTCAACCTTTCTAGGCTGCCTAACTTTTCCAACTTTTTTTTTTACCTCTTTTTATTTCTCTAAATACATCAGTTTACATCTCAATCAACGCTCTGGCAAGTCAAGTCCTCTTGTAGCTCAAGCCGTAGCTCAGCGCAGTGCATTCTGGGAGTCTAGGGTTTGCACGAGCATTGTTTCTTATGGTATATGACCTCATTAAAATAGCCAAATTTTTTGCAGGATTAATCAAAATATGGCACCGACCTACAAATTCGCACCAGAACCTTTTGTTTTATTTTTTTTTATGGACTATTTTAATGTGCACTTTTATCACCACTGGATCTGGGAACAATCGTTATACAGTATGAAGTATGAATCCTTTCAGTGTTTATTTTTTGACTCCTTTGGTTAAAGAATGAGGTGTTTGGGTGACATTTGTGTGTCCTGTTTCACTCGCTTAGGGATCAATGTGACTGTGTGCGCACTCTGGGTTACCTGTTTATTTGTTGGTTTGTTTTTTTTTCTACATGAAATGTTTCACTAGTGTAGAATAGTCCATTTGTATCTACATATGATCTTTATGATCCTGTGTGCCTTAGAATCAAACATAGGACTCATAACCCCTGCATCCTCTTTTATTCAGCCTCTGAACGTTCGTTTGTTTATTTCAGTTCACGGGCAGATCAGTGTCGCCCTCTGCTGGTCGCTACTGGAGTTCACTAAAGTGCCGGGAAGCATCTTAAATAAGAATAAATATCTATTTATTCTGCAGAAACTCTAAAATGTTAAGCATTGTCTTTGTTTTTTCGTTTCTTTGTCCGTTTTTCCTTTTTTTCTCTTTTCTGTACATCAATTTTAATTTTGAATAAAAATCTTTTTTAAAATGTAGTAAAAAGGTCAATTTTATAAGCTGCAGTGAAGAAATATTGTCCAAATCTATCATTTGGCTCATTTGGGTTTATCTGTTTGCTTATTATTTTAATTTGTCTTCTATATAACTATAGGACTACTGCTGTGAAGTCGAAATGCTCTGAAAAATGTCTATTATAATTGTTTATTAATCAACATCATCGTCTTTCACCTTCTCCCATTAGAGGTCTTCACAGTGGATCATCCGTCTCCATACCCCCCTGTCCTCTACATTTGCCTCTTTCAAACCAACTACCTGCATGTCTTCCCTCACCACATCCATAAACCTCATTGGTCTTCCTCTTTTCCTTCTTCCTGGTGGCTCAATCCTCAGCATTCTCCTACTGATATACCCCTTGTTCCTCCTCTGCACACGTCCAAACCATCTCAATCTCACCTCCCTCACCTATGATTAACCAGTGTACAAATAAATGCTAAATATGATTCATTGCATATGTAGGTTGAAACACAGTCATTAACTGAAACAGAAACAGCTGTGAAGGAGACTTGGGGTGAGGAACAACCAAACTTTGCTACTAAGGTAAAGTTTCTTAGGATTATTTCATGTCACAGGTCAAATACCATTGCAAGATTGAGCACAGCAACATTACTCTTAGGCAAAAGATTTTAAAGGAGACTGGGGTTTCAAGATGTGTAGTGAAGAACAAGGAGTCCTGGTAATGATGGGTTTCCCCTTCACAGAGCCCTGATCTGAACTTCATGAAGAGACAGAAGGATTTGAGTCAGCCTTCATCCATGGGTATTTCTTTAAGATGTTTGGATCAACCTGCTGAGTTTCTTCATAAACTGTATACCTAGACAAATTGATGCTCTTTGATTTGGATTCTTTTCTGTGCATTTACTTAGTTTTTTTAATTGAGAACTATTAATCCTTCTATTTTTGAAAGCATTCTTCATACATTTTTCCACACCTGCGTAAAACATTTGCACAGCAGACAAGCAGTGGATCCATAAAACAGCCAAGTAGTTTTAAAAATGTACAAAGGAATGGCTCATTTAATAATGAAGTGTGGGCAGTGTAAACCAATAAGATGAAAACAAAGACAGAGAGTTACCACCCTGTAACACCCTGAACCACCCTATTACCACCCTGTAACACCCTGTTACAACCGTGAATTTGATTTCTCTCCAAGTACAACCTGAAGTGGTATTCCTCTATTTGACAGAACCCAAGTGTTCTCTCTCTCTCTCTTTCTCTCTCTCTCTCTCTCTCTCTCTCTCTCTCTCTCTCTCTCTCTCTCTCTA
>MU551630.1:2964236-3001623 GCA_024362625.1 Silurus asotus
TGGTGGTAGTTGTAGTAGTCTGGTGGTAGTATGATGATGGTGGTGGTGGTGGTGGTAGGAGTAGTAGTAGTGTTGTGGTGGTAGTTGTAGTGTTGTGGTGGTAGTAGTAGTAGTGTTCTGGTAGTAGTATGATGGTGGTGGTGGTGGTAGTGGTAGTAGTAGTAGTAGTGTTCTGGTGGTAGTTGTAGTGTTGTGGTGGTAGTAGTAGTAGTGTTCTGGTAGTAGTGTGGTGGTGGTGGTAGTAGTAGTGTGGTGGTGGTGGTAGTTGTAGTGTTCTGGTAGTAGTATGATGGTGGTGGTGGTGGTAGTGGTAGTAGTAGTAGTAGTGTTCTGGTGGTAGTTGTAGTGTTGTGGTGGTAGTAGTAGTAGTGTTCTGGTAGTAGTGTGGTGGTGGTGGTGGTGGTAGTTGTAGAGTTCTGGTAGTAGTATGATGGTGGTGGTGGTAGTGGTAGTAGTAGTAGTAGTAGAAGTGTTCTGGTGGTAGTTGTAGTGTTGTGGTGGTAGTAGTAGTAGTGTTCTGGTAGTAGTATGATGGTGGTGGTGGTAGTGGTAGTAGTAGTAGTAGTAGTAGTGTTCTGGTGGTAGTAGTAGTGTTCTGGTGGTAGTTGTAATGTTGTGGTGGTGGTAGTTGTAGTGTTCTGGTGGTAGTATGATGGTGGTGGTGGTAGTGGTAGTAGTAGTAGTAGTGTTCTGGTGGTAGTTGTAGTGTTGTGGTGGTAGTAGTAGTAGTGTTCTGGTAGTAGTGTGGTGGTGGTGGTAGTAGTAGTGTGGTGGTGGTGGTAGTTGTAGTGTTCTGGTAGTAGTATGGTGGTGGTGGTGGTGGTAGTAGTAGTGTTATTGTAGTAATATGGTGGTGATTATACAGTAGGTCATGGTTGTAGTGATATTGAAACAGTAGTAAGGTGGTAGCTGTAACGTGCTACAGCACATGTCCAGGTCAGTTAAGCAAAGTATTAAATGATCACCACGTTTTTAGACAGGGCAGCACACGGGAGCTTTTACTAGCTCTCTTGATTGTGTTTAAGATTTGTACACTTTTCTATCTGTTGCAGATTGTATGTCTGGAGAAGAGTCTGGAAGAAATGCTCACTCGAGTGGACGAGTTTGTGGGGATGCTGGATATGGTGAGTTAATACCAAACGCACAGAATCACGTGTATAACTACGTGAATGCTCTTAACAGTAAAGCACAAGATCATTTATTGTCTTTCGCCGCAGATACGCAATGACACCTCTCAGATCGTGAACATCAGCCTGCCCCAGATTCACCAAAAATCCGAGGACATGAGACAGATTTACCGGAAAATCGACAAGCTGGAGGTATTTATATGCTTAAGTAATTACGATCGGCGGATATACGACAGTCACTTACACGCGTGTATTAATATCTATTTTATCTATTATATAACAAGTCTTTCGTGAAGATGGTCGCAGCCAACGTGAGCGCCATGGAGGATCAAGTAACCGAGGCTGAAGGCGAAGCCCGGACTCTGCCTGGAGCGTTCAAAAAGATTTTCCGAACAATGAACGTCTCTGGATTCTTAAATGTAAGTAATATTACAAAAATGGTATGTGAATGGACTCCACTCTTTTGGGAAGATGTTTCACTAGATTTTGGAGTGTGAGGGATGAGGAGGCCTAGGGATGAGGTCAGAGCTCTGTAGCAGGCCATTCAAGATCTTTCACTCCAAAATTATATAATATTTATGTTAAATGTTCTGTAGGTTTAATGATGTAATAAGGTGAAGTTGGGAATTGTGGTGGGGGTGATTACATTTGATCATTTGGTTTCTACTGCATTCTTTGAACAGTTCAGCAATACATCATCTTCATTTTCACCCAAAAGACATTGTTCAACACCAGAACGTCCAATTTGTTGCATCTTGTACGAGCAATAACGACACACCTGAAGGTGGCAGTACGTTTTCCCGCAGCACGAAAATGGAATGATCCAGATACACACACTTAACAAGAACTTTTGCACGTTAACATGAAAAGCCTAAGGCTGAATTCCAGCTTTGTGGGACACTTAGATGGTGGAGCTCCTGGGCAAAGATTGTCTATTGATATTCTATCATATGAGAAACTGGTCAGAGATTTCAGGGCAAGATGACAAGTTCTTTATCTCACATGGTCTTACTGGATTAATAAATTACCAAATGTTTTCGTTATTTAACAAAAATAAATAAATAATAATCTACATTTATGGAAGGAGTCTCCAGTGTCCAGACGGGACTTTTCTTTTTTTTAGTTCGTCATTAAATGTTACTATAAATGGATAAAAAGTACATGTCGTATATATGTGTTATATATTCCGTTTTTTTAGTTGCTGACAAAATGTCAGGATAAAGCACTTTGTGGGTATTGGAGTATAATCAACTTGTGATAGATAGATAGATAGATAGATAGATAGATAGATAGATAGATAGATAGATAGATAGCTTTATTGTCATTGCATTGTACAGGTACACAACAACGAAATGCAGTGAGAGGTGAGAGGTGACAGTGAATCATTACCACATATAGACAACATTTGGTATAAAAAAAGCAGTTTTTATTAGAAGTCGACCAATTCGTAGGTTTTGCCTATTAATCGGCACCGATTGTCGATTGGAACTATTGGCTAACGACAAAAATCAATAACCCGATAGTTTTTCCGGGTTGCGATATACCTTATAAGAGCAGCCTTTAGAGGTGAATCACTGATGCCGTGTGCTGTATTTATTTATTTTATTATTTATTTATTTATTTTTCATGTTGGATGTACCTGTTTTTATTCATTTGGAGGGTCTTTTCTTTTCCACAACATAGTTCAGTAATATTTTACTATGCACTATACTACTATCCATAAAGTGGTCGATCTTTATAGTATATTACATCTAGCTATGATCTTCATGTGTACAATTGTTCATGGCAGTTTGTTGTATGTTTAGCAGCTAGCCACCATCTCCCGAATTTCACTAGCGTTTTTTTTATTTTTTTTATTAAGTAGTAAATAAATTTCTGGTGCAATTAAACAAGTCATAACGCATCTAATTATAGCACAACTGTCTCGATCACATGCAGTTCAGGTTCTATTATAAAGAGAAGAATTCACTTCCTCCTTCAACGTCATGTAATACCACTTTACTTCCTCCGAGTTCCATTTTTTTATCAGCCTGAACATCCTGTACCACGTTTTTTTTTTGTCCCAGAGTCACACCCAGATAATACTAGTCAGGAGTTTCCAGTTTCTCCACAGTTTACTGCCAGTTTCTGAATTGCACTATTGTTATAAACATTGGATGTGATTCATCATGCATCATTTTTATTATTTTTTTCCTTCCTTCCTCGTTTCACTAGAAACCGTCCAGCCCCAAACGAGCAGCACAGCAACACCAAGAGATTCCCTGCGTGTTCAGGACCGACGATTTCTTCCCCGTTCAGCCTGAACCATGACGACAGGGGAAAAAAGAAAAACCACACTGTAGCATCGATCTCGCACCGTTCCCGCCAAAAAAAAATAAAAAAAACAGGTCAGAGACGGCCCCTCGCCTCCGACAGCAATATTGAAGCGGTACTGGAGAACGCCGATCACAGCCGAGCACTATTTTAGCACACCGTGTAGAAGGCAGCTAGTTTTATAACGAGATTTTTTTTTTATTTTTTTTTTATTTTGAAGGACTTTTGTTTAAAGTGCCTCTAATTGGAAACGTCGCAGTTTTCATTCACATGGACGCAAGGCGTCAGGCATGTTGTCGTGATTAGATCTTTATATCGCACTCAAAATGTATCAACTTTCTTTATCACAGCGTCTCTAAGGGTCGTTCTGGAAGATACAGGCTTGTATGAATACGCTCATGCTAATGATTAATGGTTTCTATGGTAACGAAGGCTGACATATGTACAATATTCAAGCCTATAAGAAACCTGAAGCCAAATTGAGTTGTCTTCATCGCCTGGAGGTTTTGGCTCAATTCCATCTAAGCAGGAGGAACTGGATCTGGTCTGACTCTATCCTCTGGACTTTTTGCTCTTCGCTTCGGGTTATATGAAAAATCAAGAGCAGAAAGTGGAGTTTTCTCTAATATCATATCTTGTGATTGAATTCAAATATCTCTGTATGTTGCACAAAAGGATTGTCAACACATGCCTACAAACACCGGAAAGATTTTCTGAGGTTTTTAATTCAGATTTTTTATAGTGTATTTTTGTTTTTCTTTTCTTTCGCATTAACATAACTAATTTCACGGTAACTCCAAAGACGTTTATTTCAAGCCTGCATTCATTTCAACATTGTAATACGCTGTATTCCGATACAACGGCTGCTTGTGCTTCTTGTTCATACTGTAAATGTCCAATTTACCCTCTTCAGACCACAGAAACAGAGATCTGTGGTTATTCCTGTTTTAAATAGTCTCCTTTTTTTCTTTTTTACGCTTCAACTCTTCCTTGTGTTATCAGTTAGCCTGACTGTTAATTTAGCTAATTCAATGAAGCGATTTGTATGGAATGTACATTTATTTATAATAAAAACAAAATCTAAATATTATTGTAAAAAAAAAAAAAAGCTCTCGAGTGTTTACTTGCATTTGGTTGTTTGCTGGAAATTTCTTTCTTAAACCTCTTTATATTTTTTTACATTCATGTGACATTAAAGACGATCCCAGAGGTCACTTCTTATATTTACAGACAGCAGGATGTATGATAAAGGATGCAGGTATTAATCATGCAGGAAATTTGTGTACGCTTCTGATTCAGGCATGGAAACATTTGTACATTATTTCAATTATATTAAATGGAAATCATGTATTAACTTATTAATTATTAGTAGTATTTATTGTAGTAATAGTCATAGTAATAGTTTGCAGTAATAATAATTGGTAGAAGTATTTATTATTAGTTGTAGTGGTAATACATTTTAGTAGTTTTAGTGGTAGTAGTAGAAAATGCAGTATTAGTAACAGTTATGATTATTATTATTATTATTAGTGTTAGTAGTAGTTTAATTGTTTTTTGTTACACACACATTACACACACTGAAATACTTTTTGGCAGGTCTGTAACTTAAAAGTGGAATAAAATATTGTAAATGACGTTACAATCTAATATAATTTACAAATAAAAAACAATTGCTTGAAAGTTTAAAGGTTTTAAAAATATCCATCTGTTCACAAGAACGCAAAGCGCATGTTTATGAATGGTTGACACGCCCACTATTGACGCCCCGCCCACTCTCTTGAATACTATGACATCTGCAGCTGAGTTTCATCATGCGCATTTCTTGCGTTAGACGCGTGTCTGCTTCAGGCCACCGTAGCACAGACTCATCTCTTACACCCAAGGTAACACAACAATTATTAATACATATTATTGCTGTTAATATTATTATTAATATTATTGTTCACTTTTGCTGGAAATTCTACTTTTTTTTACACCACGATTTCGGATTTTTTATTGTCTAGAAAACGCCGTTGAAGATTTAATTTAATTTTCGAATTATTGTATTTTTTTCTTATAAACACTAAAATCCCTATTTTATTATGATTATTTTTTTAATATTCAACTTTAATAATCTATCCTAAACGTTTCTTAATATATCCACATGGTGTGTTACAGTTGCATCAGTCCTTCTGCTTCTGCTTCCGAGCGAATCGATTCACTTAAACGACTCCTTACGCAAATGATTCCCATGCAAACAAAACAACGAATCAAACGTTCGACTCTTATAAACTCGAGTCACTTATCTCCTCTAATCAATTTTTTAAAGACTTAACTATTAAATAATGACGTAGGATGTGTAGTGGCACCAATAAAAACGTGTATGGTAGATTTTGATGATGATTATTATTATTTTTTATTAAACAAAGAATGCGTTTCATTTTGCTCATTTCCTGGGTTCACTTAGGTGCCATATTTAACCTAACAAAAAATTTGTTTTGAAAGTGCAGAATCATTCAAATGACTCACAGAGGACATTTCTGATTGGTTCATTCAATATATCCGAAATATATCTATCTATCAGAAAATGGAGTGATGTTGGAATATGATCCACGTGCTGTCATATGGTTGAAACCAGATTGTCTGGTTCACATATTTCCCATTATCATTTTTCCAATCAGCCAATCATCACTCGTGTACCATTGCAAAAAAAATAAAGACGTCGGTAGTGTTCAGGAGCTTCAATCACCAAAATGGAAAAAGAATGTAATATCAGTAAAACATGTGTTAGTAGTTTTGTCGGTGATCAGAGAAGAATGGTTTGGTTGGAGCTTCCAGGACGCCTACGGTAACCACTCTTTATAACTGTGTTGAGCAGAAAAGCATCTCAGAACAATTCAATTCAATTCAATTCATTTTTATTTGTATAGCGCTTTTAACAATGAACATTGTCTCAAAGCAGCTTTACACAGATAATGTGGTGATTAAATGTAAATATGTTCTTTGTAAGTATGTTTGTCCCTGATGAGCAACTGTGGCAAGGAAAAACTCCCCGAGATGGCACAAGGAAGAAACCTCGAGAGGAACCAGACCCAAGAGGGAACCCATCCTCATCTGGGTTGCATCAAATGTCCATTTGAAGCATATATACAAAGTTGCGGGGTGCAGTGATGATGAGCAGAAGCAAACTGCACTCCCGAGTCAGTGCAGCAGAAGTGTGAAGATCCACGGAGGGAAGAGGGGCAGGAACAGTGGTCACTGGAGCCTCAGGAGCATGTTTAACTCGACCGAGAGAGAGAGAGAGAGAGAGAGAGAGAGAGAGAGAGAGAGAGAGAGAGAGAGAAGGATATGGATTATTAAGTGTATCTATTGGTGTATGAAAGTTAATGTCACTGTGCAGTTTGGACTCCGGCAAGACTCGCTATGGCAGCATAACTAAAAGGGAGAACCAGAAGGTAACACAGACATGAGGGATCTCTGGGATAAGAGACGACCCACCACACCACCGTCAACAAACCCGAGTGAACGTGTGAATGTGAGGGGACGACAGCATACAAATATACCAGTTCACCAAACACTCTATATCCATGCTCCCTCCAGATCTGTGCCTTTACCTAAGAAAAAATCTACTGATAAAAGACTTGACTAAATAAATACGTTTTCAACCTCGACTTGAACACTGAGACTGTGTCTGAGTCCCGAACACTGATTGGAAGGCTGTTCCATAAATGTGGGGCTTTATAAGAGAAAGATCTGCCCCCTGCGGTAGTCTTCATTATTTGAGGAACCAACAGATAGCCAGCACCTTTTGATCTAAGTAGGCGTGGAGGATCATACTGGTACAGAAGTTCACTCAGATACTGCGGTGCGAGACCATTAAGTGCTTTATACGTCAGTAGTAGTATCTTATAATCAATGCGAGATTTGATTGGGAGCCAGTGTAGGCTGATTAAGACAGGGGTGATGTGGTCGTATTTTCTAGATCTGGTGAGGACTCTTGCTGCTGCATTCTGAACTAACTGAAGCTTATTTATGCACTTACTCGCACACCCAGACAGTAAAGCGTTACAGTAGTCCAATCTAGAAGTAACAAAAGCATGAACTAGTTTTTCTGCATCCTGTAACGACATCATATTTCTAATTTTAGCAATATTTCTAAGGTGAAAGAAGGCGATCCTGGTGATATTATTTACGTGAGACTCAAAGGAAAGACTCGGGTCAATAATCACACCAAGGTCTTTGACAGCCGTACATGCTGAAACAGAAACACCATCCAGAGATGCTACGTAATCCGAAAGTTTGCTTCTAGCTGCATTTGGTCCTAGTAAAAGTACTTCCGTCTTATCTGAGTTGAGCAGAAGAAAGTTATTAAGCATCCACTGTCTAATGTCCTTTACACACTCCTCAACACTGTTTAGTTGATCTCTCTCATCTGGCTTTGCTGAAATATACAGCTGTGTGTCATCAGCGTAGCAATGGAAGCGAATCCCATGTTTATGAATGATTTCACCAAGAGGCAGCAGATATAAAGAGAAAAGCAGTGGGCCTAAGACAGATCCTTGAGGAACACCAAACTTTACCTCATAGAGTGTGGAGAACTCACCATTTACATCCACAAACTGATAGCGATCAGTCAAATAAGACCTGAGCCAAGAGAGAGCTGTTCCCTTTATTCCTACCACGTTCTCAAGTCTAGCAAGCAGTATAGTGTGATCAATGGTGTCAAAAGCTGCACTAAGGTCGAGCAAAACAAGTAAGGAAACAAAACCCTGATCAGAGGCCAATAACAGGTCATTTACCACCTTAACAAGCGCCGTCTCTGTGCTATGATGAGGCCGAAATCCTGACTGATACATTTCAAAAATGTTATTCATAAGTAGGTGTGAGCATAACTGCTGTGCTACAACCTTTTCTAAAATTTTGGATATAAAGGGGAGATTTGATATCGGTCTGTAGTTGGACAACTGACATGGGTCAAGGTCAGGTTTCTTAATAAGGGGGTGGATAACTGCCAGTTTGAAAGATTTAGGTACATAACCAGTGCTAATAGAAGAGTTAATTATTTTTAAAACTGGTTTGATTATCTCTGGAGTTATCTGTTTAAAGAAACTAGTAGGCAAGGGATCGAGAATGCAGGTTGAAGATTTCGATGAGGAGATTAATGAAATTAAGTCATTCTCATGAATAGAAGTGAAGCTTTGTAGTTGATTATCCGTTATAATTACACTGCTGTCTACAGGGTTACTTGTAAAATAATTTGGATTTATATTAACCGTCTGGATTTCTTGCCTGATGTTTTCAATTTTATTATTAAAAAAGTTCATAAAATCATTACTACCTATTGATGGTGTGCATGTGAGTGCAGTGCTTTTATTCCCTGTTAATTTTGCTACCGTGCTGAATAAAAATCTAGGATTATGCTTGTTATTTTCTATGAGGGTGGAGAAATATGCTGATCTAGCAGCACTAAGAGATTTTCTATAATTTAGGAGGCTCTCCTTCCATGCTATTTGAAATACTGTTAATTTTGTTTGACGCCATTTACGTTCTAATTTTCGAGTGGTCTGTTTTAAGGTGCGTGTATGATCAGTATACCACTGTGCTAATTTTTTCTCCCTGATCATTTTGGTCTTAAGGGGAGCTACATCATCTAGAGTGTAACGTAACGTTGTTTCTAGATGTTCAGTGGCCCAATCGAGCTCTGCGGGGTCTGACGGAGATTTATCTAATATCGTAATTTCTGGAAGATTATTAATAAAACGCGCTGCTGTAGCTGACGTGAAAGTACGCTTAACACGGTAACGTGGTGAGGTAGAAATGCAATGACTTAGGCAAATTTTAAACGAGATCAGATAATGGTCTGAGATAGCTTCAGACTGTGGAATTACAACTAAGTTTTTTATTTTTAATCCAAATGTTAACAACAAATCGAGAGTGTGTCCGCCACTATGAGTGGGTCCTATAACATTCTGATTAATTCCAACTGAATCTAGTATGGACACAACTGCTGCTCTTAAGGAGTCTTCCTGATTATCAAAATGAATATTAAAGTCTCCAACAATTAATGCTTTGTCTAAAGAAGTAGCTAAATTTGTAATGAAATCTGCAAATTCTATCAGAAAATCAGAGTAGGGCCCTGGGGGTCTATAAATAATAATTAGAGGAATTAACTGGCTTGACCTGCTTTCGGACACTGAATATTTTATGTTGGTGTAAAGAACTTCAAAAGTTTTACATTTGTGTTTACTCTTTTGTGTGACGTTTAAATTATTATTATAAATAGCTGCGACTCCACCTCCTCTGCCATTTAGACGGGGTTGGTGTAGGTAACTATACCCAGGGGGACTCGCCTCATTTAGTGCTACATATTCATTCGATTTGATCCACGTTTCTGTCAAACACATTATATTAAACTCCTGGTCGGTAATAATTTCGTTTACAGTAAGTGCTTTTGACGTGAGAGATCTAATATTCAACAATCCTATTTTTAGATCAGAGGTGCTGGCTGTGCGTTCAGTCCTATTTAATTTAATGTTAATCAGGTTACTAAAACAGACTTTCTGATAATTCCTATATTTTGGTTTTGCTCGGGGGACAGACACAGTCTCAATATGGTGGATCCTGAGTGACGACTCTGTGCAGCTAGCAGACGGTCGGTTTAGCCTGTCTGTCTGCTCCCTGGCCTTGGCTCTAGACAGTCACTTGTTAACTAGTGCTGTTCTGAGACTATGACCTATACTACAAGAAATGAGAGCAGCACCTTCCCGTGTGGGATGGACACCGTCCCGCCCTAACAGGCCAGCCTTGCCCTCAAAAATGCTCCAATTATTAATGAAGCCCACATTGTTTTTGGAGCACCACTCGGACATCCAGCAGTTCAGCGACCATAACCTGCTGTAGGCTACATCGCCACGTCGCATTGGGATGGGGCCAGAGCATACTACAGCATCGGACATTGCCTTCGCTAATTTACACACCTCTATAACATTACTCTTAGTAACCTCTGACTGTCGAAGGCGTATATCATTAGCTCCTGTGTGAAAAACTATCTTAGAGAACCTGTGCTTTCCTAAGAATCTAAGCTGACCTGCTATGTCCGGCGCCCTGGCTCCCGGTATACACATAACCAGAACACACAAGATGGTTTAACAGCAGATGGTTTCTCATGAATCCTCATAGGCTCACTGAAGCTAGACTGAACTGATTGCATAATTGGAGGGCAAGTGGACCGTGAGCACATATACATGCACTTGTTTTATTTTTTTTTTGAGTTTTTGTCCTATTAGTGTTACTTTGTGATTTTTTCTGCAGTGCTGTGTACATGCAAATCAAGGCTTTCATTAGGAAGTGAGATTGAAACATGGTTAGATCTACAACTGAGCATGTCGTCACATTCAGAGTATAAGGAAAGAAATAACTACATAATAGAAGAACGTGATATAATAGCTTAATAATATGATCATTATTTTACAGTATTATGTATCATTTTTCCTCCCTACAGAAACACAATGTGTGGTATTTGGGCCTTGTTTGGCAGTGATGAGTGCCTGTCAGTTCAGTGCACCTGCGCCATGAAGATCGCACACAGGGGTCCGGACGCTTTCCGCTTCGAAAATGTCAACGGCTTCACCAACTGCTGCTTCGGCTTCCACCGTTTAGCCATCGTGGACCAGCTGTATGGGATGCAGCCGTTACGCATCAAGAGATTCCCGTACCTATGGTTGTGTTATAACGGAGAAATCTACAACCACCTTCGGGTGTGTATAAGTTTTAGATTGATTCGTTGTAGTCCTGAGAACAATCATAATAAAATGAATAATACATATGATTATATGGTAGTAATGAACAAGTATGTGTCACTACTTCATTTAAGATTCTTGTGTAGTCTATTGTCTGATATCTGTTTTCTCTTCAGCTGAAAAAGCACTTTGATTTCGAGCACCAGACCAAAGTGGACGGAGAGATCATCCTCCACCTGTACGACCGATTTGGCATCGAGAAAATGGCGTCGCTTTTGGACGGAGTGTTCGCCTTTGTGCTTCTGGACACAGCCAATAGGAAGGTTTTTCTGGGGAGAGACACGTACGGCGTCAGGCCTTTATTCAGGATGCTGACCGAAGACGGCTTCCTCGCCGTGTGTTCGGAGGCCAAAGGTACTGGATGTTCTGATAACCAGTATAATATGATCCATACATTCACCAAACACTGTGTAGTGAACATGTATAGTGGGAAGAGAGAAGCCATTTGGAAGTCAGGTTCACTCAAAAATGTGTAAAAAAAAAAAACCCTAAATATCATTCTCTAGGCCTGACCCAGATCACCCACTCCATGTCGAACCCTGTGAAGGTCAACCCATTCCTACCAGGCCACTTTGAGGTGTTTGACCTGAAGCTGAACGGAAAAGTGGAGTCAGTTCAGTTGGATCGCTTCCACCGCTGCACCGAAGAACCCAAACACGCCGCCTATGACAAGATCGAGAACCTCGGCACTGGTAAGAACATAAGAGAGAGGTTAAGAGTCATTTAGAATCAGAGATCAGAGAAGGTCTGATTGGTGACGGTAAATTAAACTGCTCTTTATGGCTGTGGTGAGCAGAAAAGCACCTCAAAATTCACAAGATGTTGTAACAGATGTAGTAGCAAATACAAATGGTTCAGGATCCTCAGGAATCTGAAGCCATTCTGGGTTCACTGAAACTACACTAATTAGATATCTGAACTGAGAAGATAAATGTAGGGCCGGTGGACCACGACTGGAAAGTTAGCAATGCTAACTTGTTGTATAAGCAGTGTTCATATTGGCACAATGAAAATGTTAGCTTTTTTAGTTGCTAGCATTCTGATTTTCTGCGAGTTTAATTTAATGCCAAGGCATCAGTAATTTAACGCCTTTTATAGCTTTGAACACACAGTAGTTGTAGAATAGCATATCTTTTTTGTCAATGTGTGTTACAGTTTTATTTGTAACTTTATTTGTTTCTTTTTCGCTGAGGAATTTTGGTTTATATACGTACGCATCTGAGGAAAAAGCTGATAACGAGACCTTATATTGTTTCCACTTTGCTAGCTTCACGTCGTCCCTAAAAGACTTCATGCCCACATGCTAATTAGCAGAATTGTAGCTTTAGCATACTTTTTCTCCTCACAGCTTTATCCATATGAAGCCAAAATTTAATTACCTCATAATATCCCCCCCCAAAAAAACAAATACAAATAATTCCTGTTTGTACACTTTGGATAGGTTTTAGTCCAGAGACTGTAAAAAGCAACATCAGGATCCTGTTTGAAAACAGCGTCAGGAAGCGCCTCATGGCCAACAGGAGGATCGGCTGCCTCCTCTCAGGTACACCTGCATGTTTCCTTTTTTCCTTTATGAATTTTTATGTATTTTGTTCGATGTAACACTCTTCACATTTCTAGGTGGCCTTGACTCCAGTCTCGTCGCTGCTACGCTCGTTAAGCTAACCAAGGAGGAGCAGCTGCAGTATCCCATTCAGACTTTTGCTATCGGGTCAGAAGACAGTCCGGACGTTCTAGCTGCACGCAAGGTCAGAATCAGAGTTTAATCAATCATGTTTAATGCCACGTTACGGAGTCTGGAGTTTAGGTGCCCATCCAACACTGTTCTCATGTTCACACACGTAAAGAAATTCATCAGATACCAAATGATGGAATCTGACATAAGGTTTCACTGCTTTTGTGGAAATTTGAAATTTTTGCCTGGAGCAGTTCATTTCTGCGAGCACTGAGACCCGAGATTGACTTTTCATTGACTTTTAGTTTGCGAGCCAAGTGCAAATCATGTCCTGTTGCTTTTCACGATGACCTCAGTCATTGGTGCTTGCCGGAGGTGGAATCAGTGTTAATAAGTCATCTTTGCATCATGAAAGCTTCATAAAAAAACAAACAGGTTGGCTATCGATATCAGAAAGCTCTTAAACTTGCGCTGGTATTCAGATGGAGGTGTGTATTGGAGCCTGGCTAGTCTGTAGGTGTTTAGATGGGTTTTTTTTGTCCTAGGTTGCAACCCATATAGGCAGCGAACATCACGAGGTGAATTTCACCCCTGAGGAAGGCATTCGCGCCCTGGAGGAGGTTATTTTCCACCTGGAGAGTTACGACATCACCACAGTGCGCGCGTCAGTTGGTAAGCCTGTTGCAAAATTACGAATTGTGCAATTTCTGTGCACAATGCAGCCCGACGCTGACTAGAGCTATGAGCTTCACAGTACCTGGAGCGCACAACTGATACAGCATGGCACTTTAGGAGTGTTAATTTAACTTAAACTTTCTTTAGCCTACAATGTTCAGTGTGTAGACTGAACATTTGTCATTCAGTCTTCTCATAAACTGTGTTTAAACAACATTCTTCATTCTGTCTGAGGTGAATTAGTCAAATGTAATATATTAATTATATTAATAAATGCTGAGGTGACATAAAAGATGTATTCAAACTAAAGCAAAAAGTACACAAACACTCCAAATAAATAAAAAAAAATTACAAATAAAAATGTATTTAAATTAAGGCACGTGATGTCAGTGATTCGCCACTAGAGGCCGCTCTCGTACTGTATAACGCAACACGGGGAAAAACTATCTATGGATTTTTGCAGATAGTTTCAGCAGTCAACTATTGATGCCCATTATTAGGCAAAACCTATGAAATGGTTGACCTCTAAGCATTACTGCAGCACAGTGGTGAAAAAGAAATGCGGGAAATTACCATTGATTCCGTAAAAAAATTCATAAAAAAAGGTTATTTATAAAAATCAATGCTGCCTGTTTCTTTTTTTTTTTTTTACCCCTGTCAGATTTCTTCTCCTAGCATAACTGCTATTCTATCTGATTCTTTGGTTCTTTGGTTTTCAAGAGTCTTGTGTTTTGTATCGTTCATTTTTCCAGGCATGTATCTGATCTCTAAATACATCAGAGAAAAGACCGACAGTGTGGTGATCTTCTCTGGTGAGGGATCTGATGAACTCACGCAAGGCTACATCTACTTTCATAAGGTACTTGTTGGACTAATTTGAAGTAAAATCTGTATGAAGTTTTTTTTTTTCATATACTCGATACATACATAAGTAAAGATGTATGCTTTTTTCAATTCAGGCTCCATCGGCCAGAGCTGGAGCAGAGGAAAGTGTGCGCCTGATGGAGGAACTTTATCTGTTCGACGTGCTGAGAGCAGACAGGACGACGGCAGCACACGGGTGAGATGATTACCCTTTCCATCACACATCTCATGGTGCTCCCGTTGGCAACTTGTAAATCCTGGCCTTTAACTGGTCCGAACCACCGAAAACAACCTTTCTCCTGTGTGAAATTTCAACTATTTTCCCTTTAATCACTTAAGGTCGCTTCCCTCGTTTACTTTGTCGTGTCAAACTGACATGACCACTCACTCTGTAAACAGTGTCAAGTTCCAGATGAGTCAAATAGCAGCATTGGATTTAGAACAGTTTATATAGAAAAACAAATATTTATTTATATTTATAATCCTGACCATAATAATTGATGTCTGAAGAAGACAGAGTTTTTTTTGTTATTTGCTGTTGTTTGCTGGTTCAATATGTTGCATAAATGTTCACTGGAGTAGAACAGAACCAGAAGACATTTATAAATGTTGGAAATGACGTCATTGTAACTTGCACTTTACCGTTTACAAGAAACCACACATCCAGGATCGCTCTGGGTATAAAATAATTGTCACACTGCCCCCTGGTGGATTATTTTTCAACAACAGTTTGAAAGTATTTTTTTGTATAGTCACTATATTGAGCTATTGGGACAGCTCACATTTCCACTCATCCATATGTGTTTTTTTACCAAACTGTTACCACAAAGTTGGGGATCACACAATTTTATAGAATTCATTGGATGCAGTAGAATTAAATTTCTCCTTCACTTGAACTAAGAGACCCAAACTTGTTCCACCATAACAATACTCGTGAGCAGATTAATGATATACTTCACACGTTTTGGAGTTGAAGATCTCCTGCTTTAGAGCTCTTCCCAGAAGAGTCTTTGTGTATCTTCCCAGATGAGTGGAACTTGTTATAATAGCAAATATGGAATGGGATGTTCAAAAACACAGAATCTTATGATGAGGTGTCCACATAGTTTTGTCCATACAGTGTATAGTGTAATCAGTTTATTTTTCAAGGTTATTATTATTGTCTCTCGTCTCTTTAGGTTGGAGCTGAGAGTTCCTTTCCTGGACCACAGGTTCACTGCTTACTACCTCTCTCTGCCTGATGACCTGAGGATGCCCAAGGTTCACACTCTGTCCTTCTCTTTGTCCACAAAAATGTGCTTCCAACACTACATGTGTGGAGAATTTTGGGATGGCATGTAATTGTGTTTAATGTAGTAGAACATCTGAAAAGCATGTTAGCTCCTGTTGTCATACATTTGAATGAAACAATTCTTTGTGGAAAATTTAAACATTTTTTGTTGTAAGTTTTTATTATTATTATTAATTATCATTATTATTACGATAGAAACAAGAGCAGTAATATATCTTCATCTAATGCTGTTGATGTAACCTACACTATAAACACCATTTTCATAATTTCATGCTAACATCACGTCACTTTTTTTTCCTCTGCTCTTATAAAACACGTGTGTAATACGTGAACAGGATGGCGTGGAGAAACATCTTCTGAGGGAAGCGTTCGAAGGACTGAATCTGATCCCTGACGAGATTCTGTGGAGACGTAAAGAAGCTTTCAGCGATGGAATAACGTCTGTGAAGAAGTCCTGGTACACCAGCTTGCAGGAACACATCAAGTCTGAGGTAAAAATACGTTCTAATCGCATTGTTCCACAATAGAATTTGTTCGATTTTCCGGATAAAAAAAATCGAAAATAATATTTTTGTTAATTGTTTTTCTAAATATTATATTAAATTATTTTTTAAAAAATTATATTGTGTATTGGAAAATAAATCCTTATATGTAATATAATGAATGTAAACTAATTATTTGTCTCTACAACGCCCCCTGCTGCTAGCTCGAAACATTTCACATTCATTATTTTATTTTGGCTAAAACTACATTTAAAATTAAGCATTCTACTGAGAACAGTTTAAATACACTTTATAAACAAAAGTTTGTGGACTCATTTATGCTTTTTTTGAACATCCCATAACACATTAATTTCCCATTTCCTGTTATTATAAAAACCTCCACTCTTCTGGGAAGATGATCCGCTAGATTTTGTAGTATGCTTGTGGAGATTTGTGCTTATTCAGCACATCAAAACTCTATAGCAGGTCACTCAAGATCCTTCTCTCCATTCCATGTAAAGCAGATCTTCATGAGTTCACAGATTTTGTCTCCTAGATCATGTGAAGGGAAAATGTAATGGCTATTAAATCTAAAGACGTCCTACACAATTGTGTGCCTTCAGCTCTGTGGTAACATTTTGTTTGTCTGGTGACTCCTCCGTAGGTGAACGACAGCGAGTTAGAGAAAGCGGCGGTGTTGTTCCCCTTCAACCCGCCCATTACCAAAGAAGCCTTCTTCTTCCGGAAGATCTTCGAGAAGCTTTACCCGGGACGCTCCGAGTGGACACCTCATTACTGGATGCCACGATGGATCAAAGCTATCGATCCCTCCGCCCGAACCCTTTCCATTTACAAACCAGACAAAGATCAGTAACTCGTTCCATCAAGCCCCATTCTGTTTTAGAGATAAACACAGTGTGTAACGGTTTACAGAGATAGATACGTGCATCATCCTGCGTGCCTTTAATAACACCGCTAAACATTTTAAATAGGTTTAAAAATTATTATAAAAAAAAAAAGAATGATATACTTGGGGGCGTGTCGATATTGGAAAATGATGATATTGTGATATTACTGCACTATTGCTGATTATTGTCCAGTAACTTATCAGCACATTGTCAAGCCCAAAGTGTATTTTATAGAGTAAGTGTGCTTATAAACATAGCAGCTAGAGCAGCGCCATCATAATACTGTAGCCTTCACTCTTTTGGGAAGATGTTCCACTAGATTTTAAAGTGTGTTTTGGAATAAAGGTGAGATTGAACCTCTGAAGCAGTAGAGAACCAATAAAACCAACCTTTTGCATATTTTGTGTGTATTGGTGTACTCCCCTTGTACATTTCCACTCTTCATATCTCTTTTATAGACATTGAGTACTGGAGAAAGTTCTGGAAATATTAGCTTTTAAAGACAACCCAGGAGTGCTGCTAAAAACAATGGCAGAAGTTCAGGAACTACGGTGGCCTGTAGGTGTAAAATTCATTAACATCCAAATGCAAAATGCTGTAGCCATTCTGTTTTCCACTGCACACAACTTCATAGGAATGAATTTTGACAAACACTATTACAATGAAATGAAATAAACTCCGCCCCCTAGTGGAGCTTATGGACATAGTGGACATTCTGTTCCTCCACTTATCTAAGACTACCTCACAACTTTTTTTTGTTAGTTTTTTGGGGGGAAAATATAAACAATACTACACATAACACCTGGTCATTAGTACGGTATGGGAATTTTGAGCATCGCATTCCACATTTTATCCCAATTTGCTCTCATAATTCCCCTCACTCTTCTTGGAAGATGTTCCACTAGATTTTGGAGTGTGTTTATGGATATTTGTGTTCAACAACCACAAGGGTGTTATGAAAGGCAGGTACTGATGTAGATGTGGTGAGGAGACCTGTGGTGCAGTCAACGTTCCAATTCATCTCAAAGGTGTTCAGTAGAGATGAGATCAGAGCTCTATAGCAGCAAGATCTTCAAGGAGCTCACTTTGTGCACAGGGGCATCACCATGCTGGAACAGGTTTGGGTTTCCAAGTTCAAGTGAATGCAAAGTTTTATTATAGCACCATCTAAAGACGTACAATTGAGTGCCTCCAGCTTTGGGGTAATAGTTTGGAATGGTTCCTTAAAATATCCATGAAGTTCCTGATCATCTCAAGAACTGTGGGATGGATTTGGACTGTAATTAATGTAAATATTCTGCTACAATGCCTCAAGACTGGATTTTGCTTGAACAGTTCTGCAAGTGCCCATCACCACAAACAAATGGATCTATAATGAATAAAAATGTATTACAATCCCACCCAGATGAGGATGGGTTTTCTTTTTGAGTCTGGTTCCTCACAAGGTTTTTCTCTCCTTGCCACAGTCAACCATTGTAATTCTGTAAATCTGCTTTGGGACAATGTCCATTGTTAAAACTGTTTTACAAATGAAACTGAATTCAATCATTTCTGAGTTGCTCAGAAACTTCATGAACCTTTAGGCTGTTTAGGTGGAACCATCAACGTGATTTAGTGTGTCACGTCAAAAGCGTGTTCACAGTCATGTTTATTTAAGTTCATTGTGCACATGGAGAGATATGATTTCTTTCCTCATATGGGAAAACGTGTGTGTGTGTGTGTGTGTGTGTGTGTGTGTGTGTGTGTGTGTGTGTGTGTTTTAATAGACTATCTACAGTTGATTAGCTGCTATGTCAGTATGCTAAAATATTAGTGTACTTTATTATTAAAAACTTTCACGTTTACCACCAAAGTTGCCCTCAGATTAGTTTCAGACTTCATCAGTGATCATGTTTGGGGTATAAACTGGGGTATAATCTGCACAAAATTATATCATCACAGTATATCAAGTACCACGATGTTTTCTTCAAGCCACTAGGTGGCGCTCCACATTTACAACCACGATGTTTACAATGCACAATTCCATGAATAAGGAAAATAATTTTAATATGTAATATAATATTAAGCCACAGTTACAATGATGGACAGGAAATACTGACAATGAGCAACATGACCAGTGTGTACAGATCAGTCAGATTGTGACTGAACATTGGAAATGAGGCTCTACGCAAAGACTGGCAGTGCAAATAGTCACTAGTGGTATTTTTTTTTGTTGTTGTTTTCTTTTTTGGACAGTAACACAATATTACAGGTTGGACAGTATCAAAATGTCGCTTCCATTCGTAGTACACAAATTGGCACAGGTACTGACTGCTACATCACCACACGGTGGAAAACAACATTTTATTGGAGTCTAGAAGTAAAACCACTTATTTTTTGGAAAAAAAAAAAAACAAACAAAAAACAAAAACAAAAACCAAAAAAAACAGGAGAGGTTTCTCCACTGAGCAAAAAGCAGACATGATGGAGGTTGAGCTGTTTGTCAGCGCCTTTGATTGTAGTTCTGTAGCAAACTCCATTCATATAAATCTAGACGAAAGAGATAATCATGAGTAACGTTGCAGATTGAACCAGAAAAAAATCTAGAAAATGGTTAATAAAAACTAAAGAAGGATGTGTGTTATACTCTATCTATCTATCTATCTATCTATCTATCTATCTATCTATCTATCTATCTATCTATCTATCTATCTATCTGTCTGTCTATATAAAAATATGCCTCTTCATTTCCATTTTCTGCTATAGAACTAATTTGAAGGATGAAGTGGCTGTGCATAAATAACAGATCCTTTCATTGTTAATTACATTCAGTGTGTACAGAAATATGTGCCACTTGCTTGGATGGATATTGCGGCATAATGTTTATTTATTTATTTCTGTTGTTGTTGTTTATTATATTTATTTATACATTTTGACCTCAGTGTGAAACCGTAATTGTAAACTGTAAATGCACATATGGACATTGACAGTACAATAGGTGTTTATTACTGAGGTTTGGATGCGATATATTCGATACGTACCAGGTTCCTCTTGGCTTCTTTTTCCCATCAGACCCACAAAGGAGTTAATTTTATGCCCTGGAAAATAAATATGAGCACAAACATGATCAAGTGATCAAATGAAACAGCTTGTTCAGGAGAATACAGTAAAGTGTATTTGATTCTGATGTATGTTGCTTGAACTGGTTTTTAACCTGAATAAATTCGGTATAGCGAAAGACTAAAATGTGATAAAAACAGAGACTGGAATAGACGCCATCAAGCATCTGAGGCGGTTGAATATCCCTGTGAGCACTGTAATTACTGTACACAGCACAAATGCGATCCAACACTGATGAAGCTCCTGCTGTTTGTACGTAGTAGTGCATATGTGTGTGTGTGTGTGTGTGTGTGTGTGTGTGTGTGTGTGTGTGTGTGTGTGTGTGTGTGTGTGGGTAAAGGTGTGGGTGTGATTTAAACCAGCTCATACATACATCATTTTCCATTTACCCCGTAACAGCAATCTTTCATGTGTCTGTCTGTCTGTCTGTCTGTCTGTCTGTCTGTCTGTCTGTCTGTCTGTAGATTAATAGATCTATTGATCTGGAGATCTTTTTATGTATGTTTGTATGTATGTATGTATGTTTGTATGTATGTATGTATGTATGTATGTATGTATGTATCTATCTATCTATCTATCTATCTATCTATCTATCTATCTATCTATCTATCTATCTATCTTTTAATTTATAAAACAGAAGGTTCTCATGGTAAATGGTTTAAGATAGTAAGGCATTAATATTACAATGTGAGCAAAATTGTAAAAAAAAAAAAAATCAAAAATCATAAAATCAAAAACACTGCAAATAATCAATGACTTACTTTTTCGTGTAATCTGTGCGTTGGCTTTTGGGAGGTAAAACCATGCAAAAAAAAGAAAGAAAGATAGATAGATAGAAAGAAAAAGAAAGTCTGGTCATTCCATTACACTCAATGTATCATTGATATGACTGCTGGATAAGAAAAGCGAGGGAGGAAGAGAAGGTGAGATTGCTTTAGGATGAATTGATCTTACCGGAGGATCGCTTTCCCATTAGACCGATAAACTGATGTGGCCGAGGTTTTCTCGTTATCCTTCTGAGTATCTCTCTGAAGGGATCGGCTTGAAGCCATTCATCCTGGGAAGGGTTATTTGATTAGTGGAAAATGAGATGGTAAGGATAAACATAGGGCAAAAGGCTTTATAACAACAACAACAAAAAATCTGTTCGACTGACCCTCATTTGTTGGGTAATGTATAGATTTACAGTAAACTGGATCATCTGAACAAATGCTGGAGTGTAAAAACTCAGAATGGTTTATTAAATAGTTTGCTGATTGAAGGGTTCAGCGTGAAAGGTTTTTATCTGTGGATCGTGGATTTTTTTTTTCCTGCTTGAATTTTCTTTACGAATGAGACCAGCTCTCTTTTGACATTTTCCGAACATGCTCATAGCTCTTTATGGAGTGCTTGGCTGCCTTCCAGCGTGCAAAGTCGAAGAGAAGACGTGCGGTGCATAAACAAACGTGACGACACGCTGGACATTTCAACAAGACTTTAATCAAACTGGAATTTTTTTGACTTTAATTGATTGTGCTAATGAATGAATTAAGCTCCAGTTCAATCCTTTAATATGTAAAGTCGTTTTCAAAAGTAAAAAAAATTCCAGTATTTAAATAATATTAAAGTCCAACTGGACACAAATTAAGGTTGTGATTTATCATTATTTTAAAAGTGGTGTGTTTTATTTCATTTAAACTACAACTATAGATTTTTCCTTTCTGGTCTTTTCTTAATTTCTTTCCTTCTTTATTTTCATAAAAAGAAAAAAGAAAAGAAAGAAATCCTCTTACCTGCATTAGAGAGCCGTTTGCCCAGTAATCCTGGTCTTCATTTGGACCCATTTCCTCTGCAAATACTTCATTTAGAGCAAAAAATATCACCACTACTGAGAGTAGCAACTTCATCCTGGAAAAAAAATTGAGCAAATGTCCCAGAGTCAGTGTCCTCCTGATGCTGTGCTGTGGAGGACTGAGAGAAAGACAGAGGGAGAAAGAGAGAAAAAGAGAAAGATGTAAAGAGCGCTCCTGTCTTGTTGCTCTGCTTCCTCTTGCCTTACTGTTCACAGAGACACACACAGCAGCTTTTATAGCAGAAAAGGCATCAATGGGTTTGGCACGTGTCTTCACACAAACTCTCCTCTGACCCTAACGTCCTTGACAGGAGTCAAGCTTCTGTGCTGTCCGACTTTTTTCCTTCTTTGGAAGCCGGGTGAAGTTCCTATAAACTGGGCTCGGCTGCTCTAATGGGTGTGAAAGGGGGAGGGAGGAGAAGAGAGACAGTGGCACTCACTCACCAATGAGTTACGTAGGAATTACTAAATAGGTGCTTAGGGAAAGAGAGAGAGAGAGAGAGAGAGAGAGAGAGAGAGAGAGAGAGAGAGAGAGAGAGAGAGAGAGAGAGAGAGAGAGATCCCAGAGCTAAAATGAGCAAAAGACGTCAGAGTGTGGTTTTGCGTCAAAGTGGCAAGATAAAAAAAAGTGACTTTCCAAAACTCTGAAAGAAAGAAAGAAAGAAAGAAAGAAAGAAAGAAAGAAAGAAAGAAAATCCCACTTTCCCCTGAGCTGTACAAACATTAGAACATCTAATTTTGGAACCTCCCCGGTTCCATGTAGCACCTCTTTCTTAAAGGACGTTCCCTGTTAGTTCAGCAGTTAAGAATCCTGGGGTCTCACCATCATCACCTGGGTCTGATTCTCAGGCAGGGATCTGATCTATCTACCAGGGGTTGTACAAGCCAGTGCTGGTCTGGATCTCAATGCAGTGCAATGTGCAATCCCATCTTAGAAAGATCAATACAGTGCACTGCTTTAGTACAATGTATGGACCATTCTAACATCCCATTCCACATTTGTTCTTATAATAACCTCTAATCTTCTGGGAAGATGTTCCACTAGATGTTGAAGTGGAGATTTGTGCACATTCAACTGCAAGGGTGGTAGTAAAGTCAGATACTGATGTAGGTGAGGTGAGGACGCCTGAGGTGCAGTCAGGGTTACAATTCATCCCAAAGGTCTTCAATAGAGTTGAGGTCAGAGCTCTATATAGCAGGAGATCTTCCACTCCAACCCATGTAAAGCATATCTTCATGGAGCTGGCTTTGTGCACAGGGGCATTGCCATGTTGGAACAGGTTTGGGTCTCCTAGTTTAAAAGAAGGGAATACTTAATGCTACCACATCCAAAGACGTCCTATACGATTGTGTGCCTCCAACTTTGTGGCAACATCTTGCAGAAGAAAGACACACACACTCAGGTTTTAATCTCCGGAGCTCTTGATTCATTCAGCCACTTTTTTCAAATGAATTCAGCTGTAAATAAGTGTAGTGAGACGGAGGAGAGGAGAGGTTGCTTGGAGGTGGAGGAGCGCCGCTGATTTCCATCAGAAAGAACGCCTTATTTGGGAGAAGACGCTCCGGGATTGAGTACTTCAACCCACACAATGTGTTTTATGTCCCTGTATTTAATCCTACCTTAACCCCATATGTATGCAAATGTCATTTCTGTGCAAAACAGGTGAGCACCCACACGTGTGTGCACTGAATTTTATTAGTTCATACACATTTAACAAACACATATGTTTATTCGACTCCATGAGTCGTAGCACAAACACTGAAAATTTAAATTAATTCTAATTATACTAATTATAGGTGTCCATACTGTGTCAGTAGGGTGGTCCAGGAAACTGTAGTTAGTACTTAAAACATTCAAAGTGTAGGATCGGGAATACTAGGAGTCAAATGGTATAAAAATCACATATTATATTAGGCAAGGGAGAAAACAGGAATGAAGCGCCTCTACGTCTGGTTTTCATGAGAATGCCAGGTGGAGCTGACCTCCCGGATATTTTAATGGAAATTTAGTGACGCGATGGAGTAAATAATGAAAATTCTGAGCACAGTCTTTCTGGGATTGGCTCTATAACATGTTTCGCATTGCTTCATAGAATATGAATTACAAAAACAATTTGTCTAAATTTACCATTAAATCAGGCTGACCAACGAGATGATGTGAAAACAATCACCCAAATGAGGATGGTTCCCCTTTTGAGTCTGGTTGCTCTCAAGGTTTCTTCCTCATAAAATCTAAGGGAGTTTTTCCGGGTCACAGTCGCCATGGCTGCTCATCAGGGATAAATACACATCATTTACTTTATCTGTTAAATTCTGTAAAGCTTCTTTGATGTCTGTTGTGAAAAGCGCTATAGAAATACACTTGAATTGACTTGACTTGACAATGGCGAGTGTAATATTCTTAACAAGATGTCTACTGTGGCTTTATATTTCTAGTGTCAAATGGATCCCATGCAATGAATCTGATGCCCCTGACCATCAACAAGTCCAGTTGAATCAATTACAAAATGCATTTGCGAAATTGCATTTTTTGCTAATATAATTGACTATGCACCTTCACCAGATTCTACAGATTGAAAGTTTTGAGTTAATTGATCTTCCCTTCAATAACACATAATATCAGACCTTGAGCAACTGCCTTTCTTGGTAGAATACAGCATTTGCATTTCTCAACTTAAATCCTTGAATGATTGTGACCTTCAGAGGCACTTGGTGTTGTAAGGTAGTAAGTGATACAAGTCAAGTCAAGTGGGATTTAAGTTGTCATTCCTCAACAGAGCTTGTATACTTTAGAACAAAAAGGGCTTCTCCAGGACCATAGTGAACAGTATTACAGGACTACATGAAGTAAGTGAAGTGTAAATAAAATTCTTATCCTCAAAGAAGTTCCGTATTAACACATTGAGTCGATTCATTTACTGTATTTAGCAGGTATTTTTATCCAGAGCAAACTACATTTATCTCATTTCTAGAACTGAGCAGTTGAGAGTTAAGGGCCTTGTGCAAGGGCCCAGCAGCGGCAGATAGGTGCAGGAATTTAAACGCATGGGCGAGAGGATACATTATCAATGCTTTGAACAATCATAATTAGCACTTACTGTAATTGTTCTCGAATTGTCAAATGATTGTATTATCCATCATGAGGATTATTCTATGCTTCCTTCACTGGGAATCCAGCCGAAGGTCTGAAACATGAAGAATTAGAATGCTATGTATATAAGAGAACTGAAAACTGCAATGCTAAAAGGGGAAATCTTTCTAGAGTCTGTCTGTCTGTCCAGATTTTAATTAGCACCAGACTGACAGGACCTGAGACCATGGAAAGTTGTTTCCTAAATGAATAATTCTCACTACGATGACTACTCATACAATTACAAAGGATAAAGTGCTATGATGATGGAAAAAAAAAAAAAGAGAAAGGTTTGAAATCATGCAGCATTATTGGCCGAACGTAACAGAAGTAAAAGAACAAGTTAAGCAAGATGAAGAAGAATCACACTGAGCTACACTAAGTGCACCATTAAAAATTATTGTAAATCACAAAAATATCTGTCCCCTAAAAGCACATCCTGTCTTCTGCTTCATTTCCGAACCCTCTGGACTTTTTTTTATTATTATCCAACATCTTTTTGTTAGCAGATTTACAGATCTGGCTACTTTTTTAAAATAAGCGGATAACTACAAGACCATCTAGTTCTAGTTCAAATATATTACGCCTCCTTGTATGTAACATGAATGTAATAGGGAACATCAGTACACTATAAATATATTTCACATTTCTACTGAAGGGAAGGGAGAAAGCAGCCACAGCGTCTGATATAAAGCTGCATTAGTGGTCAAAAGAAATAGAGTGAAATTTGCTAGTAAGGGGAAAGTGCAGGGTTCTTAGAAAGAATAAAAAAATAAATATTTAAGTAGAATTACTACACAATAGAAGACTGTGGTCTCCAACTGGGAGCAAACACAAGGAGCACTATCTCCAACATTGGTCAATCAAAACAAATATTTATCTTTGTTTTAGATATAAACGTAATTTGCTTGACATATTTTGCTAGATGTTCAGTGTTATCTACAACCCCAATTTCAAAAAAGTTGGAATGCTATATAAAAAGTAAATAAAAACAAAATGTAAATCTTATAAAACAAAATTTATTCACAATAGAACATTAAAAAAAACATATAAAATGTGTAAACTGAGCAAAGGTACCATTTTATGGAACATTTCTATCTATCTATCTATCTATCTATCTATCTATCTATCTATCTATCTATCTATCTGTCTGTCTGTCTGTCTGTCTGTCTGTCTGTGTATACAGTAGTTCGGTCTGTCTGTCTGTCTGTCTGTCTGTCTGTGTATACAGTAGTTCTGTCTGTCTGTCTGTCTGTCTGTCTGTCTGTGTATATATGTATAGTTCTATGTATTAATTGATCTAGAGTTCTATCTGTTTGTCTGTCTGTCTGTGTATACAGTAATTCTGTCTGTCTGTCTGTCTGTCTGTCTGTCTGTCTGTCTGTCTGTCTGTGTGTATATGTATAGTTCTATGTATTAATTGATCTAGAGTTCTATGTATTAATTGATCTAGAGTTCTATCTGTCTGTCTGTCTGTCTGTCTGTCTGTCTGTGTATACAGTAATTCTGTCTGTCTGTCTGTCTGTCTGTCTGTCTGTCTTTCTGTGTATATATGTACAGTTCTATGTATTAATTAATCTAGAGTTCTGTTTGTCTGTCTGTCTGTCTGTCTGTCTGTCTATTTATCTATACAGAGTTTGATATATCAATCTGGAGTTCTTTCTATATTATTTTATATGTATGTATGTATGTATGTATGCATGTATGTATTTATCTGTCTGTTTGGTGTAGCTTAATGGTTTTCCATGTGCATTTTGAGATGCTATTCTTCTCATCATGGTTGTAAAGAGCGATTATTTCAGTCACCATTAAAATCCCAGCACAATAAATCAAAGCACCTTTGTATGCTGGTAATGTTTTCTTTTTAAGCTTAAATTCATATTTCAATTAATTATAATAGACAATAGCATTACTATTCTACCACATTAAGTAAAAAAAAAGCACAAGAGGCTTTATACATACCTGTATAGATTTGTTCTGCCAAATATAAACATTTCTCTATCAAACCCTGCATATGACAGAAACTTTTTTTATATTAGATGTACTTATAAATGCCTTTCAGCAACACATTATAAAAAATCCACCACTAATAATTTAAAAAACTGAATAAAAAGATCAAAAATGAACATTTCACCAAGTTAACCCAAATGTGCCCAGCAATTACGAACACAATGGTGCAATTTCTTTTAAAACTCAATCAAGTCCATGTTTATCAGGTTGTCGAGGACAATTGGAAATACGTTTTGTTTTATTGATGTGACAAAACATGCCAGAAATGCATTCTGTTGGAAAGCTGGTATTTTTATCATCATTTAATCTCGGCTTTATGAATTCAAATCGGTTTAAAGATTTATTCACCCATAACATACCACTGAATCTTTCCTGCGCTGTCTTTGACAAGTGCTTTCAGTGGAAATGACATTATATAACAAATGAGCAAGTGCCCATCCAAACTCTGAGTGATGAGTCTGGGTCAAACAATCAACAGTTTTAGAAAATTCAGAGTCCAGAGATTTGAACTTCCTGTTCAGTAGCACCAAAGCATCACTGCAATGCTACTGTGCACTCAGTGTCGCTCAATAATCAATACTTCCTGCTTCTAAATCCAAGTCAAACCCTTAAATAAAGCTTCACCACCTTCACTCAAAGTCAAATATTAAGGTTTAGGATTCACATGCTCATTCAGAATAGCAGTCTAAACTAAAGGATGTGAAAAAAACAATTGTGCACAGACAATTTAATCTATTTAATGAGCGGTAAATGCTACAGTCTTTTGCAAGAAAGGAAATGCAATGACATTGTCATCATCTCTAATTCCTAGTTTCCAATTGTTGCTTTTTTTTGTTTGAAACCAAGCCCAGACAGTTCATAATGCAGTGAATTTAACCCCCTGAAGCCTCAGTTTCACATATTTTCTTTGTCACATGGCTGCACCTGTGTGATATCAGTAAGACTTCAATTTGCGTCGCATTCGTATTTGTTTTTCTTTTGTTGTGTCAAATTTTCATAAATTTTTTATGGTTTCACAGTTCACGTTGTGGTCCATGTATGTTCATTTTGTTATTTTGTCTTTGTTTCATTGTGTTTATGTTCAGTGTACTGGAAATACACTGTGTTTTAACCGTCTTTCTCTCTATGACACTCTTCTTCTCATTCCTGTTTCCACTGGGTTCTCCAGTTTCCTCCTGTCTCTAGCAGAAGATGGTGGATGTATTCATCAGAGATGGCAAAAGTACACACATTCTTCACTCGAAAAGTACAGATACTCATAAAAAAAAAAACTCTGGTAAAATTTAAAGTACCGACCATTTTTTCACTTAAGGTAAAGAAATTTGGGCTCTGACATGTAAATAAGTAAAAAGTAGTAATTACTACCACCTGATTTAGTGTCATGCTGGTAACTAGACCCCACATTATATTAAAACACTGAAATAAAATAATCTGCCGTGCTTGTTAGCTTTGTAAGCTAGTCTACGTCTGTGTTGTGTGATAGCCAGGAAATAATACACCAATGGTTGGTTGAAAAAGCCGCACAATGACAAGAAATTCACACAATGACAGGAAATATTGATTATATAATCAAATAAATTAAAACCAAAGTAACAAGACTGGTTCGAAAATGTCCCTGGTTCCTGACAGGAATCAAGTAGATCAATCTGTACTAGTTCGCTAACATTGTGCTAACTGTGTTAATACGCAAAAACAAAACAAAAATAGACATGCTAGTATAACCTGGGGTTGAGAATCCCTGCACTAGGCTGTGCTGCTTTATCAATCTTGCTAACGTTAGCTAACGTGATTAGCAACATGAAAAGTCAGCTATACGCTGTCAGCTATCCGCTCAGTTTTACAGCTGCTAGTATAATATTATGGCTAATGTCAAGTGATCTCACGTTATATAGCATTAACTATGATTTAACATTACTACATACTTTGTTTCACAGTTGCTAGCATAATATTTATTCTATTTAAGCTATTATAAAGCAAAGAATCAGGAGGAAAACTTTACAGAAACAAAAACAGACTCCACATAGATATAAACCTAAGCTAACCCTGTGATGGAGATGTGATGCATGTATAGAATTTTTTATCTTGTATAAAAAGATGATTTGCAGATAACTAGCGTCAATCTGACGTGAAAGGCTCTCGAGCGTAATTTTGCTTTACTCATTGATCTGTTTGGCGTATTTACAATAGTATATGTGTATTTCATTCTAGTGTAAAAAGAAAAATCACGTACAATGTAGGGCTTTGTTTGTTTCTCCTTTTTCTTTTTTTTCCCCCTGGCTATTCTTTGTATGTTTTGTATGGCTTTTTTGTACTTACGTATTTTTTTAAGCTTACAATTTAAGATAATTTTGTCAATCTTCTTGATGACAGCCGTTCAAACTTGAGCCATTGTGCTGCCACAAAATGATTTCTTTTAGCTTTTTATTTCATATTTTTTTCATCAATGCTTCGTTTTTACTCTAGGAACAGTCGTTGTGTGTGTTTCCTTTTCAACTCCACATCCAGTGTCTTTAATAAACATTCTCCATTTTAGCAGCATCGTCAATGCAGAGCCACGCTGCCAAATTTAATGGGCAACCTGGCAGAGTTGGTCTTGTGCTGTCAGATTTAAGTCATTTTGCTAAGATAGCAGCCCAACAGGTAATGTTTTACTGGCACGAAAGTCTAGCTTGTTATTTCTTAATAAATTAAAAGAAGTAAAAAGCATTTCCTGACAATATAAATGCCTGAAATTAGATTGTATGTGTGGCTCAGAAACTTGATATTCAAACTAAACATTACAGATACATACAGTATAGATGTAGCATTACCTGCTGTCACCAAAATTAGCAAAAGTTCTTATTGATCACACTTAAAAAAATATTTAACCCCCAAAACCTTTGTATTTCAAATTCATGTCAAATTTCTATCCAGTTTCATCACATAAATCCAAAGGAAAGCTTCACTAGCATGTTCAATTCATGTGAATGAATTCATTAAATGTTATGTAAAATGATTTTCTGTGATTTTAGCTTGTGCAATACATAAAACTGACTCTTTTCCAATAACTTATTACTTATTTTATCGAACTTCCTTACATTTCTTTAATTCTATTAAACAAATGGTCAAAGTCGGTCCATTTTTTCAAACATTTGTCGTTGGTTTATATTTGCTTCTGGAGTAAAATAAATAAATAAATAAAAAAGCATCAGCAGGACATAATGCAGTATTTATATTAAACCAATTGTATAAAACATCTAAAATTTCAAAAAAACAGAGAGCAAACAAGAGACATCAACACTTTTACAAAGAAGTGACACGAGTAAAGTTCAAAAAAAAGTTACAAATATTTGCTAACAGAAATCCTATAAACGTTTACATTTAGAGAAAATTCATATATTAGCAAAGTAAAATTATGTTTAAAGATAATCTGTAAAACACGATGCACATAGTCAGTCAACATTACATCGTAAAAAGATCAAAGTTACTCTATATATTTATTTTTCTTTAAAACAAAAGGCGGGAAATGGTTAATTTGCCCATAACTGCGGTTACAGCAAGATATTTACGAAATCAAATCCGATTAAATAATGTTAAATTGTAAATTCTTAATAAATATTGAAAAGCTAGAAAATATCATATAAATATATGGATTATATAAATATATAGAAAAGCTCCACCTCTTTTCATCCAAATCTTCCTTGTCTTCCTTGGAACAATAATATATATTTTATACCATTATAAATATATCTTATTTGAATTGTTTGCCTAATTTCAATTAGTGGCAAGAATCATTTTGCACTACTTTTTGTAGTAGAAATATAAAAGGAGTACTTTGTTCCTGGAGGCATATGTCAGCAGTGGTTTAGTACGTTTTCTGTTCTTTGTAAAACTTGTGTAATTGTTTAAATTTGTCTAATTGTGAAGTTTTTTGGAGAAAAGTCAGGCTGAACTGCTCTTAAGCACAGCATGAGTAGACTAAAATTGGCAGGAACACTCTCAAGACATTAACGCTGACACAGGCGCTGTTAGGAGAGGCGTAACCAAGTATTAGGAAATAAATGACATGTGTGACAAATCTTTTGTCCAAGGAGCTTAACTGCTTTGAGGAAATTGGATATTATACAGTGTTATGGCTCATGAGAGTCGTGAGAAAGACGGGTATTCTGCTACCACTAGTCATATTTATATCACTAGCATTTTATTTTTAATGATAACTAATCACAATATATTCCCAAAAGTATTGGGTCACCTAGTCATAAGTACAGTATGTGATTTTTGAGCATTGCAATCCACATTCCGTCCACTCTTCTGGGAAGATGTTCCACTAGATTTTGGTGTGTGCTTATTAATATTTGTGTTCATCAGCCACAAGAGTATTATGAAAGGCAGGTACTGATGTAGGTGAGGAGACCTGGGGTGCATCAGCATTCACATTCATCTCAAAGGTGTTCAGTAGGGATGAGATCAGAGCTCTATAGCAGGCTACTCAAGATCTTCCTCTCCAAAGCATGTAAACCAGATCTTCAAGGAGCTCACTTTGTGCCATGCTGGAACATGTTTCCAAGTTCAAGTGAATGTAAAATTAAAACACATCTAAAGACGTCCTGTACAATTGTGTGCCTCCATCTTGGTGGTAACAGTTTGAAAAAGAACCACATATAGCAGGAAAAATGAAGATGGGTTTCCTCTTGAGCCTGGTTCCTCTCAAGGTTTCTTCCTTATGCCATCTCGGGGAGTTTTTCCTCGCCACAGTTGCCACCGGCTCACTCATCAGGGACAAACTTACTTATAAAGAACATATTTACTTTTAATCACCACATTATCTGTGTACAGCTGCTTTGAGACAATGTTCATTGTTAAAAGCGCAATACAAATAAATAGGAATTGAATTGAATTGAATTGAATTGAGGAAAGGTCAGGTGACCCAATACATTTGGCAATATAGTGTAGCACCAAGATGTCACTTTTAATGGAAGTGGTAGCTCAGTGGTAAATATTATGGACTTCTGATTAGAGGGTTTTAAGTTTAACTCCTAGCACCACTATGCTGCCACTGCTGGGCCCTTGAGCAAGGCCCTAAACCTCAACTGGCTCAGTTGTATGAATGATATTATTAAATAAGGGCATCCAAATGCTATAAATTTAAATGTTATTGACAGAAGTTTTTGCCTTTTGTTAATTGACAAAAGGCATCTAATTCACCAAAAAAACCAAAAATGACAGTTCATTTTAATTTCAAGGATTTCTTTTGGTTACAAACTGTGAGCACGGGTGAAAATAATATATTTTTCTTATTTTTGCCTTTTATTTTTTAAAGGCATTCATTGCCTGAATGAGGTGCACAGTTTTCAACACAATGCCATGCCCTTCTCCCAGTTTAAGAAAGCTGTTTTAATTGGTTTTGCCAGCAAGGTTTTGCTCTCTGGATGAATCATTTGCTCTCTGGGTGAATCATTTTGCAGTCTAAAAGTGCTGTTCATCCCTGTTTGTTCCACCACACATCAGTAAGCAGAATATTTAGAAAGACACCCCTGAGTTTGAATATGAATAAGAATAAGCAATGCAAACCATGATGATTCATAGGGACGGATCCGTTATGATGTCATTGTCCCCTTTCCAAAAAGGAGACGTATGTAATTAAATAAAGTCCCTCGCTTGTTAATGCGGTCAGGAACATTTTGCCGTCCTGCTCACAGAACATCATCAATCACTCACAGCACCGAGACAGTACCTACGAGTTACTCGGTCACGCTGAGGCGGTAATGGCGGGCGTTTCATCTAGCGCATGTGGAGTCTATTTCCACGAGGGAGGGACGGTGTGTTCTTCATCACTCCTTGTTACACTGGATTGACTCATGACGTATACTTGTGGTATTAGATAAAAGGGGGAGGTGAAGGGTGAACGTTCAATTATACACTACATGAACAGAGAAATACATGGTCCGTGTATTCTGCTAACTTTTTACACACCAGGGCACAGTCTTTCTCACACTCTCACACTCACTAAACTGAACCTTTTCTGATCTTAATGAAACGACATATTATAACACCTTATGAGAAAGGTAAATACTGAAAATGTCTTTACCAGAAATAGCAGAGATACAAAGCAGTTGCTTATGAAAACTATTTACTTTATAAACAATTTTGCTTCTCTCTTTCACATTTTGTGAAATAATTATAAGCAACCCAGTGGAGCAACAGAAAATCATATGCCATGTTTTGGGTCAAGATCACAATTATTATCACTTTCCTAATATTTCTTTTGGCTTCTTCCATTAGGGGGCGCCACAGCGGATCATCCACATGTTTGATTTTGGCACATGTTTTTACGCTGGATGCCCTTCTTAACGCAACCCTCCCCATTTATCCGGGCTTGGGAACGGCACTTGAGCGGCTGGGGTTGGTTCCCTGACCGGGGATCGAACCCGGGCCGCAGCAGTGAGAGCGCCGCATCCTAACCACTAGACCACCAGGGAACCAACAGTCCCTAATATGTACGAGTGAACTAAAAAAAATAATAAAGCAATTAAAAAACTTTTTCCTTCTTAAAATTATGGATCGGTTTCATCTCTTACAGCTGCAAAATTATTTTTCATCTCATGATGAAGGACTTTGTCTTGTTTTTCTGAATACTTTTTGTACACACCACAAATTTCTTTTATTTCTATATTTATTTATAAATGTCTCCCTGCTTTGGCGTATACTGTAAATGCCATCATGGGAGGTTTTACCTTGACGGTTAAAATCATTAAAAATAATTAAAAATGAGGACTTTTGCAGCTGCCTCTATAAAACGTTTTCTCTCAGGGTCTTGCTTCGAGGTTATTGCATAACAGGAAGAATTCTTTCATTCCCCACATTCAGAAATTTAATTTCAGCTCTGAAGGTTTTCAGTTTCCAGACTCTGGCCAATGGGAAAGCCTTGACCTGTGAGAGCCGAGTATCAAATTTAACCAATAAAAATACTGCGTCAATATAACATTTGACAAAAAGTACCTTTAAGTGGTTTCCCTAGTAAGTTGACGTTGTGTCGTGGGCTGACGTGCCCATTTTAATTCAATTCACTTCAATCTACTGACATATAATGCTTTCAACAGTAGACATTGATGCAGCAAATGTACAGAATTCCCATTGCCTAGTATTTCTCTTTATTTTATACAATATTTTGACAAACGATTGAAGTCAAAAACTTCATTTTAATAAATGAGTTCACTGTTATATGAAGTCAAAATCCTACATTAGATTATTAATTCAAATTAGGGTTGTTTATACGCTGACTTACTTTGAGATATTGAGGTTTGGATGAAACCCACTCTACCTGAGTAACCACGCAGGGTTACAACCATATAAAAATGTCAGATCTTAGCTTGGAGATCTCTAGTTCCCAGAAACCATTGCAAACAAACTGAAGTTTCCAGAAACAACTGAGACAAACTCCAACTCCCAGAATAGACCCTCACTTTCCTGCTTTGACTCTACACAGAATGGTGTGCAAAACAAAAAACATCCACTCTTTACAACCGTGGTAAGCAGCAAAGCATCTACCACCGTAGACCTTATTTCTGGGTTCTCGGTTACTGATTTTAAGGTTTGGGCATTAAGCCCCAGCACTGCCAAGATGCTACTCTCGGGCCCTTGAGCAAGGCCCTTAACCCCTCTTTTGCTTCTTCGGCTCTGTATCATGGCTGACCCCAGCTTCCTTACAAGCAAGAATAATGACGTTGATGATAATTGATTGCTGTAACTAAAAAAAAAAAACACAAACAAATAAATAAAAATCACACACTCTGCTTAGAAATGGACCCCATTTGAAAAAACATGATTTTAAATATCTTCTAGATGCAGGAAACCGGTTTACGCCATCTGAAAGCAAATGCAAAGTGTGTGGTCATTGAGACAACAGCGAGCACAAATATCAATTAGACAGCCACAGTCCTCCCGGGTTTGTTTAGGGCAAATTTTTCTCTCAAGTCTCATATATAAGTGCGCTTACAGCCCCATAACAGCTCCATAATTGCCTTAATGGTGCTGCTTGTGTTTTCTATCGTCTTCTTACCCAAGTAAACATGTAGAAGAGTCTAGAAAACGTTGATGCTACATAGCACACATAATTAAAATGATTACAATTTCCATTCTCTAGTGGCTAAAAGCCGAGACATTTTCAGCAGCGCTCAGTCAGTTGTTCAATTTATCAAAAAAATGATAAAAATATGAACAACCAAACAAAAGTCGTTTTACGTCTCGTGTTTCATCGAGGGTGATTCCTGGTGAGTGGTCGTGCAAGTCGAAAGTGTACAACGAGGATTAAGCAGCAGGCGACGTGGAAATTTCCATTTAACAGGAAGGATCGCCGCTCGGCTTTGACCCCCCCCACGACCCCTTTTCCTTGCTCCGACTTTGATTTTGAATTCGCACGTTTCAATACGAGCCGCACCGCACGTCGTTTGATCAGTATTCTTTTGTGTTACGCCGTATATTCGTTCGGCCGTCCATTACTGATGACTAACGCTCCTTAAAATGTGTTAGCGTAATTTTCATCACTACGTGCGATCAATCGATGTACATCGCTATAAAAATGTTCATCTTCAACATCCATTATGCGATATATACTCCAAAAATCCATAGCGTTCCACAATTTATACGTTCAAAAGTTTCTTTATACGTTCATGTGTTCGAAACATCATTCCCAAATGTTTTTCTGAAATAAAAAACACTCCATGCTGCTTTTACTTAAACAGTTTTGGAATGCTTGAGAACTTGAGTCCAGAGACAACAGCACACACAATGGCAAAATGGCAGCTGAAGCTGCCTACATAACCTATAATTGCGGTGTAATTTTCTATTCAAACAATACGGCCGTGACAAATCACTAGTTATAAAGTGACTAATATGGGGCTGAGTGGATTGTGTCAAACCAAAGCTTTTAGAGAATGCTATTGTTCATATAAGAGAGATAAGAGGAAGAAACCTGAGCTGTATAAAGAATCTTTCAGTTAAAGGCAGTTTTCCACGTGACTGGTCATAACACTGGACGAGTTAATTTGCAGTTAATCTGGAATGATAGTGAAGCGATAATGTGGGCGTCGTTTCATTGAAGGTTTACCTGAGAATTAAATTTTGGGGAAAAATTCTGCTACTTCTCGGCCCTTGAGCAAGGCCCTTAATCCTCAACTGCTCAGTTAAAAGTCGCTCTGGATAAGGGTGTCTGCTAAATGCCATAAATTTAAATACAGTACTAATATAGTCTGAACAAATCATTAAACAAAATCTTTAAATTACATGGAAATAAACTGCATCACCCATCAGCTCCTGCACCTCATATGACTGTCATGTGTCGCTTATCACCTTCACCTGTGTCTTTTTATGTGTTGGTAAACACCCTATTTAAAGTTCTGGTTTATAGGTTATTTGTATATGGCATGTGATTGGAAGCTTATTTTTGTTTGGTAAACATTCCTATTGTAATTTTTTTTTCTTATTCTACTTTAATTCAACAGTATGTTATTTATGTATGTGTTTATTTACATGTCAATGTATTGATTGTTTTATTGATTTATGTGTTGGAATGTTAGTTTTTTTTTGTATTAATTCATATATTTTTTAATCTGTGAATATTTATTATTTGGCAATTCATCAATGAATGAATGAATGAATAAATGAATGAATTTTTTTTTTTTTTTTTGACAACATAATTTTTCTCATAATAAAGCCGATTTAAAAAAAAAGCAAACAAATGTTTCTAGAAATGACCTTTAACTGTGTTCTGAAGGACATCAGATGGCAAAATTTTGCTTTAGTGTTGAACTTCTCAGTCACTTTGTCAATCCAATTAATATAGATTCACTTGTCCTCCACACAAACCACCGGCTGGACGATCTCATGCAAGGAAAGTAGGAAAAAAAAAAACACTAAGGGAGTGAGAATTAGAATACGAAGAAGCCCAAATGGAAACCGGATTAAAATTTGTGAATTGTTTTGTGACTCAATAAGTCTCGTGTCTCTGAGGCGCTTTAGACTGAACATGCAGGTTTAAATGCAGGTTTTAAATCCCAAAAATGCAAGAAACAAATTTGTTATAAAGCAACAAAACAATCCTGTATTTCAACAAAAGCTGATTAGTGTGCGCATTAGGAGGTGAGAAACAAAGTCAAAGTCAAATCAGACCAACATGGTGAAAGAAGAAAAACTCATTATAAAGAAAAAATAAAGGAAACTTTGGGGG